>CM045761.1:186434651-186995425 GCA_025200525.1 Camellia lanceoleosa | reverse complement strand
ATACATAAGTGATGGTCTCTTTAAGTTGAATGTTAATAGCCGGTTGTACCAAACTTTGCTATTAATAAGAATAATACATCTTTTGCTTATATTCTTGGAAATTTAATTTATGACATAGTAGATTAGGATATATAAATTTTGATACTTTCATGAGATTAATTGGTTTGGATTATATATTGAAATTTGAAATTGATCTTAGCTAACAAAACGTGAGATTTGTGTAGAAGTCGAAAACTAACTATTAGGCTTCTTATTTAAATGGGTTGAAAGAAAACCGACCCTTTAGAATTAATTCATCTTGATGTATGTGATCTTAAATTTGTTCAAACTAGAGAGTGCAAAAATATTTCATAACATTTATCGATGATTGTACAAGATATTGTTATATATATTTACTTAGAAGTAAAGATGAAGTCTTTAGAAATATTTAAATTATACAAAACTAAGTTGAAAATCAACTTGGTAAAACCATTAAAATAGTTAGAAGTGATAGGGTAATTAGAATATAATGCACCATTAAATGAATTTTGTGCACAACATGACATTATTCACCAAACTACATGACCACTATTCTCCCACAACAAAATGAAATTAGCGAAAGAAATAATAGAACCTAAAAGAAATGATTTAATGCCATGTTACTAAGTTCAAAGCTTATCGCAGAACTTGTGGGGGAAGCTTAATATTGTTTGCTAATTATGTTCTTAACAGTACCCCCACAAGAAAACCAACAAAGACTCCTTATGAATTGTGAAAAAGTGACCACTTTTCTTACAAATACTTAAAAGTGTGGAGGTGTTTGGAAATAGTTGAGATTCCTTTTGCTCAAAAAGGCTAAGATGGGACCAAAAAATGGATTGTGTGTTTATTGGTTATGCTCAAATAGTAGTGCATATCGGTTTCGACTTATAAATTAGAAATACCTTATATAAATGTGAACACCGTTATAGAGTCAAGAAATATTGTATTTTTGAATATGTCTTTCCTTTCAAGAAAGGACGAATTAAGTTCACAAAAGAACTTTATGATTGTACACAAAGTCAAGAGACTAATGATTAATCAAACGCAAGAGACTAGTAATAGTCTCGATTAGCGAGATTTAACCGATGATGAACCAAGACGAAGTAAGAGAGGTAGAACATCAAAATCCTTTGGTCTAGATTTTCGACATACACATTGAAAATGAACTTCAAAGTTTTAAGGAAGAATGACAAGTCCTCAAGCACCTTTGTGGAAAGAAGTTGTTAATAATAAAATTAAATCCATTATGCAAAATCATACTTGGAAATTGGTGGATCTTTTCACCCTTCTAAACCTCTTGGATATAAATGGATATTCAAGGAAAATGAAAAGCAGATGGTTTAATAGAAAAGTATAAAGCAAGACTTGTAGTAAAATGTTACAAACAAAAGAACGGTTTGGAATATTTTTGACACATATTCTCTGTGACAAGAATAACATCCATTCACATGCTTATTGCTATAGCAACATTGTATAATTTAGAAATACATCAAATGGATGTTAAGACAGCTTTCTTAAACGATGATCTAAATGAAGAGATCTATATAGAACAACTTCAGAAGGGTTGTAGTGCGAGCAGAAAAAAAAGAAAGTTTATTAGCTTGTAAAATCTCTTTATGAATTAAAACAAGCACCTAAGCAATGGCATGGAAAAATTTGATCATACTATGCTTACTAATGGGTTTAAGATAAAGGTGACATTAAGTGCATCTATGTTAAAAACACGATAAAGGTTATGTCATCGCTTGTCTTTATGTGGATGACATGCTTATCACTGAAGCAATCAAAAAATGATCAAATCAACTAAGCAAATCTTGAGCGAAAGATTTGATATGAAAGATATAAGCGCAGATGTAATATTATGAATGAAAATTACTAAAACATCTTATGGATATGCATTATTTCAATCTCATTATATTGAGAAAATTCTTGGTAAATATATCAAGGATGATATGAATGTAGGTAGAACACCTATAGACATTAGTCTTTATTTATCGAAAAATAAAGGTGATGAGGGTTCTCGCTTAAAATACTCCTAAATCATTGTAAGCCTAATGTACCTAATGTTTTTCACTCGTCTTAATATAGCTTATGCTGTCAATAAATTGAATAGGTACACTAGTAATCCTGGAGGAGACCATTGGAAAGACATCATTTGGGTTCTTAGATATCTAAGATTTACCTGTGATCATGGTTTGAACTTTACTCGATATCCTGCTGTAACAAGCCCGCGAGGGACCTCGTTACAGTTCGGACTCGATTTTGTCGCAGTTCCAAATCTTGAACCAAAGAGTCCAAATCCGGCAAATCTTTTTTGAAAAAACAAATTTTTGAAAGAAGTGCCAAACATGGATCTTTGCGGATACTTAGTCGCCACCTAAATATTTTAAAATGGGAAATTTAGGAAACCACGACTCGGTGCCAAAAGGCCACGATCCGTCATCACCAAAGTTGGCTCGGGAACTTGGGTGCGATTGGGAAAGGTCACATCGTGAGCACACTTCACCCGTCCAAAGACCTACTCTACTAACCATGATATCTGTTTTTGAAAACATTGTGAGTTTTTATTAGGTTATTAGCCTATTTAGGTTACTATGTGATCGCCTGACATACAAGTATAAATGAATCGCTGAATTGGGCCGAACATCTCATGTTTGTTTGTTTGAAAATGGTTTGATGGTGCTACCCGCAAGTAGGCTAAAGCGGATTTGCCACCTCAGGTGGGCTTAAAAACAATGATTTTGCCACTATCTAGTGGGCTTAAAACAAGCATTTGATGAATTATTCCAATCGGATAACTCAACCTCCACCCACAGCATTCAAGGCGGTTATATCATATAAGCACATAGCCTCGTGGTAAGCATGCTATTCATGGTAACACTTCCATCGCATGCAGGATGCTAAAGCATAAAACTCACAGTACTCCTAGCCAAAACAAAAGTTGATTAGAAATCATGCATGATCCTAAATGTCTTTGGAAATGCCTAATGCAACACATGCAAAATGCAACTATAAGGGCTCGGCTATTCTAAACATGGTATATGAGATGCTACTGATTAGCATGTACTAATTTGGAATTGAAATACAAATGAGTTTGGCCTATGATCTGTAGTAGAGCAATTAAAAGCAGATGAATGATGCAAACATGTCATCATCAGTATGCTAATTGAAATATGCCCTATATCTAACCATCGTAAATGCGGTAAATAAAGAGAGAAGAAATGGGGTTGGAAGACATACATCACACTCACAGCCACTTATTACAACATTGCCTTCGCAGAGGGTCAGAATAAATAATCTGCACTGAATAAAAGAATAAGACAGTCAATAATATACAAAAATCCTAATTAATTTACAAATTAAATAAAGAAAATCGTACGCAACGTATGCTTACGATGAATAGTGTATCTTTGAGAACATGCGGAAATCCTTTGGATGCCCTGATTATCTCTGTTTGCAATTTTCGAAATGCGTCGACTCAGAAAAGTTCTTGATCCTTGATTTTTCTTTGACAGAGAGCGGAAAAGGGCATAGCAATGTATTTCACAAATATATGCATACCTCGATCCTCGCCATCAATCGCGATATCGATGCATGATGGTAAAAGAGTCGGATTGCACAACTCAATATAGGATGAATGCATATGAATGCTCTGATAAAACCTAACTCCATCATGGGTGTCCGATTATCGGTGACTTAGGAATTGAGACCCGTTCGAAGTCCTAGTCTGAAACGCGCCGTTCGTTCCGTTCGGGTTAACGCCTATCGAACACGATGCGATATGCATGGTATGCATAAAATGTAGCTAATATGCAATCTAACATACACAATGTTATGGGAATGAGATGCCAAAATCGTTACTCAGCACGCATAAGCAAAAAATGGCATGAAATATGATATACAATGAGACTAAAATGAAATGCCTCGAAATCGTGCCCAGGCACACAAAGCAAGAAAATGGCATACTGAATCGTTGATGGGCTTACGCCAACGTGGGGGCCTCACCACGCTTTCGCATAAAATTGCCGTCGAATAAAAAAGTGCCTCGAATGCATGCACATGACGCGTGAACCGAGGCGGTGACATACTGAGCATGAAATAACAAATTGGGCTTACACTAACATGAAAGAGCCTCGGCCACACTCACATAATTTGCCAAAAGATGAAAACAAAGCCTGCGCAAATTTGCCTCGAAATGCTTGTAGCGGTAACAAAATAGGCGTGACATCTGAAATGAAATGGCATGCAAATGAAGCGTGGGTATATTGCATATGAAAAATGCAAATTTCGGTAGCTAAAATGATGCACAAATAGCCCCAAATTATGACAAATTACACTGATGCGAAATGCAATGTTATGCAAAACGACCCTGACCCTACTAAACATGCATAATATGGACATAATATGTAAAACGGTAGCAAGGCGACCCCTAAACTAGCATTTTTTAGGTACAAAGTATGGCCAAACAATGATCACAAGTATGGCAAAAATAGCTTGCAAAAATGGGAGAAAAGAGGAGAATTACAAAGAAAGTGGTATATACAATGCTCAAACTGAAAAACACAGTTCTAAAAAATTAAAGAGGGCCAAAAATATTCACATTTACAAGAGATGACATCCCCAATTCGGTATGTAGATAGGCTAAACATAGCATGCAAAATAATGAATATGAAAGGCTATAACATGAGGTACCAAAAGAATGCATCAAACAACCTTGGACCCTTAACAAAACATGAAGAATGAGTCATTTTAAGACACTTTACGAGCTCGATGAAGGCTGAAAACAAGCCAAGAAAGCCTAACAAAGCATGCAATTTTACGGAATCAAAGATGGTATTACAGAAGTACCAAAGCATGCAAATGGCCTAAAACCCTTAACAAAACATTATGAGAAGGCCAAAACAAGGCTCTTTCCAGGCTTCAGCCTCGATGAAGACTCAAAAGCGAATCAAATAAGTTTAAAGGGCATGCCAAATAGGAGTAGAACATGAATTTAAAGCAAGTGGCATGTAAAGCATGAAAACCGAGGTTGAGCCCTTCTTCAATATTGAAGAGGGATCAAAATAAACATAATATTAGTTCATGAGATGCTCAAATCGGATCACAAATAGGCCAAATAAATCATGCAATTTTATAGAAAATATGGAGGATTACAAAGAAAGTGCATGATAGAGAGGCCAAACATGATTGAGCCCTTCTTCAAAGTTGAAGAAGGGTTCAAAATAAACCCACTCACAGTATATATCAGGCTCGAAAATGGATCACTCAAAAGCCAAACAAAATGCAATTTATTGGCCTAAAAAGTGGTATTGAAAGAGGTGCATCATGGAACACCAAGCGGTGAGCCCTTCTACAAAGTTGTAGGGGCTCAAAATAAACCTAAAACCAGTAGGGTCAGAGCCCAAAACAAAAAGAAAATAGGGTAAAGAATTGACTCAAAATTGTGCTCAAAAAGAATAGAGTCTTACCCTTGAAGATCTAACTTTGGTGGCTTCTTGGCTTCAATTTGTTGATCCTTAACCTTTGAAAATCACTCATTTCTTTGAAATGGAGGTGGTGATGGTGGTGCTTAGGGTTGATGAAGAGAGGGCTAGAAACTTGAAGCTTTTGGGTTTTTGGCTATGGAAATGGAGTGTTTGGAAGAGGCTCTTGAGATGAAATTTTGTAACTTCAACAAAGAGGGACATCGACCCTTTAAGAGGACCAAAAAGGTGTAAAGGGAGAAATGCATCAAGCTTTCTCCCAAAATATCCCAGAGGACAAGGATATTTGGCAGTGGAGTTATAAAGGGTTCAAAGCGGTGGTAGGCCGGTGGATTTCTTGAAGGTGGCCACCTTACCCCAATCGGCTGACCACTCCTGGTGGCCCCATAGCCAAAAAAAGTGAAGAATGTTTGGTGACCACCATGTTTTGGTGTCCTCAGTTGTGTAGAACAAGGTTCCAAGGTTAGAATTGGCAACTCAAAGCAGAGTCACAACATTGAACTTGAAGGAGAGGCTCAAAAATGAAAGTAACAATTCTTGGTGACCGGTACTTTTTAGGGTCCTCCCATGTGCCCTCATCACAAATATGTAGTCCGGCCAAGAAGAAAATATCACTAGTGGTAAGTCTAACATCGCCCAAGCCAAAGAAAATCATACCGAGGAGCGAAATCGGTTTTCGAACAATTGGGTCGCTCACCACCCTCGGTGATCTTCTGATGCTAAAATAAGTACTGCCAAAATTGAATAAAAACCGATGCAAAATGAATGCTCGGGGCCCAAATCACGTGATTGGGTCAAAATAAAACTGAAAGTGGCATTGACCGGTTAAATGGGTATCGAGACCCAGTGTTCTCAATATGATAAAAGCAGAGGTCCCTTGGCAAGGAGAAATCGGAGATGGTTGGCGGTCCCCGAACCGAGTGGCCTTACTGACGGGAAAACCAAGAAGACTCGAAATGGGCAAAATGGCTCTGACCATGAAAAGTAGCTCACTGACCCGAGAGATAGCCCTCAGACCCTCCCTCCCTCGGAAAGAAAGCAGAGAAAGAGTCTGGTTCGCCATGAGACAAGGCCTGAAAGAAGGATTCGGAAGTCCGGAAGCAGGCGGCTAAGCATGACTTCTGAGACTTCAACGAGCACAATATGCAACATCACCGAAGCGCTCAATCGGTGGCGTCGAAGTCTTAAGGTTGGTCAAAAAATGGGGTGTCTACACCTGCGACTAGAAGGTTATTGTGATGCGATTGGATATTGGATACTAAAGATTCAAAATCCACTAGTGGATATGTCTTTACTCTTGAAAGTATTTCTTTGTTTCTTGAAAATCTACTAGTAGATATGTCTTTACTTTGGAAGGCTAGCATTTCTTTCTTGAAAATCACGAAACAAACATACATCACCACGATCCACAATAGAATCTGAGTTCATTGCTTTAGACAAAGCGGGAGAAGAAGATAACCGCCACTGTAGAAGACATTCCAATGTGGACAACTAAGTTATGTGTGGCTCACGAGAAATCACCAAGGGATTAAAATTCCTACCCATTCCTATGGTGAGAGTGATATACGCAATATGTGTGTTGTATGTAGGGGTTTAATGATAGACTTTGCTTTTAATGATTACTTATATCTTAATTTAGGCATAAAAACAAAGCAGTATAAGAGATACTCACAATAAGAATCACTTATATGAGTGTCAAATTGGAGCTAGTTCTATGAGAATGTAGAGGTAAATTCTCTAGAAGCACTCACGAACAACTAGGAGGCGTTCAAGGCCAAAATAAACATAGCAAGTGAGAACCATGATGTGTTAGAAGATATTTTGTGTGAAATTTATTGTCATGGTTTATATAAATGGTTTGAACAATTCAAGGCATCACGTCCATTGGTTAGCTAGAAAGTCAGAGTAGGTTATCACTAGGGAAGGTTCAAGAAAACTACTTGTCACGATACAAGATATTTTCGATTTATACTCTTTAAAAATTATGTATATTGTTACATTTTCGTTGTCATCAAATTCCATTCATATGAGATTGTTAGAAATGGGTTTTGGAAGTTTTGGAAAAAAACATATTTTTCCTCAACTTTGGTCTATTTTAAGATGGGATCCATGTGCTAAAGTTAAGTCTAAATAGTAGCGTTCTATACTACGTTGTGATTCACGTGGTATATTTGGTTACTCAAAACCATTATCGGGTGAATCTAAATTGAAGCCAAAGAAAGCTCCATAAACATGGTGTTTTTGGTTAAATTTTCTAAAGGTTTGGTTTAAGGCTTATCCACATTGATTTAGTGGGCAAACTTTGAGTGGGTTTATAAGGCTTGAGTTTGGAACTTGGGTAGACCCCAAGGGCATAAGTTTTGTAGATGAGGATGTTATAAGCAAAGTGGGCTAGATCCATTGGACTAAAATAAACACCTACCATCCGTCCGAGTTTGAGTTTGGCGAAGTCGTGGTGCGTGATGCGTGGTTGGGTTCGGTTTGACAAGTCCAATATCTATCTTTTGGGCCAAAAACATTTAAATTTTATTTTTCTAAAATTAAATTCTAATTTTTGGAATTTGAATTTGAAAATTAATTTCAAAATTAACAAACCCACACAAGCAGTGAATATCTGTTTGAATTAATAAACGTATTCATATATGTTTGAATTTAAACCAACTGACACATTACATTTCATTCAAACCGAATAAATATAATACTTGTTCAAACAGATTTTGCACCTGTTTAATTCAAATTGTACAACCACCTTTACATCTATAATAGGCAGCCAATTTTCCTCCCAAATTTTATGCTCTCTCGTTCTTTGCATTATTTTTCTTGTGAAAGTGTAAACACTTAGTATGTTAGTTGTATGAATAGTGTGTAGTGTTCTTTGTTATTCATAGTTGATCATTTTATCACAAATAGGCGTCCACAATCTGAAAGCACCATAGAGAGGCCGAATGCATCTTGGACACTGATGTTAAATCTTGGACTTGATCAAAACTTTGTTCGAGAAATTAATAAAGTAAGTTGTTAGTTTATTTTCTGTTTTATTATTTTTTATATTAGATTTTGATTTTATTTTTGTAACAAAATAAAAATCTATTTTAATTTATTTGTTGGTTTGATTTTTTGTAATCAACGATCTCTCTCATTTCCTTTATTTCTTACGTATTAGTTTGTTGCTAAGTATACAAACATAATTTATTTTTTAAATACAGTGAAGATTGTCCTACATGTTTGGCTTTTCAAAACTACGTGTAACCTTATGAGTTACATTATTTTCATATCTTAATATTTCATTGGCCATTATGTCTTCTAATTTTTGCTTTCAATATAGAATTTCTTCATCAATTAGAAAAATTTAGCCTTTAAGTTGATGAATTTTTTCATCACAGTAATTTAAATCTCTTTGTGTAAAATAATACGGAGATGATGAAATTATTTGAAATCTTTGCCTATAAAGAGAATTAATTTCTTCTTTTAGGGCCAAGATTTCACTCCCGCACCAATAAATTTCATCATCACAATGCCAAATCATTCTTTTCACATAATTTGTCATGCCATTATATTGGCAATAAGTAGTAGAACCACTACCATAACACTGACAATTTTCCGAATATAAGGTATTCCACTGATAATTTATAATGATGGGAACACTGCCACTCTATTGACAGTTTGCATCCATGTGTTCACAAAATGTAAACATACTTGTTGAAGGCATGGTTCCATAAGAATAAGCATGCTTCTTTACCATTATCACTCCAAGTTAGAATGGTCCCACTACGCATCCCAATTTATGTTAGTAAAAATCTAATTTAAGCCTAATCAACAGTGATTGATTGACAGGTTTCAACCGATTTTAAATAAACACAAATAAAAATCAGGTTTTGTGGTTGAGTTTTATGCCTTAAACAGATTAAGGACTTCCATTGAGGTAATTAAATAAAGAAAATAGAACAAAAATAGAATATGTATTTATTCAATTAAATTGTCTCTTTCTATCAATTACAAGAACTCAAACGAAAACAAATATAGTAATCGACAGAAACAAGAGAAATGGTGGGGTTGGAAAAGCTACTTGTTTAATCTTCTCTTTAATGACTAATTAAGAACACATAAATAACTCTACACAAGAGTGTTTGATGGTAGATCAAGGCCGTTCTTGGGGCATAGGCCATAAGACCATAGCATAGGGCCCCTCAAAATAGACTAAAAAGAGGCCCCTTCCTATTTTAATTTAGTATAATATATTAGGTATGTTTTAAGTCTAAAAAAATTTAAAAAGCCCAAACTAATTTAAAATAAATTCACCCATTAAAAAATTAAAAGGCCACTCAAAAAAATTAGCATTGTTATCCATTGAAAATAGACCCCAAAATGGGGTCTCTCTTATTATAGTTTAGTCTAATATACTAAGTATATTTTAAGTCCAAAAAAATTAAGGAGGACCCATTAACTTAAAATAAATTAATCCATTAAAAAATTGAAAGGCTTATTTAAAATAATTAGCATTGCTATTCATTGAAAATGATTTTACAAAAATATTAGATTATGCAAGTATGATTGATTTATTTGCTTTTAAAAATACAAGAAGAGTGAGGATCAAACGATACTTATTAGTTATTGTAATGTAATGGTAAGTATTTTTTGTGATTTTGACATAAATCTTTTGTCCTTTACTATCATTTTTTTTTCATTCAATAAAAAAAAAAAAATGTGAAGGGACTAAAAATTTATTAGTTGATTATCGACTTTGGGTCCGAAAATCTTAGGAGTTAGGCCTATGGTTGATTAATGTTCTCTTTTTTCATTCTTCAAGTCCTCCTTTTATACTTGCATGGCCATCTCATGTTGTAGCTATCAATCCATGATCTTCCTTAATCTTTGCTCCACTCAACCATATCTCATATCTTCATAGAAACTACTTGCAGATTTTGTATTTTGACTTGATATTGATCCCCCGATTTTAGCATATGGTTTCTAATTGATTTCAATAAATATCTTTATTGGCTCTATTTAATCTTTTCAAGTCACATTATCATCTCTTCCATGTCATATTACTAGCAAACTTGTCACGCCATGTCAACATATTTGTCGACAGAAATAATAAAAGCAATTGTGGTTAAGGTTATTTTTTGAAAATAGTTTATAATTTTAATTGATAGACCATAATCGAACTTGTCCATAACTAATAGATCACACTCGACAAAAAAATAAAATATGACGTAAACAATTACAGAGCATGGGTGTATTTAGTGGCCGAGCCACCATTGATTAGGGCACTTTGAGACACTTTTTGTTCTTCACATCTTTCGTTAAACTTCAAAAATAATAATACTAAATTTATCATATTTATATATCATATTATATTTATTATCTTATTTATCAACACAATATTGATATACAGCAGTGATTCAGAACTCTAATAATAGAGCTCTAATTAGAGTTCTACTGATATGACAAAAAAAAAAAAAAAAAAAAGCACAAAAACACAAACTAAAACATCATATCATATAGAAAGACACGTCATTAAAACTCTCTCTAAAGCTGTTTTTCTAAAACTCTCCATCTTTATTTATTGATATAATATATTATACTATTTATGTATACTTTCAATACAATACTGACAATTAACTTCAACATCAATGATAATTTAAAATGATATGAAAATAAAATAGTGACTATAGCCCGAGTCTTTTAAAAATTTAATAATCTAAAAAAATAAATAAAATAAAAAAATTACAAAAAAATCCTAACATTTGATTCTTATAACAAAAAAACTTTGAGATTTTAATTTTGTCAATATCAATATTAAAATTTTAATTTATTTTCAATCTAAACTATTTGTCTATTTCTCTTAAATAAAACCAACGGAAAAAAAGAGTATTTTTAGTTTTTTAAACTCAATAAAAAAATTGATATTTTTGACATTTCATATATACCTACACTAAGTTTAATAATTAAAATACTTTTTAATGCTGGTTTTACTAAAAAAAATAAGCAAATGTTTAAATTGAAAATAAATTAACAAATGAGAATTAAATTGATAAAATTAAAAATTAAAAATGTATTTTATTACAACTTATAATGATCAAATTCTGAAGTTATTTTTATAATTTTCCTTAAAAAAATATAAGATTTTGAATAATTGTGTCAGGAAAATATTATAGACTCTAAATGAATTACTAAATATTTTACCAAACTTTTAATATGAGTATGAGACCCACATATATAATTTATATAAATTTTATATCTATATAAAAATATAATAAAATATTTAATAATTCATTTAGGTCCCTAACTTAATTTATTTTGTCATATCTAATCCGAAGAGTTAGTGGTGAACGTGGTTATAGAATTGAAAATTAGAGAAAACAGAGACTTGGAAACTTGTGCAATTTATTTTTTATGAAACAAGATTTGAAGTTTTCACATGCATTAATTTACTTACATCACCTATTGAGATTGCTTTTTATCGTTTTCTAGCTATAAAGAGTGTTTATATTCCCACTCGGGCCTTGTGCCCGTTTCATCAGTAACTTCTTATGAGGGGTTG
This sequence comes from Camellia lanceoleosa, assembly GCA_025200525.1. Classification (NCBI taxonomy): domain Eukaryota; kingdom Viridiplantae; phylum Streptophyta; class Magnoliopsida; order Ericales; family Theaceae; genus Camellia; species Camellia lanceoleosa. The sequence goes on along the minus strand of CM045761.1, from coordinate 186,983,377 downwards.
CTTAACCCATGGGGTGGCTCTTTGTGAAAATAATAAATAATTTATTAAAAAAAAAAAAAAAAAACTAGAATCAATGCCATTAGAGAAAAAATTCGAATCAATAATTTACAAATAAAATTTTTATTCATAATTTTTATAAAGAATGATTTTTTTTTTGGTTCTGGTTTTTCTAATCAAAATGACCCACAATTATTTTCATAATTTCAAAAAAAAAATATATATATATATATATGTATTACATTTTAGTTGTGATTTTTATATAAAATTTTATTTGTAAATCATTTTCAATTATCATTATCTTTTTTTTCGGTTCAACAACCTCAGATCCGACCCAGCCGACTAATCGGATTCGTGAAAGAGTTCGATTTAAGGCTCAAGTCCTCCCAATGGGCGCAGGGAAATCGAACCGTGATCCGTTCTTCCAAGCCGAGCCCAATCGCCACTGCCAACAACCCATTTATCTTTTCAATTATCATTATCGCATCAGCCATAAATGTTTGAACTTCCATTAACATTTATGGCTGTAAATTATAGTTTTCGAATTTTGATTATATAAAATGGATGCTAAGTTCCTACATTAGATGTATGAGTTTGACCGTCCACATGTTCAAATTGAAAATCTTTATATCGACAACACAAAGAATAGATCTAAAGAAGATATCACGACTAACACATTCAAGTAGAGGTGGGTAAAGTTTTATACGATCTGTAAAATTCTCTCAATTCGCATATAAATAGGCGATTTCGCAGACACAATATGAGCGGATACGATTTGAAATATGACATATTTGTGGGTTGCGAGCGGATTGTCGATTTAACCCGCACTTGCAAGAACCCGTCCGCACTTTTTTTTATTTATTTTTAATATTAACCATTGATTTCATTCCTATATCTTACCTAGATATTTTTGCCCAAAACAAATTCTTTGAACTTACTCTAGCATTACATTTGCTAATAGTATTATATTAACTGAAACTGAATACATACTAATCATATTGTTATTGTTTCATAACTGAACTTGTCCAGGATGAAGTGTGATTTGGAATTTTAAATTCCTTAATAAATATGGAGTTCTAGTTTAGGATTTTAAAATATATGTTTGTGTTAGTTTATAATTTGATTTAGAATTTTGAATGATTTGTTTTTGTTACGAATTGATTTTGTTGTATTTTTAATATTATAAGTTTTAATTCATTAATTATTAATGTTGGTGCATTTTAGAAAATAGGGGAAAAATGGTCCAAAATAAATATTTACAAAATGGGAAAAGAAAAAAAAAAGGCTCAAAAAAAACTTTTTGAAGAAAAAAATCTAATCCACAAACCGCCTGTACTTCCACAAGCCCTATCCACACAAATCGCAAACCGTACTGCGGGCAGTTGCGGGTTGACTTTTTTGCAAACCGCATAGATGCGGGCGAGTCCGAACCAATCCGCAAACCGTTCAAATCCAAACCTCGGACACCCCTACATTCAAGGGTGAGTTGTTACTTGTATGTCAATTCTTTTAGGGTGTGTTTGATTGGGCGGACTGGATAAGGGGGGATTAGAATTCATTGGACTTTAGTCCTGGGACTGTGAATCCCCCGGACTATTTGGTCGGATTGGATATATATCCTGTGTTTGTTTTTTCATGAGATTAGATGTCTGGAAAGAATTATTTTTAGTGAATCCAACGTTTGGTTGGACGGACTGGATATTATAAATGAACAAAATACTATTTTGCCATTTTTCAATTGTTTACTAAGGAATAGCAATATTAAACATATCTTTAATATTTTAATTATTTTTAATTAAGTAAATTTGTTTTTTTTTAAAAAAAAATAAATAAATAAATAAATAAAATATCAATAAAATTTGTTTTAAATCATTACTGTATAACAAATCATTATTTTTTTTACATACAAAACGTTACTGTGTTTGTTTTTTTACAAACAAAAAATATCATTAATTTAATAATATAAATTAAATTTATTTTTTTTACATAAATTAATTTTTTTACACAATTAAATAAATAAATAACCACTAAATTTGATTTAATAAAATACTCAGTATAACTCAGATAAAAATTTATATTATTTTTTTAATTAAAATTTTAAATAAATTTTAAATAAAACACCTATTACAATTTAAATAATGAAATTAAATAAATTATAAACAAAATTTTAAAATAAAACATCAATAAAATATCTATAAAAAAATTATTTTAAAAAATTAAATAAATAAAACATTAATAAAAAGTTAAATAAAATTATTTTATTTTTAAATTGAGACATTTAAATTTTATTGAATTTTATTAAATATAATACATAATTAAATAGTAGAGGGTCAAAATTGTCATTTTCGCATCTAATTCCAATAGTGATTAGTCCTCCCAAAACAATCCCACACCTCCCCAGGACAGGATAGTCCCCCATATGGGGGATATGGAGTCCGGCGGACTAAAAAAAAAATCAAACGATGGATAAGGAGGGAGGCCGGACATGGAGTCCAAATAGTGGATAGTCCCCCCCTTATCCCCCCAATCAAACACACCCTTAGAGTTTAGTTTATCTCATGTTATCATTTTAATTTGAGAGAGTGTTTAGATTTGATAAGTTCATTTTGAGATTGATTTTGATGATTCAAACTGTTCATTTTTTAAAATTTATTGAGTATAATATCATACAAAAAATAAGATAATTAAACATCGGTAACTATAAGTTTGATATCATATTTGTTTTAAAAATAGACGATAAATATAATTTAAAAAATAGCTAATTTATTTTTTATAATACAAATATGATTAAAAAAAAAAAAACTGCCGATGTCCGATCATCTTAATTTTTTACATGAATATTTTATTCATCGAGTCTTAAAAGTGGAACGGTATAGATCACTAAAACCGATCCTAACATGGGCCTACTCCTAGACGCTCTTTCAAGTTGAGTTGACTAATATGAGAAAAATCAAACCCTTTATTTTAGATTAGACTTTGACCGGCAGAAGACTTTTACTGGTCAGAGTCTTAATTGTGTGTATTCTGACATAACAAATTGTGTGAATGTAGCAGCGCTATTTTAATATTTTGATTAAACCCTCTTTCTCTCTCTTTCTTGCAATGGGTAATAAGAAAGGAAATCCCTATGGTCCCCATTTGTATTTCTTAGGACAATCACCCATTGGATGCAATAAAGAACATTCAAACAGTTCTGAAATGGAAAAATAGCCTACAAAAACATTGATTAGATAGAAAGGAATCTGCTAATGGAAGTTGGATTAGAATAATTAATTGAGGGGTTCTATCATAAAAGAGAAAAAAAGGAGAGAGAGAGAGAGAGAGAGAGATGGGTTTGGTTCCATGCAAAAGTTCCTTTAAAGGAGGCATCAAAAAGCAACTTCCTCCAAGAGAAATTTCTCAAGCAATAGTTCCAAAAAGGTTTTCCATGCCAAAGATACATTAGATATACAGACTTGCATGGTTGATTGTTTCTTATCAAATAAACAAATCTCTCATACTTTTTCGTTGTTCTACTAATTTAATGGTGTTAAGTTTAAAATTAAAACAAAATCATGTTTACAAAAAGAAATCGCATAGGATTCAAATCCTATTTTAGTGGGAAAATACTAAAGACTTCTCAAGCTAACATGTGATACTGTATTGTCTATATAATATTTTTGGACATTAAAAAAATCGTAACACACAATAAATAGGTCGTTTTTTTATTCTTAAACCTAACAAAAGTAAATTAGCTTGTCTTATGTGTAAAAATTTTCTCTAACATAATTAATTTTAAAATATCATATAAACAATGTCACGTGATATTTTAAAATTATTAAATAATTACCCATTTTAATGCACTTATAATTTAGAGTTTACATTAAAAGGAGAGAACAACAAGAGATGTCTTTCCTTCACTATCTCTCTTCCTTTCTTTCTTTCTTCTTTTCTATCTTTTCCTCTATCTTTTTCATCGTTTGTGGAAGACAGAGATATCTATTCAACTTCTACGTGAAAAGGAAAAAAAAAAAAAAAAAAAAATCCTATACTTCTTTGAAGTTGAGTTTTTGATTATGTGTACGTAGTATATTCGATGATTGGATAATTCAAGTGCTGTTCTAACACTGTTCATGAAGATGATGATTCATAGAAGCAATTTGAAATGGACTACTTTGGACCCATCATCAATTGCTCTAATGACATGCTTTTGAATTTTGATCGGTGCAATGATCGGTATATGGACCCACCTCACATTCCTTTTTATCTAGGGTTTGTACAGCAACCATAGTAGTAACATTTACATAGTATGACTTAAACATGATTAACCAAAAAAAGTGTTGTGGTCACCGAATGTCAAAAAGAACACAGAAAAGAAGATAGAATGTTGGGTTTTGTATTGTTTGTAAATTAGGGTTATAACTATGGGGAACATAAAGGCTGTTGGATCACATGCTCATCACCCTTCTTTTTCTTCTTCTCTTATCTTCTTCCTAAATTGTGTTTGAATAAAGTTTTTTAATAAAAATGTAACTAAAATGTAGTGGAAAATTAATTTGTAAATAAAAAAATTCTACCATTGTGATGTGATATTGATTTTTTTTTTTAAATAATGTCGTTTTGATGATATTTTTTGTTTGCAAATCTATCACATAATTCTTTATAATTTTTTTTGTGAATAATTTTCAATTTAATTTATGTATCATTACTTAATTAAGTATGTTAATTGATATTTAATGTGATGTGAGTCACATTTGAATGAATTTGGTCCTAATATCGTCTTCTTTTTTTTTACAATTATTTGGATTACTTTTACCTGCACAATGACATTGCTTAAAAAAAAGTATAGGAACACAACCAACATAAAATAATTTTGGTCATACATTTAGAGGGTGAGACTTCCAATTAGAAAATTTATTTCATGCACCAGAAATATCTGTAGTGATACGAACACAGCTCTTTAACAAATCTCTTGAATTTTAAGATTATCAAAATTACAAGGGAAAAAAAAAAGAAAAAAAAAAGAGAGAAATCTCCCAATGAAATTTTATATTATCAATAGCTTAACAATGGCACTAGTCAAAATCGGATTAAGGATCTGCGTTAAGGACTTGAGGATTATAAATAACAATGGCAAGTTTTAGATGTTTAAGAAAGTATTTTACTTGGATAATATTGGTGCCAACTTAGTTGGGATTAAGATAGAATGTTTGGATAATGTTGCTCTTGTCTTCTCTTTATTGATGTATGCCTATATATAAGTATGTTTGTTATTATCAATAAAATATATTCTTTGCCAATCAAAAAAGAAAAAAAAAAAAAGAAAAAAAGGAAGAGTTTTACTTGACTATTTTCTTCTTGAATTAAGAATTTTTCTATTATTAATAATGATTGTAAATCTTAAGAAATTAGTTTAAATCAGATTCATATCAACTAAGTAATTCATGAATTAAAGCTTTTCAAAAATAATAAATCATGAAATTAAAGATCTAAACGTAGAAATTCATCCAAAATTCAAGCACGACGTTTTTCTTCACCCTTAAAAACCAAATTGTGTCAAATTAAAAATTAAAAAAAAAAAAAAGGGGCGAAAAAAAAGGGTCCCACCCATCAAGGCTGCTGCAGCTACTCCTTAATCCAAGGGATTCAGTGTGATGATCAAAAAAACCCAATATGGGTCCCACCATCATCTGCACCATCATTTCATGCATATGTGAAAGACCCACCTCTCTCACGTCCATTATTTTCCAAAACTAAAAGCAAAATATTTGCTTTAAAAGCAAAACACTTTTTCATTCTAACTTATCGACACCCCCAATCCCCAATAATGCATTATTGATTCAATTTACAAAAAGAATATTGAGGCTTTGATTCGCATCGAAATATGGTTAAAATTGATCCAAGGGTCATCGATTAATCAACTCATTAAGAGTTCATATCATCGTCGAATCATTTTCATTATTTGGTCGGTTCAAATTACCCAATTATCTCTTATTTTTCTTTTTATTTTACATATTTTGTTAATCATGTAAATATTATTGTCACCTAACAGTCCACTTAGAGAGCTTTTGGCTAGCCAATCATTGTTTCAATAAAATGCTTTTTCCAATTATTGTGATATATTTTTTAAAAAAAAATTATTAATTTTTGATAAACCAATTTGAACCCACAATCTTTGACATTAATTATGACAGTGAAAATTATGGACTTTTTATATTGTTCGAATAATGGGCACCGAAAGACATATGTTCCCCTTGTATAAAACCGATCACCGTGATCCAAAATAATCCACTTTTTATTGGTAATAAATTGTTTTTAGAAAAAACTATGAAAATAAATTCTGTTTTAGGAATACATTGAAAATTATTTTTATAACAAAAATTAAGGTTGAGGGTTCTCTCCAGTTGGGTTTCTCAACTGGAAGATACTGTTAAGCTTTTGTGGGCTCATTACAGAATTCGTATCAATGATCTGAATTGTCAATATGTAGAGTTTATTGAGTAGTTTATCCTTACAAACAATCATATTGATTGAATATCGATAGACACTTAATCAGATCACATTTATTTTAACAATTTATTTTAAAAATCATACTTACCGTTGACATAAATGTAATCAAATCAAATAGCTATCGATATCCGATTAACTTGATTTTTTGAAAATATAAAATACTCGACGAACTCTATATATTGAACTATTCAGATCATCGATGTGGCTCCATAATAGGCCCATGAAAACCGAACAACACCTTCTAATCCGATTTGAATTGAAAAAAAGCATGCCCAAAATTAAAATTGTTTTTGGAATGGTTTTTGATGTTGCGTAAACAAAACTAAATTCGGGCAGGGAGTAGAAATAATTGAAAATAAATGTACTTTTATGATAGTATAACCGTGCAAGTGGGTGCAAGCAATAGCTGTGTTTCATGTTGTAACTTTTACTTTGTAGTGCTAATTTAATTGAGATTGTTGGGGTTAGTTATAATACTCTGTGCATTTCCCTATTTTGTTAATGAATTTTTGCATGTGTTGTGCTTCTTTCATTAATAAAGTTTTGATATGCTGATAAAAAAAAAAAAAAAAAATCGTAACTTTTACTTGCATTAACAACTTCACCACAAATAAGGTATTAGAAAATAATTTCACCATAATAGTTATCTCACTGCAAAAGCATATTCTTCTATACTATCAAATGTGTTCTGGTACTAAATAAATAGCAAAACTGCACCGTGATTAAGTACAAAGATTCCCCATTCAAAATAATTGAAACACATTTATTTTCCTACCTTTGCTTTATGTCTATCATTATGCAAGAATACTTACTTTACAACCACGCAAACCATCAAAAAAGCGACACGTGTATAGCACTATCTAGCAAAAGAATCAAAAGTACTCACACCACTCACACCTGGGCCCGGGTGTGACTTCATTTTAACCCTATCCATACACGTGTTCATAAGTACAACAATGGACGGCCCAGATCAGCGGGAGGGGAGCTCTGGTAATATTAATACAGCGCCCCTAGTCACACCATTCACACTGGATTTTTGTGCAATATGCATATCATGAAGGTGTACCCCTCCCTTTCTTATAAATACAGAACTCCACAATCGTGAGCTTCATATGTATTTGTGAGAAAGATGTAATTGATGCAACATTACCCAAAATATCACCTCATGTTCCCTTGTATGACAATGATTTAAAGCAAAATGATGAACACAAATATATCTTGATAAAGAGTTTAAGATAGAACTTGTGTGAAATATATATATGCATAAAATTTTTTAAAAATATAAAAATTAATCACAGAATCAAAAACAATTTTTTCACGTGAAGTGAATCTCATAATCTTCTCATGAATCCTTAAAATTGTGTTTGGGTTTGTAATTAGTTTCCAAGTGTTTAAAAGAAGTAACATGCATTGCATGGTAGAAAGAAGGAATTTGTAGTGGAAGACGATGGATACGAGAAACGAAGGCTTTATACCGAAACACGAGCCCATTGTGCATGACAACGTACGTGTTCAGTCCCCCATGGACCTACCAATAGACGATAAAAGAAAAAAGAAGGGAACCAATAACTTTGACACTCACAGAGAGAGAGAGAGAGAGAGAGAGAGAGTATAAAAATGGATATTTGGGTTCCAGAACAAAATCCACATAAATGTACAACATCCCTTGGTGGAAAAAAAGATATACAAAGTGGAAGTATTAAGCCTTAAAGGAAGCCAGAGACCCCCACAAAAGAAAGAAGGAAAAAAAAGAAGAAAACAAAAAAACAGCTTTATAGGGAATAATGGGAGGCTTTGATGATTGAACTGAAGTAAAAGACATTCTTCCTTAATTACATTTGCATTATTCAATCTATATATACATGTTTCTCTCTCATAATTATATATATATATATATATGATATTTTTGTATTGACAGTTTCTTTCATTTTCGAAGACAATTGAGATCATCTAGAATTAGCTCAAGGACTTTTAGATTAATTGAAGGGTTGATATTACAATTTACTCCCTCCGTACCATTTTGATGGTCTATTATTCTATTTTGGAATGTTTCAAAATATAGTCCCATTTGAAAAGTAAAAGTAAAAAAATATTTGATTTTCAAAAACTACCTCTTTTAAGTAAATATATTTTTAAAAAGATAAAGATATTAATGAAAAAATATTTCAAAATTTAAATTTAAATGTAATAATTACATATCTCCTTAAAAGTTGAAATTCCCCAAAAAAACTAACAAATTAGAATGGAGGGAGTACATGTTTACTAACTTTGGTAAAGAAAAAGAAAAATTAACGTGAGTCATTTGTGGGTTTTCGGAAAAAATGAGAGGGGATAAATTCTTTTTACATAGGCACAACTAGAAAGGCATTGTTGGGATTGGAGGGCTTACCTATAAGCCCAAGTCTAATTTAGTGATTTTAATCGTTAATCTTATAAGATTTATTGAACAAAGTATTCATATAAAAAAATTAAATGATCAAATATTAAGAATCCTATAACTAAATTATATATATATATATATATATAAATGGATGGCCTATTATGAAAATCATACTTGCCATCAATTTTTTGAAATAAATTTGATCATATCATGTAGCTATCAATTCAGTTAATATGATTTTTTGTATTAATAATTTGTTCAATAAATCTTACAAGATGAAAGCAAAATACATAATTTAATTTTTAAATTTACACCAGCTAAGATGTTCAAATTAATATATATATATATATATATATATTTGGTGTGTGTATTTGATGCAAGTGGTAGTTGAGATGAGACCAATAGGTAGAAAAGAAAAGCGAAAAGCATGAAAGGACAGAGATCGGCTCTCCGGTATGCGGTGGGAGGTGGAAGTGGAGGTGGAATAATTAAAACAAACCATAATAATAATAGATTGCAAGAGAGAGAGAGAGAGAGAGGCATATTGTAGTAGTAGTAATAGTAATAATAATAATCATGAGGACAAGCATTTGCATATTCACTTTCCTCTTTGTCATCACTTTCTAAGGCATGATTAGAATAAAAGGCTTATCAATCTTCACTCCCACCCTCCAAAAAAAAAAAAAAAAGAAGAAGAAAAAGAAAAGAAAGAAAGAAAGAAAGAAAAAAGAAAAGCATCCTCTTCTTTCCCTCCCTTACTTTTTTCTTCTTTTTCTTCCTCCAAAATGCAAAGTGAATACTTGCTTCCCAAAGCTTCGTCCATGCTAAAAAGGTTACTATAAAATCAATCAAGCTATCCAAGTTCAACCCATTAAAAGTTAATTTGAGATTTATTTATCATATATATAATTAAACACATTTTTAAAATTTATTAAATTTTAAAATCAAATTTACTACATACTATTCAACTAGATAAGTTTATATGCATTATAAAAACTAAAAATCAAAATTAAAATCAAATTATTTGAACTCGACTTATGTTTAACTTGTTAAATATTCATTTAAAATTAGTTCATTATATAAACAAAACATTTTCAAGATAATTAAGCTTTTAAGACAATCTTAACAACTTACTACTTAGCTCATTTACAACCATAACTACAATAACCAATAATAATGAAATAATTTTTTTAAAAAACGTTTGTGTTATGCATTCCTATAACTTTGTGATTAGGTGACAGTTCTTAGTTGGGTTTAAACTTTTGAATATTTAAAAAAAAAAAAAAAGAATGTCAAGTTAAGAAGTTGGTGCTTCTTTGTGGCCCAAGTACATGCCCATTTAGGAGAGCATTTGACCCAATGACTTGGACCCTTGGTTTTTTCTCACCAGCTGAGTTTCAATTACAGTTCTTCTATCCTCCCCTAAGACCAGTAAACAATGAGATGTTCTTGTCTTGTTTCCAAAAACAAAAAAATTCATGCCCAATTAACCATTTACTATTCCTTTTTTTAGATGAATATATTTATATTCTTAAACATATGTTTAGCAATAAAAATTATGGGTATTTTGATATATAAAATTTATGTGATACAAGAAAAATATTGGTTAATAATATATATTTTTATAAAGATTTTTGGGGTAAGAGAAAGGATGAAAGTTATTGCAAGAATTGTTGTGACAATGTGAACCCAACATTAGTTGCATTATACAATCAACGTGGAACTTTGGGTCAGACTAAAATGGTAGAAGCATTGAGAGAATAACTTAAAAAGGTGAAAAAGAGAGCTCTTAATAGTCATGCAAAGTAGTAGTTATTTCCTGCCCAGGGGCAGAGGTGGTGCTACACAAATCGTCTGTAATTGGTAAAACAAAAAAAGAGTAAGATTCACTTATTTATCTTAGTGATGGAGGTATAGTCACGTGATATTTCTGAAACACTAACACTATATTTGGTTGAAGGATTTGAAAAAAAATTTGAAAAAAGAAAAGAAAAGAAAAAGATATATGAAATATGAATAAAATATGTTTATATTTCACTTAATTTTATACATTTTTTTCCTTTTGTTTTCATTTTTCCTTTCCAAATTCTTTCATAAATCCCTTAATCAAACACAACATAAATAATTTTTCATACCATTTAAGATATCATGGATTTTGGTAGAAATTTCTAATAAAAAAAAGAAAATGTGAATAAAATATAATTATATTTTATTTATTTTATAATTTTTTTGTAATCTAAATCTATGATCCAAATAGAGATTAAACAAGGGTTTAAGTAGCATTTCAACTCATTCAAGTACAAACTTAAACTCACCTCGTAATTACAGGTGGACAATAAGAGCAAATTGTGAAAGGATTTTGCTCAATTATAAGTGTTGCTTTAATGTTAGGCCCTACAATTTGTTCACTCGACTTTAGCATTGCAAAACGTTGGCAAATACGAAACCTTTCCTCCCTGCTTCCATTCGACCCTTTGAATAAATCATGTTTATTTTTTATAAAAAAAATTCCACTAAATTTGTCCAAAAAAGTGGACTACTCAACTAAACTTTCCTATTTGCTATTCATTTTCATAACCACCCACTAGTCCTAATTGTCATGAATATTTGCTATTTTTCAACTTCATTTTCATAACCACCCACTGGTCCTAATTGTCATGAATATTTGCCATTTTTCAACTTCATTTTCATAACCACCCACTGGTCCTGATTGTCATGAAAAAAAGGCGCTAGTCCGACTACATGAGTTGGTTGGAGTACTCTGATTTTCAAGTACTCTGATTTCGTACTATATAACACTGCTCTGCTCTTCCATAAAAGCTACGGTTTTGCTATTTGGATCTAGAAATTAGTCGAGTGAATATAGCAAAGCAAATGGAAGACGAAAAAGAGAAATTACTGATATGAGAGTAGGATCATCTTCAATGGAAGCTAATCTTCGGTTGCTTGTTGGGAAGAGAGAAGAGTAATACTTCATTGATCAGAAAACCTAGTTGGAAATCCTTGGAAACCCTGAAAACACCTAGCTCTTAATAAAAAATGTAGCTATGCACCAAATAAACTCATTAGAGCAATGCTCACAATTTCAGTCCCATACCTTAAAAATGAAAATAAAAAATAAAAATCAAAAAGTTTCATAGCCATTGAGGTCTTATCTCTCCATCAGAGAGTAAGAGCTGCAAAAAACAAGAAGAACAAATGATATGGATGCAGGCTGCAATAAGAGGGCCAGAGCCTCTGATTGAGGAAGACCTGAATCTAAGGATCATGTTTAAGCACAGACAACAAATGATCTTTATTTCAATGTACAAATTCATCAATATTTCTGACATAACAAAGTCCAGCAGCATTTATGAACATCTTTTCTCTCATGTCCAGGAAAAACCACACAAATAATCTTTCTAACCATCAGTTGTCAAACTTGAAAGCCAAGATCCATAAATAAACTCCTGAACTAACTGAAAGGCTAATATAGCAACTATGAAATTCAGCGGTCCCAACGCCCACCATACAAAATGACCACTTAAAGAAGAATATTGACCTGAACTTCAAATATTTCTATTACTCAACTTTGATGGGAGAGAACGCCAAAAATGCACAACAATTCTTGCAACTTCAGGACAGCTGAATGACCAGCCATAGATGCCGCGAAAGAGCATCAAGCCAACCAGAAATCTCAACAAGCAACTACAAGGAGTAAGCAAATTAGACACCATCTCTATTCCTAGCAATTACGACTCCCTGTAGTAGATTTTAGGTAGGAAAAAGATATTTCCCAATACCAAGTAATTCACAAAATTTAAGCATCAATGAAAGTGGCACAGTTCACACAAAACACTCCCGACAACTTTAAACCACAAGAATCATGATACATAGACACCTCAATACCTTCAGTTTTATAACCCTCACACTTGCTCAGACCAAAATTTAGTATTACATACATCTTAAGCCTCTAATTTTAAAAACTTGCGTAAGGGCAAATTTAGTTGTATATGAATAGCTTGTGACTACTCTAGCTGCAGAAAGTCATACAGTCATCACAGCTGACAGTCCATTCAAACTCACCCTAAACCTTCTGCTCTAACTTGGATGAATACAATGAGAATTAATGAGGCAATCACCTTCTTGACATTTCTAATGACAATGAAAAAAAACCATCTCATCTCTTAACATTTCTAATATCACCTTCATGCATGTGCCCATGCATAAGCAAATCTAATACTGGAGATCCAATCAAATATTGCTGGTAACATCAGTATTAATCTTGTGTTACTGCTTCATAACTCCCTTATTTCCATAAACAAGGACAACAAAAATAGAATGTTAGGCCAATTTAGAGGACAAAAAGTCAAGATTTTGAACTATGTCACAAGGACTCTTTTAAATTTGTACAGTATTTGTGTCAAACACTTCATACTTGGGTAAGGGTATGGGATGTGTCCGATATGCGTAGTCAAAACAAGTATGTATGTATACATAGTTGGTTTATTATATAACAATGCATTAGACTTCTATTTTATACATAAAATGCTATATTTCTCAAATGCATTTTAATGTTTTTAATGGAAAAATGACGTTTAAGACTCTTTGTTTCAGAGACCAAACCATGCCAAAGTTGAGCTAAGGTGCCCAAAACCGAAGGTTTCTAGCATCTAGTACACAAATGGTCCAGCTAATTCAAGTGCTAAAAGGGATGGACTGGATATAAACCTAACCCCTAGCATTATTTGTGCAATGTCTAAAACTCGAATTGTGTTCTGACACATTCTTCCTTTATCAAGTTACTCAAAATTATTCATTTACTATCCTCCAGCATCACTGACGCTCTCAGCAGATGTTTTCAGATGAAGTGTTCTTACATCCTCCACGGAATCTAGATAAGATTGACACCAAGTACTAATGAAAAAATTTTATACAAAGAAAATGCATAATGGTAGTATTGACCAATTATCCTTTTGCAATACACATGCAAAACAAATACCGGCACAGCCTCAAACAAGTTATAAAGCCATTAAATATAACCTTCAATATAAAACCAAAGAAATTCTATTATACACCAATTGTACACAGAAAGCAAAACCCATGCACAAGCAAGAAAATCTCCGAAGTGTACAAGACACAGAAGCACCAAAAAAAGGAAAGAAACATGCCAACATCAAAGAGGAAAAAATGAAAAACAAGAAGAACAATGCATATAAGATTAATATAGCATTAGACTTTCACATTATCCTATTACATATAGACCTCCAAGCCCATAAACTTTGAGGACTGACACAAGGGACAGAGACTAAGCTTACTCTCACATGCCTTACACAAGCAGAGATGCTTACAAGGTAACAAAAGCATGCAAACTTCATTAACTCTACAAACCTTACAAGTCATCAACCCCTTCCTTTCATTGTTCTGCTTGCAAAGAAGGTGGAAATCAATAGCACGACCATTGCAGCAAGAGGCCGTATCGTCAACCTCACTGTCACCACACCCTTCCTTACTATCTTTACTTTGTGCATAGACTTGCTGAAGATTGAACTTAAGGGTGTTAATCATGCTTTCATTGTATTTGGCCCGTTGTTGCCAAGCACCTGCTTCCACAGCCAACTGTTCCATTCGCAATTCAAGCTCCATATTCTTCTTGTTGATATTTTCCACCTCTGCTTCTTTTTCACGGAGTGTTTGAAGGACTTTTTCTTCAACATATGATATAGTTTGAAGTTGGTTTGCCTGAACCTTCTCTACAACTTCTTGTCTCAATCGGTCAACCTTTTATAGTCAAGGAAAAAAGGAACAGATTATTTTAATGCAAGTACAAAATAATTAAATAAGAAATACAAGCTAACATTTGTCAATTGAACTAAAATGCGCTACTGTAAAAAATTTCCAAGGTTTCCATATTCACATCATTCAACATTGATTAGAAGTTACCAATCTAGTAATTGGGTTCATATTCCAATCCAATTAACTTAACATAGCATTAATTGTTAATTTGCGGATTTAGAAGTTGCATGGGAATAAAATCAAGGCATATTTGGGCATCAGCATGAAAATTGAATGCCAGCATCGAAATAAAAGCATCAAAAGGAAAACATACAAAATTTCTAGCACCAGTCTAGTGGAAATGGTTTCAGAAACAAAATAGTACCATTGGACAAGCCACCATCACAACTGATTTCCATTGAATGCCTCGAATTTAATCACCGATCCCATTCACAACCACTAGAATTTATGTCTAATCTGATGCAAATTAGCTGTACAATTTGTATAAGACGTAAAACACAACCTAATGATATAATGTTTTGCATGATAGCAAACACGTGTTGGTGCCCAAAAGAAACATGTATGCTTTTAGCGGCACAGAAAGTCAAGTGGCATCATTTATATGCAAACAGAGCAAGTTCATTCAGTTTTGGCAACATACCCACCCTCTCTTCCCAATCAAGTAAGTGCGAAAAATACAGTTATAAGCTTTCCAAGAACATGTGAGGTTAAACTCAACTGCCTCATCCATATTCTAGAAAGGCAACAAGCTAGTCAAATTTGGCGGGATAACCTCTCACATACAAACAACAATTGCAGATAAAAATACATTTACATTATAAAATCTTTACAAGATATTAAGCCCACAAATTGCCACTCTCACAACGTCGGTCATTCATGGGAGATGCATTGACAACAAAAACCCAAAACACCATAAAACCAATTTAATTTAGGAGTCAGCAAATAAATCAAACATATGAAGCAAAGATTGTAATGGCAACAAATATGATCCAAACCACGGAAGAAAACACTCTCATGTAGAGATACATACAAACATATACATTCATTCAAATAAGATTGAGTGCCATGCCAAAAGAAAACAATAGCAAATTACAGTCAAAAAAGAAAAACCCAATTTTTTTATTTTTTATTTCCCAAATTAACTAGATCAGCTATGAAGATAATAAAGACCCAGACCTGAATTTTGAGTAATCTATCAATCTCAGCGTCCTGTCGCTGTAACTCGCGATCAATCTCATCACCCATAACACCCAAGAAAGAGGAATCACCAGAGGAAGCCAAGCAACCATTGTCAAGTGATAAACCTAGACCGGTCGAGACCGATCGGGCTTGCAAGAAATCCACGGAAGACATCTGGGAATTGTTCTCCAAGAAATCTTGCTCTTTGATTTTCTTTTTCGTCGGTTCCAAACCGTAATTCCATTGCAATTCGACTCCACCGTCACTTCCATCCGCAGTAGGAAACGGACCAGGTGCGAACCCAACCACGTGAACTGAAAATCACAAACAACCAAACCCTAATCAGCAAGATTTGTGCAGATTAATAAAACAAACACAAATGAGAGAGAGAGAGAGAGAGAGAGAGAGAGAGAGAGAGAGATACAGAGAGGTATATATGGAGGATGCTGGGAGTGAACGGGGAGATTAGGGCCGTCGAGATAGGCGACCGGAGACGAAATCTGACCGTCGATGTTGTACAAATTTCTGAAACACAATGAAATCAAAATAAATAAATATACAATTGAATAAACATGTGATTGAGAAAGAAGAAATTGAAATTGTTAGGGTTTGTGAAGATGATGATGATGAGACTAGAATTACCTAAAGGGTTTAGGTGGTTGTTGTTGTTGTTGGAACTGATGGTGCTGGGGCATAGCCATGACTGGCTAGCAAGAGAGAGGAAAGAGAGGATTTCTGCAAAGAAATATACAGAGTAGAGCAGGGTAGGGTAGGGCGAAGGTGGGCGAGGCGAAAAGATTCTTTGCAATTGTCGAGTTGGCCCCGTTGATATCGAAAGTTTCTAGACAAGTCCTACAAATTTCATTCTAGACAAGTCCTACAAATTCATAACGCGAATTACAAACCGTCCCTATAAAATTTATATTACTTTAATTTTTTATGTTTTGATTTTGATATATTTGATTTTAAATTTTAAATTTTGAATGTTATTTTGAATAATAATAACGGAATATATTAATAATAAAATCATCAATTTAATAAAATATAAATTAATTTGACAAAAATAAATGTCAAAAAATATTTTTAAATTTTTAGAAATTATTTTTACCAACTAAAGATAAAATTATGTAAAATTAAAATTTTTTTAAAACATTTATTTATTTTTTTAACAAATTAATTTTTATTATGTATTTAGATGATAATCATGTAATGGATGGTTGTTAAGATTTCAATGTGTAATCGGTATATTTAATATGTGAAATGTTTTTAGGTTTGAAGTTTTTAATTTAATGGGTTGGTTTAATAATGATATCAAAATTGTTACCATATTTAACTTTTGAAAAAATAGAAACGAATTTAATAAAAATAAAAACAACCACCCATTACATGATCATTATTTAAACACATAATAAAAATTAATTTGATAAACAAAAAAATAAATAAATATTTAAAAGATTTATCAATTTTATATAATTTTATCTTTAGTAGTTAGAAATAATTTTTAAAAATTTAAAAATAATCTTTTGACATTTATTTTTCAAATTAATTTATATTTTATCAAATTGATAATTTTGCAGTTGAAATTAAGTAATAATATCTTCAATTATCCTTATTTGAAATCAAACTAAAAATTCAAGATTAAATATGTCACAATTGAAAAGTTAAGAATCAAAGTAATATAACCTCCAAACTATGAGGATCATTAATGTAATTTGCCCTTTCAATTCCAGGTGGGTTACGAATTACAAAATTGGGTTGGATGATAACAATAGTAGTGCGCTCTATCAATTACGTATCCAAAATTGTAGATAGTCAAATGGTGTTTTCGAAAGTTGATAAAAAGTTAAATTTTTAATTTTTTTAATTTATTTTATTTTTTTGTAAGTAAAAAAATATAAGAAGTGATATGACTTAAAATGAATCAAAAATTAAAAATTGACTTCTTACTTACTTTCCAAAAGACACCCAAGTGTGCAATAAAACAATTTCATTCTACAGCAAGCGTTGTTAGAGTAGTGAACAAATATTTATTTTAAAAAAAATAATTTATCTAAGGGTTGCTTTAGAAATTTTTTATTTAGCTGCTTTTTTATTTATTTATTTATTTATTTGGTATTGAATGTTCAGGTGGGCCTTTTTTTTTTTTAATTTAATTTTTAATTTTTTTTAAATTGTTCTAAACAAAAACCTAAAAAGTAAAAAATTTAATAATTTTTACTAAAGAAAAAAAAAACAAAAATAATGAATTATGTAGCAATTGTGGTCTAAGGATGGACCACTCAAATTCACTCATAATTTTGAGGACTTGTGATTACATTTTAAGATCTCTTTTGGAGAGATGATTAAAAGTCATCTTTTAAATTTTAACATATTTTGAGTCATACAATTTTTTTACTTTTTTACACATTTAAAAAAAAAAAACAAAAATAGGTAAAAAATCTAGTTTTTGACCAACTTCTCAAAACAATATAAGAGCCGGGTTGGCAATATATTTAAGATCTATTTATAGTTATCTGAGGACTCATTGCTAGATATAATTCAACTTTGTAGTTAGATATGAAAAAATAAATTTTCAAATGGACCAGTTAAAATTTTGAATTCTTAAGTTTGAGCATTTAAGAAAACATCAAATCATTAACAGTTAACATTATATTATATATATATTTAAGTTATGGATTTTTTTTTTTTTGGGGTCAGTTATTGTGCTATATGAGCTGAATCGGATTATGTGATTTTTAATGGGCTTGAAATTTAGCTCCAGTTATTGGGCCTAACACAGCTTGGGACAGTACAACTTTATGCCATTATAGAGAGACAGCTGGGCCCAAACCCAGCCTAGCTCAATATATGTCCACTTCTACTGTGGGCCTATGCAATAAGTGAAGTCCCTTATGTAAGTGGCCTAACCATTGCCAAATATATATGCCAAGAGATCATCCTCTCTCCGCTTTTTTTTTTTGGAACACATTTCTTGTAAACATATCACTTATTTTATTTTTTTAGTTCAAGCTTATACGATATTCACTGTGGCTTTTAGGACATGAGGAACATGAGATGATGACGCCCAATCCATAGATAATTTCATGCGGAGGGGGGTGTTTTTTCTAGTTATTCGATAAATGTGACAGCCGAAACTTGGTCCAACCCGATCCATGGAAGAATCAGGAACATTGTTCGGCTAATATGATCCACATAGCCTACGAAAATACCCATCTTCTCAGTACTTTTCAGTGTATTTGGTTTGAGTTTTTTGAATTAAATTTTTTAAAAATTGAGTTTTTTGATTTTCGTATTTTTTTTTGTTTTTAGTAAATATTTTTAAAAGTTTAAATATTTTTTTACTTTTTTAGATGTACCTTACTTAGATATATCTAAAAAGTAAAAAATTTGTAAAAAAATATTTTAAAAAATTAATAAATACATAAAAATACAAAAAATATACTGAATTCTTGTATTTTTTTTTATATTTTTGGTATTTAGTGAATTTTTAAAAGATTTTTTTAAAATTTTTAGGTGTATTTATGTTGTGTGTGTCTAAAAAATAAAAAATGCTTAAAATATTAAAAAAATTCAATAAAAAAAAATAAAAATAAAAATAAAAAAGTAGAATTTTTTGAAAAGTGTTTTTAAGAAAATAAAACCAATTGCTTTTAGATAGAAACCATCTATGTAGTTGGTGAAACAAATTATTAGTGGATGCTAGAGGGTATACAACATTTAAAGAAAATTAGTGGAAAAAAAACAAAATAAAAAATAATGAGAAATTATTGACTTATTTTTTCTACGAAGGAAAATATCATAAATGCGAGTGTGCTAGCAAAGATTGAAAAATCCTCACAGATTAAATTCAAGCCAATTATCAAGCGATTGTGTTGACGGTTCTTTTGCCTCAACAAAGAGGACTTCAAAATTGTCAAGTGTAGAGAAAAGAAAAATTAAAAGAAGAATGAGAGAGACAAAAAAAAGATGATTGAGTAAACAATCAAAGTAATAATTACTTACCTCTACTCCTATGATTTGAAAAGGAAGTGCATAAGATGCTTCGAAAAGGAAGTACTGAAAATAAATGCTTCGAAATATAAATCTATGTTAAACTACTCCTAAGATAAGGAAAATGACAAGAAATATTGAAATCAATTGTCTTTGATTTCAATTCTGAATTTTTTACAATGTAGCCATGAATGGCTATTTATAGGCAAATATTTGTAGGAAAAAACTTCCAGCAATAACTACCCAATAACTACCTAAAACTATCCACTCTTCCATCTTCATTCTCATAATGCCACATATCCCTCCATGTTTTCATAACTTCCTTTAACCTCCAATTCATGCTCCATGTTCTCCACTTTATTCTCCATCATCTTTTTATATTTCATAACTTCTCATAACCTCCAAATGAATAGAAGGATGCCACATGTCCTGCAATTTATATAAAAAATAAATAATAATAAAATTACAGATTTATGGTGCTAACATTACCCCTCGCGGCCTTTAAAAATGATGTTTACTTGAATTTTTGAAGGGCCGAACCAAGCACATGACTGATCTAAGTAATAAAGTGCTTTGAATGATATAAAAACACCAATAA
Source organism: Camellia lanceoleosa (assembly GCA_025200525.1). Lineage (NCBI taxonomy): Eukaryota > Viridiplantae > Streptophyta > Magnoliopsida > Ericales > Theaceae > Camellia > Camellia lanceoleosa. The sequence continues at coordinate 186,962,969 of CM045761.1, read as the reverse complement.
AGTACTTCGAATGAGTATGAAATTATGACTAGATGATTAATAACAAGCTTCAAATGTAGTATAAAAGACCAAATTCATCGTTCGAAGGTCTTGCAGCACAACTCTGAAGCAACAACATCACCCCTCGAAGGTTGGAAGCATTGATATAGGATGATGATACTTATAATGAAGTTTCAAGGTTAGGCTTGATGCTTTGAATGTATCTTCGAAGCTTTATACAGTTTCGAAGGTGAAGTAATCAATCTTCGAAACAACTCTTGATGCTTCGAATGTATCTTCGATACTTTGATTGTGTACATACAAACAACTGGCTATCAATTTGAAAAGATAAGCCATTCTCAGCCACTTATTTAAATGCATAGGCTTTTCTTAGTCAAGTTCATGCATTTTAAATGGTCATCCCTTGTTCTTAGTGCTTCGAACTCATAAGAACAATTTGTTAATTTTATTAGCCACATCATCAGAATTATATTTTGGTGTGATCCACAAATCCAAAGCAGTTTTTGAACACCAAGAACCATAGTACAAGATGACCTTAAAAATTCTAACAAATTGACATTTTGAACAATTTCAAAAGATTCAAATTCATGAACATTAAATTGTTCATCATTCTTAACCATGTTTGGGTTGAAAACATGTTCTTTAGCCAAATAACTTTCATCATTTATTGACAAATGGCGCTGTTTTTCTATTTTAGCCACTAACGGCTTACGAAAACCCTCCATGTGAGTTTCATCATTTTTTGGCTTAATGGGTAGTTCCATTTTAGCCATTAATGACTTATGAAAATCCTTCGTAGACATACTGTTTCCATGGTGTGACTCTCTAAGAATGATTTTTTCAACCCCCTGAGCTCTATATGGAATATCATTTTTAACCATGCTTGGCTCAACAACATACTTTTTATCAAAGTTATTTTCATAAGTTGGCTTTTCAAAAATAGGTTTTTCGACCCCCCGAGCCATTGATGAAATTATATTTTCATTAATTTTAGTCACAAATGACTTAAAAACATTTTGTAAAACCCCACAAAATTTAGTCATTAAAGACTTGACAAAAAGGGTTAATAACTCATGTCTCCATTGTCAAATTTTCATATAAAGTTGATGAGTTACTCCAATTAAGTAGTGTATTTTTTCTTTTACCAAATAATATGGTAATAAAGAAACAACTTGGAAATTTTTTCATCAAGAAAATGGATCGTTTCTTGAAGATTCAGAATTTTTCTTTCACGCCAATATAGTTAATATTGACAAGTTCGAATGGCGAAATCCAAATCGTTTGTCATTTCTTACACTTGGCAGTCCCACTGGGTGTGCCAAAAATTGTTGACTTATTTTTCCTACAAAGGAAAATATCATAAATGCGAGCGTGCCAGTAAGGATTAAAAAATCCTTACAGATTAAATTCAAGCCAATTATCAAGCGATTGCGTTGATAGTTCTTTTGCCTCAACAAAGAGGACTTCAAAATTGTCAAGTGTAGAGAAAAGAAAAATTAAAAGAAGAATGAGAGAGACGAAAAAGATGATTGAGTGAACAATCAAAGTAATAATTACTTACTTCCACTCCTATGATTTGAAAAGGAAGTGCATAAGATGCTTCGAAAAGGAAGTGCTGAAAATAAATACTTCAAAATATAAATCTATGTTAAACTACTCATAAGATAAGGAAAATGACAAAAAATATTGAAATCAATTGTCTTTGATTTCAATTCTGGATTTTTTACAATGTAGCCATGAATGGCTATTTATAGACAAATATTTGTAGGAAAAAACTTCCAGCAATAATTACCCAATAACTACCTAAAACTACCCACTCTTCCATCTTTATTCCCACAATAACACATATCCCTCTATATTTTCATAACTTCCTTTAACGTCCAAGTCATGCTCCATGTTCTCCACTTTATTCTCCATTATCTTTTTATATTTCATAACTTCTCATAATCTCCAAATGAGTAGGAGGATGTCACATGTCTTGCAATTTATATAAAAAATAAATAATAATAAAATTACAGATTTATGGTGCTAACAGAAATTCATTATTTAAACTAACAATAAGTGACTTTAAAATTTAAGCAATAATTATTAAAATAATATTTAAATATTAAAAGATTTCCGTTTGAGATTTATATGAGGTCCTAAAATAATTGGGACACTCTGTTGAAATTCCATTAATTATTAAAAAATTCTAAAAAATTGAGATAAAGATATTGTTAGATCATCTAGTTGACTCATATATGCAGGTGATTAAAATAAAATAATAATATTAGAAAAAAGAAAAAAAGAAAAGAAGAGTAAGGTAATAAGAAAAGGTGTGACTTAATTGACACAAAGAATTTTAGAGTTTGGTGTAATGGTTTTATAGTTACACTTTAAGATGTGATGAGTGATATATCAAGAATTCAAACTAATAGAGTAGGAGTTTGAATTGATAGAGTAACAAAAATTCTTTTAATAATAATAAAAATGGGAGACTTATTTATAAGTTTTTTTGAACACTTATGGTAGACTAAATCCTGTGTAATTTCTTATAGAGTCTCAAGTCCTATTTAGATAGGAATGTATTCCATAAGATCCTACATAAACGTAACGTGACGTGACACTTACATAAATATAACGTAACGTGACACCTACATAAATGTAATATAACGTGACACCTATATAAACGTAACGTAACGTAACGTGACACCTACATAAACGTAACGTGACACTTACATAGACGTAACGTAACGTGTTACGTTACGTTTCGCAAACTTAATGAGTTTTTATTTTTTTAAAATTGAATGAGAAAATGTTGCTGGTTTATATTGGTGTCACGTTACGTTACGTTACGTTTATGTAGATATGATTTATGGCAACATTCAATTTTCTATATAGGAAATTGAATGTTGTCATAGATCATAGGTGTCACGTTACGTTTATGTATGTGTCACATTACGTTTACGTAGGTGTCATGTTACGTTACGTTATGTTTATGTAAATATGATCTATGGTAACATGCAATTGCATGTTATCATAGATCATAGGTGTCACGCTACGTTTATGTAGGTGTCACGTTACATTACGTTTATATAGATATGATTTATGGTAACATTCAATTTCCTATATATGGTTTTACTATTATTTATGATATTAACAACTAATATTGAGGGTAAATGTGTCAGCAAACTTCCCACATGGCTTATGGGAACATAAGTTTTTTAGTAGGACCATATGTAGCATAAGTCTCCCTAATAGGACTTATAAATAATTTTTCCTATAATTTTATTAATAAATTAATATATTACAATCTTGACCCAAAAAATAAAAAAATAAAAAAACTGGCAATGGGATGGAGTTTTGTACCTTCAAACCCAACCCTTACTCTGCATTTTTGTTTTTGCATGCAACTTTTGACTTCGCAATTTGAGGGCATGGGGCATTTAGGATTATAAATGAAAAATGAAGGCCGTTTGGTTTAGTTTTAAAATTATAATTTATGTGTGGAGTTGTAATTTAAATGTGAAATTGTAAGTTGAGTTTTGAAAAGAAAAAATTTGTTTCGTTATGAGTTTTTGAAAAGTATTTTGAAAAGAGTTTTTGAATTTTGAAAAGAATTTTGAGTTGTATTTTGAGTTTTGAATTTTTGAATTTTGAGTTGTATTTTGAAATTTTTTAGATTTATTTTTTTAAAATATTAAAAAATATTTTTTCAAAAAATATTTTTTATTTTAAATATATATTTTTATTTAATTTTTTATTTATTTTAAATATTTTATTTTATTTTTTTAATATTTTAATTTTCTCAATTTTAATATTTTAAAACTCAAAACACAACTTCACATTCAAATCATTACTAAACACATAATTCAAAACTCAATTCAAAAACTATTTTCAAAACTCATAACAAAATACATAACTCTTAATTCCACACTACTTTCAAAACTCCATACTCAAATTATAACCAAACACATAACTCAAAGCTTGTTAAATATAGAAATTAGAGTATATAGAATCTTTTTATTTTTAATATTATGTATATAATCTGTGATTATGTCAATCATTGATTTAGTATTGTTTCCTTATTTATATCGTTTCCTAAATTGTATCATGAATCTATTATATATACACGGCCTCTACCTCATTCATGGATAAGCTAAATAATTCTTTTCATTCTTTTTGGTATCAAAGCTAGGTTAAATACCTAGTAATTTTGCTTCATACGGCTGACCTTGCCTTGAGCAATAGGACCTCAACCCATTCTACTGCCATATTTTTTTTCAGTATCACTTCGTGATGATCTCTTCCTCTATACACTAACTTATTCGTATCCCAAATATCTCTATCATATATATATTATAAAAAAATAAAAATATTCTATGTACTCTAATTTTTATATTCAACAAAACTCAATTTTAAAACTATTTTAAAAACTTATAACTAAACATATAACTCGAAACTCTATACTACTTTCAAAACTCCATACTCAAATCGAACTACAAGAATTTTCACTTTTGGCGACTAAATTTTTAGTCACCAAAAGTCAAATTTTATTAGTCGCCAATGGGCTTTAGCGACTAAATTTTTTGGTCGCAAAATTAGTAGCCGAAGAGTGGTCGGGAAAGCTAATTGGTGACTAAACTTACTTTAGTTGCCAAATGTATTCATTTGCTAACTAAATATTTAGTCGCTAAAAGGTTAGAAAATTAATTAAATATTACATTTTCGCCAACCAATTTTTTTGTCACCAAAAGCCTTAATTATTGTTAATGACCAAAGATTTAGTTGCGGAAAAAAGTTTTTTGCTACTAAATTTATTAGTCGCCTAAAGTAAATACTAGTGTTTTGGCTACTAAAAATTTAATCGCCTAAATTCTCACATTTTTGGCTACTAAAATTTTAGTCGGCAAATAGTTTTTGTTTTGGCTACTAAAAATTTAGTTGCCTAAACTCCTACATTTTTTGCTACTAAATTTTTAGTCGGTAAAAGTGTTTTTATTTTTCAGCTTTTGTTTTTAGCTACGAAATGTTTTAGTCGCCAAATGTTTGATTTTCTTTTGGTTACAAAACTTTTAGTAGCCAAATGTTTGATTTTCTTTTGGCTACAAAAGTTTTAGTCACTAAATGTTTGATTTTCTTTTGGCTACAAAACATTTAGTCACCAAATGTTTGATTTTGTTTTGGCTACAAAATGTTTAGTCACCAAATGTTTGATTTTTTTTTTGGCTACAAAACGTTTGGTTGGCAAAAACATGATATTATGTTTTATTGCAAATATTATAATGTGTTCATAACCTGTATGTATTCCATGCAACCTGTAATACGTATATAAATAAAATGATACATAAACTATCAATCATTCCACAATCTGCATCCGTGTACAAAAAATAAATAACTTTAACTGTCCAAGTACATACAAACCAACTATTGTCCAAACTAAAATAATAATTCCATACAAATTATAGAATCATACAAAAAGCAAAGCCCTTCATATAGAAAAATTACATTTACTACCATGTGAAATGACCATTTGGCATAGTACAAATTATCATCGTAATCTGTACCACGACAAAAGGTGATGTATGTACCAAGACAAAAGTACATCTATGTACCACGGCCAAAAATCATATATATGTACGGCGACAAAAGGCGATCTATGTACCATGGCAGTAATTATCTGGTGGTTGCCAAAAATTTTCTGTATCAGTAATAGTTAACTGCACAAAAGCTGGGGACGACAAAAGTATTTTATTACTTCTATACAAAAGTAAAATTTCTTCTTCATACACCAAAATATTTCTCTAAAAGTCCACGCAACAAAGTCATCTACAAAAAAAAAAAAAAAAAAAAAAAAAAAGAATTGGACCCAAAAGTGTCCAACTTCATAAATAAATTTGGCAATAAGTGACAAATAACATATCAAAGAAGCAATCTTCCATGATGAATCAATTATCAGTCTTTCTACAGTCTTTTGTTATAAGGAACATTGTTAAATGCAGAACAATCATTTCTAAATCTTTCATTACTAACATAAAGCTAATGTAACAATCTTCTATTTGTATGCAACATGTATCCAAATTCTGTGGCTAAACCAATATCAAAGCCCAATGTGAATAGAAAATATTCTTTTTACCAACTTCCTCATTATTTGTTTGCAAAAGGCACTTGAATCACTAGATTGGATATAAAACCATCCCTACTTATTAATGTCTGTCAGTGCCATTTCATTCAGGATATTAGAACATGTGAGAAAAATAATAACAAAAATAAAGTTCAATCATAAAAGGAAATATGTAGAAATGTATGTTGAGACACGTATAAATGGTTCATCAAAGAAAGAATACTTGATATCTCATGAATCAAATGGCCTCAAAAACACTATTCATAGTTTGATACTTGTATGAAAGCTTAAATATAATATGATACACTAGTGTACGTTCAAGAAATTAATATAATATAACAAAGCGTAAACTGAGTTAATATTGGTTTCTGAATATTTTTCCCATAATTTTCCATTACTATACATCTCCAATACATTCCTTCAGTTGTCACAAGTCATATTTGGCATGGGGAAGCTGCCTGTGTTAGCCACATGACGGTTCGGGGGCTGTTTTGAATTCCCGCCCTGAAATGCTCTTTTTTGACTAAGTTTTGGGCGTATTCGGCTCTAAATCCCAACCAACGGGCCCGAATAACATTCCGTCAGTTGTCACAAGTCATATTTGGCATGGAGAAGCTGCCTGTGTCAGCGACATGGCGGTCCGGGGGCTGTTTTGAATTTTTGTCCCCGAAACCCCCTTTTTTGACTAAGTTTTGGGTGTATTCGGCTCTAAATCCCAACTTATGGGTCCGAATAACATTCCGTCAGTTGTCACAAGTCATATTTGGCATGGGGAAGCTGCTCGTGTCAGCCACATGGCGGTTCAGGGGTTATTTGGAATTTTCGCGCCCGAAACGCCCTTTTTCGACTAAGTTTTGGGCGTATTCAGCTTTAAATCCCAACCTACGGGCCCGAATAACATTCTGTCAATTGTCATAAGTCATATTTGGCATGGGGAAGTTGCCCGTGTCAAGCGCATGACGGTTCGGGGGCTGTTTTGAATTTTTGCCCCCGAAATGTCCTTTTTTGACTAAGTTTTGGGCGTATTCAACTCTAAATCCCAACCTACGGGTCCGAATAACATTCCTTCAGTTGTCACAAGTTATATTTGGCATGGGGAAGCTACTTGTGTGTCACGATCTAAACCCATCCTTAAGGATTTAGCATCGTAACCGGCCAGTAATACGTGATTACCAAAGGCCTGATTAATAGTTATACAATATAAAGGGGTTGGCGGAAGCCAATCAGTAATAAAAGTTGTCCAATGAGCTGTGAAAACTTGAATGGGAAAAGAAATTTTGTGAACATAACCACACTCATAGCCATACGCATATATATACATATCAAAACACTTATATTTAGTAACATACAGGTTAGGGACCTAATCCCTTTGCCATAACTGTACAGTCCAACGTCTTAAACATGCAGAGACAAAAGGGTGAATCTGAAACACCCCAAAAATAGCCTTGGCTCGAGTAGGCTCGGAACCTCGAAGTGAGGCACAATGGTTGGCTTGACAAAACAAAAGCTTAACTCGACGCTTCTAGCTTGGGTTCAGTGCCTAGCCACCTACATACATATATAAGCTGTGAGCTAAAACCCAGTGAATAACAAATGTGTAAAGAGTTTTAGAATGAATGCCCTCTTAGTATTTGAAACAATCATTTACATCAGTAGATCAGTCATTTAATCAGTGACTCATATTTCATGTAATATCAGTCATTTGGAAATGATAGCATTATCGTGGTACATCCAATAGCAAAATAATGCAGTGAGGTCTTAATAAATGAGCGATCGGTTGATGGCCATCGAAATAGTAAACAGTAGAAGTTCCAAACATTGGGCCAGCGAGAGATCTCTATGTGATGGCGATATGATAGCAATAGTAATGTGATAACGATGAAGTTGCTATGGATGCCACGAATACAGTTCATAAAATAGGGCAAACATTCATTTGGTAAATAATGTCACTTCAGAATACAATACGGTCATTCGTTCAGAAAATAATTATAATTGAACATATCTTTACAACATTGTTACTCACAGATTACTGGGCTAAGACAGGCTAATCAGCGTCCTTGGTGCCAAACCTACATAGTTGTAGAATGAACACACACTAAATTACACACTCGGGATTAATAACTTAGCCCCTATCTTGCTTTGGTGTGGTTCTATATCATTATCCTCATTATGAAGCCTTAAACATGGCCTAGGAATACCTAGGATGGGATGAGGATGCAAAAATGTACATAAAAACATTTTTTCAAAACTTGCTGAAAACAAGGGTCTCGCTCGAGTGTAGACTCCGTCGCTCGAGCGAGCTTACCGAATGAGAAAGGTCACTCGAGCGTGGGCTCCCTCGCTCGAGCGTAGGCTCCCTTTCTCGAGGGATCTGCAAAAAATGTGAAAAGTACTTGTTGCTGAAATTCTCCGCTCGATGCTCGCTCGAGCGTGAGACACAGTTCTTCGTTTGAGCGTAGGTCTCATCGCTCGAGCGTGTGTCTGTACACGCAAAAACCTGAGAGCTTGCAATTTACGGTCGAGCCAGCATTTCATCGCTCGAGCGAAATTCTGAAAACAAAGGTGGTCGCTTGAGTGTGGAATCCTTCGCTCGAGCGAGGAAGCCAGATTTTGGGTTTTCCAGATTTGCTTCCAAGCTTCAAGCCATGAATCAAACATGCCAAAACTCATTATTTTGGGCCAAATTTCTGGAAAACATTTAGAAGCTCATAATACAACATGTTTTGAAGATCATTTTATAAAATCAAAGCCCAAAAGTATGCCAATTGAACACAATTTCAATGAAACTTTTATAAACAATGCAAGAACATAACATGCATGAAGTTTCTTGATCTTGAGCTTCTCAAACCATGATCATATGCAACATTCAACTCAAAACATGGTGAATTCTTTGATTTTAACTATGATAAGAGCATGCATGTGAGGATTTCGTAAAAATAAACTTCAAACTCTATGGTATGGACATACATGCATGAATTAACTTAGTTCCCTTGAATTCAAGCTCAATTATTCCATTAATTCACCTATTTATTTCATATGCAAGTCCTAGATGGCTCAATTACAAGATTAAAGGTTAAGCTCTTACCTAGGCTTCTCAATTAAACTTCACTTAAGCCAAATCCTTGAGCAATGTAGACAAGTCTTCAAAATTCTCTTCAATTCTTCTAAATTTCAAGCAAAGTTTCTTGTTGATTTCAATTTCCCCCAGGTCTCTCCCTCTCTCACGTTTTTGCAATGAGATGGATGAAGAATGATGTGTCAAATATGTGAATTAAGACCAAAATAATGGTTTTGAAGGTTGCCCACTCAATGGCAAACATGTAGATAACCTATATTCAATTAATTTAGCATTATTTATTCTAATTTAATCATTCCAAATTGAATTTTAATCAAATCTACCATAAGATTCTATAATCCTAATTAGCATATAACACAAATCAATTTCTAAATCGATCGCCGATAAGGCTTTCAATTCGCAATTTGAAGTCAAAACATGAACATATCGTTCTATAACAAACAGATAGAAATGCAATTCAGACAACACACTCACATAATCAATTTATGATTTCATCTTAATCAATTACTTATCATGCTTAATCAAGAGTTAACGCTAATCAGAGGTGAGGGTTGTCACAATCTTCCCTTCTTAAAATAAGTTTGGTCCTCCAAACTCGAATTACCTTCATTTTGGAAGAATACCGGATTCAGGGGGAACAATTCAGGATATCTTTTCATCATATCGTCTTCTCTTTCCCATGTCGCGTAAATGCCACCATGATTTTGCCAATCCACTTTCACTAACGGGATTTCTTTGTTTCTCAATCTTTTGATTCGTCGGTTTACAATCTGAATATGCCGCTCTTCATAAGTGTAATCATCATTCAATACCACACAGGTAGGCTCAATAACATGGAAGGGATCCTGAAGATAATCCCGCAACATCGAAATATGAAAAACATTATGCATATGTTCCATTTCAGGAGAAAGTGCTATTTGGTATGTGTAGACCGCCCCGAACTCGCTCCGCGCGCCCCCTTTCGAAGAGGGCGCGAATTGTAGTTCTAGCTACTATAGTTTGGACTCCTGCCACGGTTCTGAATCTAATCTTACAAAGTGTAATGTAAGACTAATAAATCACCAAAGAGTCCAAATCCGGCAATTGGTTTTGAAAAATCAATTTTGAATAAAAAAGCGCCAAACATGGACTACTTTGCAGTTTGAGTCATAACCTAAATATTTTGTTTTGAGAAATTTAGGAAAACCTGACTTATGCCAAAGGCCACGTGTCATCATCACCAAAGTTTCCTTGGCTCGGAACTTGGGTACAAGAGGAAGGTCTGAAATGAGCACCCCGCTCATAGATCAAAGATCGGCCTCTACTAACATGATATGTTGTTTTTATAAATACATATGTTCTTGTTCAGATTATTAGCTAATCGTTACTATGTGATGCGCACAACAAACAAGTACAGACTCAATCATGCGGATTGGATCAAAAATCTCATATTTGTTTTTAGAAAATGATTTGAAAGTGATGTGGATATCACAATTGATACATGTATTCAAATAGGAATTGAAATACAATGCAGTTTGAATGATGTGCCGAGCCCGGTGCATGCATAGCATAAGGTATGCTAATTGAGATATGCCTTAAACTAACCATCGAAAGCTGATAAGTAAAAGGGAGAAAGAAATAGGGTTGGAAGACATGTATCACACACACGCACACTTATTACAACATTGTGCCCTCTTGAAGGAGGGTCCGAATAATAAGCTAACTAGCTACACTAATTAAACTAATTATTACAAACCAAAACTAATTAACTATTCCTAGTTAACTAATTATTACAAAACAAATCGATTAATTAAGCACATTAACTAATTAAGTACAAAATTGACGAATTAGCAAACTAGGTAAAGCAGCTAAAGCAGTTAAAAGAGGTCCTCGGGGCGAGGGGTGCATGCATGCTCGATCGCGTTGCTCGGAAATCCATTGTTATGCCCAAAATTGCCTCTGTTTCCATTTGATTTGATCTCTGAAAAGTGCACTAACTTCCATATTGCTTCTGCTCCAACATGGGGACCTCCTGGTGGGCTGCCGACCATAAAAGGGGGCTGTAGACCAGAAGAACTGGTTGTAGACTAGAAAAAGTGGTCATGAGCCACCTTTTACGTCCGCCGACCAGAAAATTTGCCAAACTCGGTTTTCTTTGCAACGAGAGGACAACAAGGGGCATGGCGGTGTATTTGCAAGATATGTGCACAACCACCCTCCCTATCATTTTTCAAGCTCAAGGTGTGGTTCTCGACTCACGGGCCGCCAACCAAGCATCGCAATGCACGATGGCCAAGAAGTCGAGATTGCACAAGTTAATGTCAATGAATGCACACAAATAACACATAAGGGCATCCACCTCTATCATGCTTGATCAAGAGGGCCGACGACCGAGAAATGAGGCGCATTTCATCACTTCAAGTATGAAACGCTCCTCGTTTCTCGTGTTTGGATCAACATCCGATCCAAACACAATGCAATGCAACAACATTCCAAACATAATACAATGCAACAACATGCAAACAACATGAGTATGCAACAACATGCAAACAACATGAGTATGCAACAACATGCAAACACAAAGCAATGCAACAACATGCAAACAATGTGTTAATGTGGCATGCACAAGGTTCTAACATATGAACAATGCATGTATGGCATGTTTGGAGGCTAAAGCATCAAAGCAAGTAAAGAGCATCATACAAGAGGCATGCAATGCAATGCTCAATAGACTTAAACCAACCATGGATAGACCTCATGCATACCCAAACAGTGGCCAAAACATGCTGAAAAGGGAGTCCAAAAGCTTATACAAGCATGCATGCACATTGGCTCACAAACAAGGCATGAAGACACAACTTTCAAACACATTGAAGGAGTGGAAAATATGAGAGTGTGGCAATGAAATATGCTCTGAAATCATGTAAGAAATGATGCCAAATCATGCACATATCACAAATAAGGCATGCTAAGAGGCTCAAAGCTTAAGGCTAGCAAAGGCACTTGTACCATAGCCATATCAAGCTAGCCCCAAAGGGCCAAGGTGACTCAAAAAAGTCCCAAGACAGGTCAAAACAAGGCCAAAAACATGCTTGAACATAGCAAACATATGCTAGAATAGGAGGCATAAAACATGACGCATGTAAGGCCAATGAGGGGGATTACACTACACCTACCAAAACCAAGCATGAGGTGACTTTACCAACAAAAATCAAAGTTGTAACATGGTATAATAACACCAAAAACATGTTGAGATGGTAGCCCAAAGGCTTAGGGAAGCATGCATACGTATAGGCTCATAAACGAGGCATGAGGCTCAACTTCTCAAAAGTGATGAAAGAGCAATACATATGAGACTATGACAATGAAAAATGCTCTAAAATCACATAAAAAATGATGCCAAGGCATGCAAACAACTCGAGCAAAGCATGCTAGAAGCCTTAGACAATAAGCTAGTGAAGGCATTTGCACTATAGCTATACAAAACATGAGCCATATGACCAAGACAGCCCAAAACAATCCTAAAACATCCTAAATGAAGTTATAAAACATGCTTGAAATAAGCTAAGAATGGCTAGACTTAGAGGCCAAAACAATAGCACATGTTAGGCAATTTAGCACAATTGCACTACAAGCATACAAATCAAAGCTCGAATGATCAAACCAGCTCAAAAAAGAGTTCAAGTATGCTAAAATATGAGCAAAAACATGCTGGAGTGGAGCATACATATGCTAGATTAATAGGCTAAACCATCAAGTAAGCTAGGCTAGCATGCAAGTTTACACTACAAGTGTATAAAGCATGCAAGAGGTGACCAAACCAGCCCAAAATAGAGTTATGGAAGGTCCTAAAAGTCACAAAAAAGTGCTTGAACTAAGCTTAAAAGAAGGAGAAATACATGCTCTTTTGATGGGCCATTAACACAAGTAAACAAGAGATGAGGAGGGGGGACAACCCCCTCCTATTTGGGACCTCAAAACCACCTTTTCACCACTGAAATTCCTTTGGAATTTAGTGGTTTAAAGGCCAAAAAATTTGGTTTGAAAGGTGGTGAAAGATGGCTTAAAAGACTTTACAAGCTAAGGAGCAAAAGGGAGGAAAACCCCCTAGCCAAACAAGGCTTAAACCACCATTTTTATGACTCAAAAACAGAGTTTCTAACAGTTCAAAACCAGCATCAAAATAGTCCAAAACAATGGAAAAAGGATGGTGAAGCAAGCATGCAAAATAAGCTAAAAGGGAGAGAGTTCTTACCCTTGAAGCACAGCTACAAAACAAGCCAAAATTTGATCCAAAACCAACCTTTTGGAGCTCAAATAAAGTCCCAAGCTACCTCAACCCAATGGTGGTCAAGTTTGATTAAGGGTCTCTTTGCAAAGGTATAGAGGATTCTAAGCTTAAGGCTCAAAACAAGAAGAAAGAGAGGCTTCTAGAGAAAGGGGTTGGAATTTTGCTCACAAAATTATAGAGAGAGAGAGAGGCTTTTAGAGAGAGAGCCTCCCAAAACTTGCTCTAATGTTCTAACCCTTGCAAAATGAGTGAAAGGCCTCATATTTAGCAATATACAAGAGTTTGGTCGAAATATTTGATTATAGGACAGCTGGAGGTTGTGGAAGACAGTTGGAGGGAAAATATCTTCAAAAAATCGGAGTTTGGGACCTGTCAGCCACTTTTCTGGTTGACTGACCACCTTTTTGGGTTGACTGGATACTTTTCTGGTCGACAACCCATTTTTCTGGTCGACAGGCAAAATTCTGCTTTCTAGGTCCAACTTCAAATGAACATAACTCCTTTATCTAGACTCCTTTTCAGATCATTCTTGTGTCCAAATTGAAGCCCCGGAAGTAATATTTCCAATGGTGGCAGCCTTGCATCAAAATTCCAACTGTGCAAAAAGTTATGCCTGTTTTGGTGAAGCCGCTCAGTTTTGGTTTTACCCGGATTCATGCTGAACTTCTCCCAAACTAGTTTTCTTCTCTCTTCTCTCATTTTCTTCTACTCCAAATCCCTAAACAAGGTGTTTTGAAAGATTTTTCAAAGATTTCATCTCTCTTTCATTCATTTCCACTTTGTCCTTGCTCGGTTTACCGAAAAACGCAACATTTAACAAAATGCGAGCGTCGGAACATCGTAGGAACTTTGTTTCAAAAATATTTTGAAAGAGAGGGTTTTAAGGTCTAAAATCTTTGGTCAAAATAATTTTGGTCCAAAAATGGGTATGAAGTTGGGATTTCACTCTTTTTTTGCCGAAGAAATCGACCCTTTGCATAGCATAGCCTGGATCACTAAGTACGCAATCAGTAGTGCCTAAGTCTTAAGGGCGGTCAAAAAATGGGGTGTCTACAGTATGTCACCAGATTGATCTTTTCAATGATTTCATATGGCCCAACATATCTCGGTGCTAACTTACCCTTAGCCCCAAAACAAGTCTGTCCTTTCATTGGTGTCACTTTAACAAAAACATGATCACCTACTTCATATTCCCTGTCTCGCCTTGACATCCGCATATAACTTTTACGTAAACCCGTGCGGTTTTCAATCTTTGTTGAATCAATTTCACCTTTTCTGTGGTCTTATATACAATCTCGGGCCCAAGTAAAGGCCCATCTCCAACTTCTGCCCAACAAATAGGAGATTGACATTTCCTGCTATATAAAGCCTCGAAAGACGCCATGCCAATACTTGAATGAAAACTGTTGTTGTAAGCAAATTCAGCTAAAGGCAAATGATTTTCCCAGTTCCCTTGGAAATCTAACACACACATACGCAGTAAGTCTTCCAAGGTTTGGATCGTTCTCTTTGATTGGCCATCAGTCTGAAGATGGTAGGCACTACTCAATCTTAATTCGGTACCTGTAGACGTCCCCGAACGCATCCCGAGGGAAGGAGTGCGAGTCCCCCCTGTTCTGGTTCGATATTGGGTCACTACAGTTCGAAGGACTCAAATGTCACGGTTCTTAATCTTGAACCAAAGAGTCCAAATCCGGCAAATCGATTTTGAAAACAGATTTTTTGAAAGAAGTGCCAAACATGGACTGCTTTGCCAGATACAGAGTCGCCACCTAAATGTTTTAAAATGGGAAATTTAGGAAACCCTGACTCGGTGCCAGAAGGCCACGTGTCCGTCATCACCAAAGTTGCCTCAGCTCGAGAACTTGGGTACGATTGGGGAAGGTCACTTCGTGAGCACCCTTCGCCGGCCAAAGACCGGCCTCTACTAACCATGATATCGATTTTGAAAACATTGTGAGTTCTTATTAGGTTATTAGCCTAGGTTACTATGTGATCGCCTGACATACAAGTATAGACTGAGTCGCCTGAATTGGAACTAAACATTTCATGTTTGTTAGTTTGAAAATGGTTTGATGGTGCTACCCGCAGGTAGGCTAAGACGCGGATTTGCCACCCTCAGGTGGGCTTAGAAAAACGTGATTTTGCCACTATCTAGTGGGCTTAAAACAAACATTTGATGAATTGTTCCAATCCAAGTAACTCGACCTCCACCCACAGGCATTCAAGGCAGTTATATCACGTAAGCACATAGCCTCATGGTAAGCATGCTTTTCATGGCAGTCACTCACTGCATGCAAGGATGCTAAAGCATAAAACTCACCGAGTACTCCAAGCCAAAAGCGAACCGATTAGGATTCATGCATGATCCTACATATCTGAGTTGCCTAATGCAACACATGCAAAGATGCAAACTATAACAGGCTCGGCTATTCTAAACATGGCATGTGATGATGCTACAGCTATCAAGTATTCAATTTGGAATCGAAATACAAATGCAGTTTGTATGATGAGCCGAGCCCGGTGCGTGCAAAACAGATGAATGATGCAAACATCTTTGTCATCTTGTATGCTAATTGAAATATGCCCTATATCTAACCATCGTAAGCCGGTAAATAAAAGGGAGAAAGAAGTGGGGGTTGGAAGACATACATCACACTCACCCACACTTATTACAGCATTGCCCCCGCGCAGAGGGTCCGAATAAATATCTGATCGAAATAAAAGAATAATACAGTCCGAAATAAATATACAAATTCCTAATTAATTAACAAATTAACTAAGAAAAACTGTAAACTGGCATGCAAGCCAGGGGCTGCCTTGACTTCGCTCTGGATAATGAAATGATGCATGTTGAGCTGCTTTGCGCGGAAATCCACTGGGATGCCCCAATTAGCCTCTGTTTGCACCTTTTCTCGAAATGCGTGCCAGACTCCGAAAAGTTGTTGATTCTTCATTTCTTTATGAGAGGCGGAAAGGGGCATAGCAATGTATTTCACAAATATATGCATGCCTCGATCCTCGTGCCACCAAGCACGCATATCGATGCATGATGGCCGAGGAGCCGAATTGCACAACTCAATATAGGGTGAATGCACATGGAATGCTACAACAAAACCTAACTCCATCACGGGTAATCCGGATTAGGTGACTTGGGAATTGAGACTCGTTAAAATCGCTCGAGTGCGAAACATGCCTCGTTTCCCGTGCCCGGGCTAACTCCTATCCCGAACACGATGCAATATGCATGATATGCATGAAATGCAACTAAGATACAATCCTAACATACATAATGCTATGAAAATGAGATGTCTTGGAATGCGTGCACACGGGCACGCAAACCGAGGAAATGATCCCAAGGCATAAAATGGCATACGCAATGCAATTGGACTTACACTAACATGAGTGAACCTCAGCCACACTCACATAAGAGGCCGTCGGTTAAAAGTGAAGTGCCTCGAAATGCGTGCACATGGGCACGCAAACCGAGGCAATGGCATACGGAATGCAATGATGCTAAAATGGCATACAGAATGCAAAATGGACTTACACTAACATGAGAGAGCCTCAGCCACACTCACCTAAGAGGCCGTTGGATGAAAATGACGTGCCTCGAAATGCGTGCACACGGGCACGCAAACCGAGGCAATGGCATACGGAATGCAATGATACTAAAATGACATACAGAATGCAAAATGGACTTACACTAACATGGGTGAGCCTCAGCCACACTCATATAAGAAGCCGAGAGATGAAAAATGAGATGCCTCGAAATGCGTGCACACGGGCACGCAAACCGAGGCAATGACATATGGAATGAAATGGCATACACAATGCAAATTGGGCTTACACTAACATGAGAGGGCCTCAGCCACACTCACATAAGAGGCCGATGGATGAAAATGAAGTGCCTCGAAATGCGTGCACACGGGCGCGCAAACCGAGGCAATGGCCCAAAGGCATGAAATGGCATGGAAATGATATACAAACATGCAAATGAAATTTCAGCACTGAAATATGGGGGAAAACAATCCCGAAAGATGGCGAAAGTACACCCGATGCATGAAATGGCCCCGAAACATGAATTTAGGCACCCGAAATGACTTGCAGCTATGCCAAACATGCACAATATGGACATGAAGTGTAAAGACAGATGCTAGGCAGTCCCCAAACTAGCATTTTTCCAGTATAGAGAATGGCCAAACAACAATAAAAAATATGGCAAAAATAGCATGCAAAAATGGGGAAAAAAGGTGGGAATATGAAGTAAGTGATATATGCAATGCTCAAACTGAAAAATACAGTTCTACAACATTGAATAGGGTCCGAAAATATGAACATTTACAGCTTATGGAAGCCCTAAAAACAGTATACAAATACGGAAAACATAGCATGCAAAATATGGACCAAAGGAGGGCTATAAAGAGAGGTATACCAAGAATTCTCCAAACAGCCTAAGACCCTAAACAAAACATGAAGAGTGGGTCATTTTAAGACTATTTCCAGTTCTGATCATGGCCAAAAACAGAAGCAAGATAGGCCTAAAAAATCATGCAAAATATGGACCAAATAGGGGCTATAAAGAGAGGTCATGCATGGAAGCATCAAATAAGGTTGAGCCCTTATACAATATTGTAGAGAGCCTCAAAATAAGCACATTCACAGTTTATGGCATGCTCCAAAAACAAATAAAGATAAGCTAAAAATAGCATGCAAGATTATGGCATATAAGGTAGATATTGAAACAAGTGGTATATAGAAGCACCAAACAAGGTTGAGCCCTTCTTCAATGTTGAAGAGGGGCTCAAAATAGGCCTAAAATAAGTAGGGGTCAGAGCCCAAAACCACAAGCAAATAGGGTGGAAAAATGAAGCAAAAATAGGGTCAAAAAAGGGAAATGGTGACTTACCCTTGAAGACAATACTTTAGTTGCTTCTTGGCTCAAATTTGTTGCTTCTTAGCCTCTGAAAATCCTTCCCTTGCTGCTGAAATGGAAGTGGTGAAGGTGAGGCTTGGTGTTGATGAAGAAAAGGGGCCAAGACTTGAAGATTTTCAAGGTTTTTGGATCACAAGATGTAAGGCAATGCAAATGAGCTCTTGAGGGAAGTTTTTGTAACCTTTTTCAAGAACAAGGCCAGCCCTTATAAAGGCCAAAAGGAGAGGGGCTAGGTGGAGGAAATGCACCCAAGTGCTTCCCTCCAAAATATCCCAGATTTCAAAGATATTTTGGAGAAACAACCATACTGTTGCCATGCACACATCCCAGGATCATGGCGGCACCCCACTTTGGTGGAGGTGGTGGCCGGCTACCCATGGCCGACCGGCCAAGGGGTAAAATGGAAGAAGTGAATTTCTGGCCGCCATCAAAGATTAGGGTCCTCCCAGCCTCCTCTACAACACCCTATAGTTGGAATTTGGCAACTCAAAGCAGAGAGTCAACAATCCAATTGAAGAAGAGGCTCAAAAATGAAAATGAGAATTTCTGGCCGGCCATGTGTTTTTAGGATCCTCCCAGGTGTGTACAACACAAATATGTGGTTTGGGCTTGAAGAAAATGGCCCTAGGGTGTTCAACATTAGCCCGGAAGTGAGAAAAACGGGCGTCGGAGGGCTCCGGAAGGAGATAACTGGTTGCTGAGACAATTACTATCCTCCCACCCTTCAGTGTCCTTCATAATGATAAAACAGAGGTACCTGCCAAAAATGAACAAAAATCGATGCAAAATGAATGCTCGGGAGCCAAAACACGCAGTTCGGGATCCCGAAAACAGGCTGTCGGGCACCGAAAGTGGCATTCGGCCGCGAAGTGGGTATCTGAGACCCTAGTGTCCCTTGAAAGGGAGTAAATAAGATGTATGCCAAAAACCGGAGGAATCGGAGATGGCTAGGCGGTCCCGAACCGAGGCACACGACCTGACGGCTGCGAAAACCGGGAACCGGGCTCCAAAATGGGCAAAATGGCCTGTGACCACGAAAAATAGCCTGCGGCCATTGAGAGATGGTCTACGAGACCTCTCCCTCCCCTTAGGAAGAAAAACAGAGAAAACCGAGCCTGGTTCGCAAACCGAGGCAAAGCACAGAAAAGCCCGGAAGTCCGGAGGTAGCATAGCGCGACTCTGAAAACCACGGATGAGCACAACATGAAATATCACCGAGCGCTCAGCCGGTGACGTCTGAGTCTTAAGGTCGGTCAAAAATGGGGTGTCTACAGTACCTAATGCCGTTTGTAGACTTTGCCAAAATCTTGATGTAAACTTTGAGTCCCTATCAGAAACAATGGACACTGGCACTCCATGCAGTCTAACAATATCATTAATATAAATTGTAGCCAACTTATCCGCATTGTAAATTGTTTTAACAGGTAAGAAATGAGCAGATTTAGTCAGTTGATCAACAATAACCCAAATAGAATCCATACCTCTACTGGAGCGAGGCAAACCAACAATGAAATCCATAGTGATATGTTCCCATTTCTACTCCGGTATTGGCAAGGATTGAAGTAAACCTATGGGTCATTGATGTTCGGCTTTGACTTGTTGGCATTGTAGGCATTTTGACACAAACTCGGCAATTTCTCTCTTCATTCCTGGCCACCAGAAATTTAGCTTCAAATCGTGTTACATTTTTGTATTTCCTGGGTGGATAGAAAGTTTTGAATTGTGGCCTTCTTGCAAAACTCGCTTTTTCAATTCAGGATCATTTGGTACACACAACTTTCCCTGAAATTTCAAAACATCGTTTTCAAATTTAAAATTTGGCCTTGGTTTGGATTCCTGTTCATCAATTATCTTCTTCAAAAAGTCATCTTGTTGTTGTTTCTCTTTGATCTCTTCAATGAGTGCTGGTTGAGCAGCAATAGCAGCCAATGTCCCACCTTGTTTATGCAAAACAATCTCAACCTCGAATTTCTCAAGGTCATGGAACAACTCTTTCTGTTCGGTGAGTAAGCAGGCCAAATTCCCAGTTGATTTCCAACTAAGTGCATCAGCAAAGGTGTTAGCTTTCCTCGGATGGTACAAGATTTGCAAGTCATAGTCTTTTATCAATTCTAACCATCTTCGCTATCTCATGTTCAACTCTTTTTGTGTAAAGAAATATTTTAAACTCTTGTGATCCGTGTACACCTCACATGTTGCCCCATATAAGTAGCGGCGCCAAATTTTCAATGCAAACACTACCGCGGCAAGTTCAAAGTCATGAGTTGGATAATTCTTTTTATGTGGCCTCAGTTGTCGGGAAGCATACGCGATAACTTTACCATTCTGCATTAATACACATTCCAAACCCTTATAAGAAGCATCACTAAAAATAGTAAATCCATCTGTACTTGAGGGTAGGGTGAGAATCGGTGCAGTCACAAGTCGAGTCTTCAATTCCTAGAAAGCTGATTCTCTCTGCCTGGGTCGATCAAATGGTATTCCTTTTTGAGTTAGCTGAGTCAATGGCAAAGCAATTTTGGAGAAATCTTTCACAAACCTTCTGTAGTACCCGGCTAAACCCAAGAAACTCCAAACCTCGGTAACGTTTGTTGGTCTTGGCCAATTCACCACGGCTTCAATCTTTTGTGGATCAACTGAAATACTATCTTTACTAATCACATGCCCCAAAAACATAACGCTATCTAGCCAAAATTCACACTTTGTTAGTTTTGCATATAGTTTATGTTCTCTTAAGGTCTGTAAAACAATTCTCAAATGATGTTCATGTTCTTCCTTACTCTTAGAATAAATCAAAATGTCATCAATAAAAAACAACCACAAATTCATCGAGGAATGGTTTGAAAATTCTGTTCATAAGATCCATAAATGCAGCTGTCGCATTAGTAACTCCGAAAGGCATAACAAGAAATTCATAATGTCCGTACCTTGTTAGGAAGGCAGTCTTTTCAATGTCCTCTACTTTGACTTTCAATTGGTGATATCTGGATCTAAGGTCGATTTTAGAAAAGACCTGAGCACCTTGTAATTAGTCAAATAGAACATCAATATGAGGCAGTGGGTACCTGTTTTTCACTGTCACCTTGTTTAATTCATGGTAGTCAATACAAAGCCTTAATGAACCATCATTCTTTTTCACAAATGAAACTGGTGCACCCCACGGTAAAGTACTGGGTCTGATAACCTTTTTGTCCAACAATTTTTGCAACTGAATTTTCAATTCTTTCAATTCAGTAGGTGCCATTCTGTACGGAGCTTTGGAAATTGGTTGTGTACCTGGTAACACCTCAATGGTGAACTCAATCTCCCTATCAATCAAATCCCCTGGCAAGTCATTTGGAAAAACATCTGGAAATTCTCTGACTATAGGAATACTGTCTACATTAGCTTCAGTATCATTAGGTATAGTTAGTATACAACATAAATACCCTTTACACCCATTTTTAATTAATTTGAATGCTTTCATAGACGAAATTAAGTATGGGGGAGGTACAACACCAACTCCGTTAAATACAAATTCAGGCAATCCAGGTGGACGAAAAATAACTTGCTTCGTTACACAGTCAATGGAAGCATGATATTTCGTTAACCAGTCCATTCCCAAAATTACATCAAAATGGTCAAGATTCAAGGGTAGCAAATCAACATACAAAAGGACATCCGCAATAACAATCTCACATGCAGGATACACATAAGCACAAGTTATAGATCCCCCAGCAGGTGAAGATACAGCAAATAAATAATTCATGGGCTCCAGTGGTCTATTTAATTTTCGTGAAAAAGCATGTGAGACAAACGAATGTCTAGACCTCGAATCAATCAGAATATAAGCATTTTGAGCACAAATCGAGTATACGACACAATTGTCTCGATTAGACGCGTCTCTTGGTACAAGTGCAAACACCCGTCCTTGCCTTAAAAGTTCCTTCCCGGTAGCTTTGGGATTGGGTTTTGGTGTAACAGTTGATGCTGCGGCACTAGCTGCGGGTCTACTAGTGCCTTGAGACATGGAAGGTAAATCTTTGACCATGTGGCCCACCTTGCCACACCTGTAACATGCTCCAAAAATTTTGTAGCAGACCCCCTTATGTCTTTTTCCGCATTCGGAGCAAGGTGGTATGGAACTGTTTCCTTGACTAGAGCTGCTTGTTGACCTCGTGTTTTGTTTCTTATTCAATGAGTTGTTTTGGCCCTTTTTGAAATTGAAGCCTGGCCTCTTACCCTGCTATTCAGTCACCGGTGTCTTTGTCTATTTCAATACAGCAACGTTTGCCTCAGCCATAATTGCTCGGTCAAGAACATTCACATATTTGAGCAGTTTCAAGACATTGATTCGATTGAGTATTTCCACATTAAGCCCGCCTTCAAACTTCCTGGCCTTTTTATAATCAGTATCAACCATGTGTGGTGTATATCAGGCGAGTTCAGTGAACTTAGATTCATATTCTGCTACTGACATGGTACCCTGCTTCAATTGTTCAAATTTAGTTACTTTACGATCCCTGACACACTGAGGGAAATACTTCTCATAAAAAGCTTCCTTAAACTGAGCCCAAGTCATAGCATTGTTGGTATCACGAATGAGCATCCACCACCGTCTGGCCTCTTCTTGCAAAGTAAATGTAGCCAGTAATACATTGTGTGCCTCTGAACACGAAAACACTTCAAACAGTTTTTCAGTTTCTAAGACCCATGCCTCGGCCTTTAGTGGCTTAAGACCTCCCTGGAATGTTGGTGGCTTCATTTTGTTAAACTTTTGTGTCAAGGAAATCACATCATCATTGACATTCGGTTCTGGCTGTACCAGAGGAGGTGGGGGTTGTTGGTTCTATTGTTGTCTCAGAGCCTCGGTCAATAGGTCAACCATTCTTTCCAACCTTGCCATTCTTGCTTAAGATGTTTCAGGTTCATTGGTATTTCTTGCGTTCTCCATTTCACTATAGGAAACATGGTAATGATGAACATAGGAAAGATGGTTTCATATTCATGTTTGTTCATTTGGTTGCACATATAACACCCACACACACTTATGTATGCTCAAGAAATGGCCTATTACTTTCCTAGGACATCCTATAGCTCATTTGGACACGTGTGTGCGGTATAACTCGTGCTCTGATACCACTGTCACGACCCAAACCCGCTCCTAAGGGTTTAGCATCGTAACCGGCCAGTAATATGTGATTACCAAAGGCCTGATTGACAGTAATACAATATAAAGGGGCTGGTGGAAGCCAATCGGTAATAAAAAGATGTCCAATGAGCTGTGAAAACCTGAATGGGAAAAGAAATTTTGTGAACATAATCACACTCATATCCATACGTATATATATACATATCAAAACACTTATATTCAGTAACATACAGGTTAGGGACGTAATCCCTTCGCCATAACTGTACAGTCCAACGTCTTAAACATTCATTACATAGCAGAGACCAAAGGGTGAATCTGAAACACCCCAAAAATAGCCTTGGCTCGAGTAGGCTCGGAACCTCGAAGTGAGGCACAATGGTTGGCTTGAACAAACAAGAGCTTAACTCGACGCTTCTTGCTTGGGTCTGGTGCCTAGCCACTTACATACATATATAAACTATGAGCTAAAGCCCAGTAAATAACAAATGTGTAAAGAGTTTTACAATGAATGCCCTCTCAGTATTTGAAACAATAATTTACATCAGTAGATCAGTCATTTAATCAGTGACTCATATTCCATGTAATATCAGTCATTTGGAAATGATGACAGTCATACGTGGTACATCCAATATCAAAATAGTACAGTAGGTCTTAATAGATCGAACAGTCAGTTGATGGCCATCGGAACAAGCGATGAGTAGTTCCAAACATTGAACCGACAGTAATCTCTCAGAATAGCGAATATGAATAAAGAATAAAGAATAAGTTACTATGGATGCCACGAATATAGTTCATAAAATAGGGCAAACATTCATTCGGTAAACAATGTCACTTCAGAATACAGTACGGTCATTCATTCAGAAAATAATTATAATTGAATATATCTTTACAACATTGTTACTCATAGATTATTGGGCTAAGGCAGGCTAATCAGCATCATTGGTGCCAAACCTACACAGTTGCAGAATGAACACACACTAAATTACACACTTGAGATTAATAACGTAGCCCCTATCTTGCTTTGGTGTGGTTCTATATCATTATCCTCATTAGGAAGCCTTAAACATGGCCTAGGAATACATAGGATGGGATGAGGATGCAAAAATGTACATAAAAACATTTTTTCAAAACTTGCTGAAAATAGGGGTCTCGCTCGAGCGTGACTCCTTCGCTCGAGCGAGCTTACCGAATGAGAGAGGTCACTTGAGTGTAGGCTCCCTCGCTCGAGCGATCTGCAAAAAATGTGAAAAGTACTGGTTGTTGAAATTCTCCGCTCGATGCTCGCCGTGAGACCTGATTCTTCGCTTGAGCGAGGTCTGCCGCCGAGTGTGCGTCACACGCAAAAACTCGAGAGCTTGCAATTTACGCCGAGCCAAAGATTCCGTCACTCGGGCGAAATTTTAAAAACAAAGGTGGTCGCTGAGCGTAGAATCCTTCGCCGGCGAGGAAGCTAGATTCGGTTTTCAGTTGCTCCCAAGCTTCAAACATGAATCAAACATGCCAAAACTCATTATTTTGGGCCAAATTTCTGGAAAACACTTAGAAGCTCATAATACAACATGTTTTGAAGATCATTTTATAAAATCAAAGCCCAAAAGTATGCCAATTGAACACAATTTCAATGAAACTTTTATAAACAATGCAAGAACATAACATGCATGAAGTTTCTTGATCTTGAGCTTCGCAAACAATGATCATATGCAACATTCAACTCAAAACATGGTGAAGTTTTGGATTTTAACTATGATAAGAACATGCATGTGAGGATTTTGTAAAAATAAACTTCAAACTCCATGGTATGGACATGCATGCATGAATTAACTAAGTTCCCTTGAATTCAAGCTCAATTATTTCATTAATTCACCTATTTATTTCATATGCAAGTCCTAGATGGCTCAATTACAAGATTAAAGGTTAAGCTCTTACCTAGGCTTCTCAATTAAACTTTACTTAAGCCAAATCCTTGAGCAATGTAGACAAGTCTTCAAAATTCTCTTCAATTCTTCTAAATTTCAAGCAAAGTTTCTTGTTGATTTCAATTTCCCCCAAGTCTCTCCCTCTCTCACATTTTTTCAATGAGATGGATGAAGAATGATGTGTCAAATATGTGAATTAAGACCAAAACAATGGTTTTGAAGGTGGCCTACTCAATGGCAAACATGTAGATAACCTATATTCAATTAATTTAGCATTATTTATTCTAATTTAATCATTCCAAATTGAATTTTAATCAAACCTACCATAAAATTCTATAATCCTAATTAGCATATAACACAAATCAATTTCTGAATCGGTCGTCGATAAGGCTTTCAATTCACAATTTGAAGTCAAAACATGAATAGATCGTTCTGTAACAAACAGATAGAAATGCAATTCAAACAACACACTTACATAATCAATTTAGGATTTCATTTTAATCAATTACTTATCATGCTTAATCAAGAGTTAACGCTAATCAGAGGTGAGGGTTGTCATACCATGTCAGCCACACGGCGGTTCGGGGGCTGTTTTCAATTTTCGCCCCCGAAACACCCTTTTTCGACTAAGTTTTGGGCGTATTCGGCTCTAACTCCCAACCTACGAGTTTGAATAACATTATGTCAGGTGTCACAAGTCATATTTGACATGGGAAAGTTGCCCGTGTCAGCGACATGGTGGTTCGGGGGCTATTTTGAATTTTCGCCCCCGAAACGCCTTTTTTTGACTAAGTTTTGTGCGTATTTGGCTCTAAATCCCAACCTACGGGTTTGAATAACATTCCGTCAGTTGTCACAAGTCATATTTGGCATGGGGAAGCTGCCCGTGTCAGCCACACGGTGGTTCGGGGGCTGTTTTCAATTTTTGCCCCCGAAATGCCCTTTTTCGACTAAATTTTGGGCGTATTCGGCTCTAACTCCCAACTTACGGGTCCGAATAACATTCCATCAGTTGTCATAAGTTATATTTGGCATGGGGAAGTTACCCATGTTAGCCACATAGTGGTTCGGTAGTTGTTTTGAATTTTTTCCCTCGAAACGCCCTTTTCCGACTAAGTTTTGGGCGTAAATCCCAACCTACGGGTCCGAATAACATTCCGTCAGTTGTCACAAGTCATATTTGGCATGGAGAAACTATCCTTGTTAGCCACACGGTGGTTCGGGGGCTGTTTTGGATTTTTGCCCCCGAAATGCCCTTTTTCGACTAAGTTTTGGGCGTATTCGGCTCTAGCTCCCAACCTACGTGTCAAAGCTTCACCGTTTTCCAATAGGGTAGGTCGAACATAATGCTTCTTTTTGTCCAATTGGAAGGTGGAATTTCATTTCGTTGTCTTTTTTGGTTGTTTGGATGCTTGCCATACAACCTATATGTCCCCGAATCAATTTGCTGTAGTATTTGTTCTCCCAATAACTCCATAGGTTTGGATCGATGCTCGTTCTGACCATTGAATAGCTTACTTCTTCGGCAAATATGGTTCTCGGGCAAGTGGCAGCGGGCACCCATATACCTTATCTTACTTCGCAGACGCTGAGATGATGCATCCATGTTACAATTAGGGCAAGCCAAGTAACCTTTTGTGGTCCAACCAGAGAGGGTACCACATGCGGGGAAGTCATTGATGGTCCATACGACTGTTGCATGCATTGTAAATATTTGACCGATTATGGCATCATATGTTTGCACACCATGCTCCCACAAATTCTTTAACTCTGTGGACGCGCCCCGAGGGACTTATGCTACCACAGTTCGGACTCGTTTTGTCACGGTTCTTAATCTGAACCAAAGAGTCCAAATCCGGCAAATCATTTTGAGAAACAGATTTTTGAAAGAAGTGCTAAACATGGACTGCTTTGCTAAATACAGAGTCGCCACCTAAATATTTTTTATGGGGGAATTTAGGAAACCCTGACTCGGTGCCAAAGGCCACGTGTCCGTCATCACCAAAGTTGCCTCAGCTCGGGAACTTGGGTACGATTGGGGAAGGTCAACTATGAGCACCCCCTCTCGCCCGATCCGAAGATCGGCCTCTACTAACCATGATATCTAGTTTTGAAAACATATGCATTCTTATTCCGATTAATTAGCTAGAATTACTATGTGCTGCGCACAGCAAAACAAGTATAGACTAGATTGCCTAATTTGGAACAAAGCATTGCATATCCGTTTGTTTGGAAATGTTTTGAAATTTGCTACTCGCAAGTAGGCTAAAATACGGAATTCAATGAATTATCCCAATTCAAGTAATCCAACCTTCACCCACAGGCATTCAGGTAGTTTATCACATAAGCATATAGCCACATGGTAAGTATATTGTCATGTTAACATTCACACTCATGTGAGATGCTAAAGCATAAATACTTACATTATATTCCAAGCCAAAACAGAAAACTTGTTAGCAATCATGCATGATCCAAGTCCATGTTAAGTGCCTAATGCATCGCATACAAAATGCAATCTAGAATAGGCTCGGCTAATCCTAGGATGGTATGTGGAATGTGACAAGTAACACGTATTCAAGTTAGATTTGGAATACTTATGCAGTTAGCATGATGCGCTGAGCCCGGTGCATGCAAGACAGATGAATGAATGCATGCATGCATAGCATAAGGTATGCTAATTGAAATATGCCTTAAATCTAACCATTATAAGCAGTTAAATAAAAAGGAGAAAGAAAATGGGGTTGGAAGACATGCACACACGCACGCACACTTATTACAATTGTGCCCTCGCTCGGAGGGTCCGAAAGAATAATACAGGCCACCTAATTAGCTAACTCACAAGCTAATTAATTATTACAGAACCAAATGAATAACTAGCTACAACTAATTATTACACAACTTAATTAATTAACAAATTAATTAACTTATTAATGAATGACAACAAGCAAGTAGGGAAAGCAGTAAACGGTGCTATTCCAGCTCTGTTTGAAGAAGGGAGACATGCATGCTCGCTTCGGTTCTTCGCCTCGAAACGCCTTCCGGTTGCTCTTTAGAGGCTTTGTTTGCAGGGTGTCTTTCAGTGCTTGTTGCTGAAACTTACCAAAACACTACAGGGGAAGTCACCAGTGGCCTGCCGGCCATGGAGGGAGATCACGCCAAGGATGGTCCATTATGCCATCGTGTGCTGTGACACCAAACTGCAACGAAGTACAAAATAGAGAAAAGGGAGGGTTTCCCAAGGACACGTACGCACCATGGCACTCCAAATCACCTCAAAACATTAAGGGAGAGGCCAAGTCGGATCCACGACCATCAATCATGCATCCCGATGCATGATGGCCAAAGATCCAACTTGTGCAAATCAATATGAAAATGAATGCACAAATAAAGCAAGTAAAGCCTAGAACTCTATCATGAATCATCAAGAGCTTCGACGACCAAGAATTGGGACGCATTCCCTCACTTGAAGTATGAAACGCCTCGTCGTTTCTCGGATTAATACTTAATCCAAGCAATGCAACATATAAGCATGGCAAACATGCAACATGACCTAAGTGTGCAAACATGCAACTAACCCAAGCATGCAACAAGCGTATAAGCATGATGTGAGGCAACAACCTTGGACAACATGACAAAATGCAACATGAACATATGAGCATGCAAGGTATGCGAAGCTAAACAAGTATGCGACAACATACGAAATGAAACAAGCATGCGACAACATGGTAAGATGGGCTTACACCAAAGATGGACGGCTCTCAACTAGGTCTAAATTAGTAGCCAGAGTGATGGAATTGATGGCATGAATAGCATGGAAAGGCAAGGCAAGCATGCATGCCAAATGGCTCAAGTATTAAGGCACAAAGAGGACAACTCTTAAGCACACTTAAGGAGCAACAAACATGGATATATGACAATGAGGTAAGCTCTGAAATACCATGTAAATTGATGCCAAATTAACTCAATAATGCAAGCATAGCATGTTATGATGCTCAAGGCTCAAAGTAAGCAAAGGGACTTAAGCCATGGCCATACAAGGCAAGCCCCAAAGGGCCAAGGGGACCTAAAAAAGTCCTAGGGCAGGCCCAAACAAGACCAAAATCAAGCTCAAAGCTAGCCAACAAAGGCTAGAACACAAGGCTAAAAGCATGGAGCATGCAAAGCTTTAAAGAGGCAATGCACTACGCCTATGGCATGACTTGGACAACCAAAAATAGAGTTACATCATGGTATATTAGGACCCAAAATGCACTGAAATGATGAGCCAAAGGCTTAGGCTAAGTGGCATGCACAAAAGTTCACTCTTGAGGCATAAAGCACAAGTTATACAAAGCATTCAAGGCATGTCAAATGCAAGTGTATGACAACATTTCATGGACTGAAATAGCATGTGGAATGATGGCAAGGCATGCAAACATCACATGTATGACATGATAGAGGCCTCAAAACCCAAGACTAGCCTAAGCATTTACACTATAGCTATACAAAGCATGAGTGATATGGTCATGGCAGCCCAAAACAGTCCTAGAACACTTCAAAATAAGCATAAAATCAAGTTTGAGCAAAGCCAAAATATGCTAGTATGATGAGTCAAAACATCATGCACAAAAGGCTAGTAAACAAGATTTGTTCTACACCTATATGGAGCATGCAAAGGATGATCAAACCAACTATGGATAGGGTCATAACATGCCAAATGATGACCAAATACATGCTGAAATGTAAACCAAACAAGCTAAAATGACATGGCATGGCATGGAGCATATGAAGCTAGTTTAGGGAATTTACACTACAAGTGCATCAAGCAAACATGGAGTAACAAAAACAACCCAAAACAGGTTTATGGCATGGTAAAACATCACCAAAAATGGACTGAAATGGACTCAACAAAGACTATGCACACATGCTACTTTGATGAGCTATGGATGGAGTTACACTATACATGCAAGATGCAAGCAAGACATGACCAAACCAGCCTTGGACAGGGCCAAGGTAGGTCCTAAAAGTCACAAAAAAAGGCCTGGACCAAGCCTAAAAAATGCATAGAGGGATGGTCCTTTGGAAGGCCAAAAAAAGCAAGCAAAGATGAATACAAAGAGAGGGGACTACCCCCTCTGATTTAGGACCTCAAAACCACACCTCTACCACTGAAATCCCACTGGATTTCAGTGGTGGGAAGGCCAAACCAAGGCTAGCTCGGAGGCCTCCAAATATGGCTTAAAACAAAGCTAAACAAAGCATGCAAGGGGGCTACACACCCCAAATAGCAAAATGACCTTAACCAAACTTAAAAAGAACTTAAAAAAAAGACTTTTTTCAGTTATAAGCAAAGCCTAAAACAATATGCAAAGAGGGCTAAAGCAAGGTGCAAGAAAGTACAAAAATGGAGGAAATGCTCACCCTTGAAGACCCTCTTTGAAACCAGCAACTTCAGGGGGTGGAAACCAGTTTTCAGAGCTTAAGAATTCCTCCCAAGAAGCTTAGTCCAATGGTGGTGGTGTATATCTATGTGTTGTACTGTAAAAGTGCAAGGAAATCCAATTTCTAAGCACTAAACACAAGCAATATAGAGAGAAAGAGAGGTTTTGCTTCTTCAAAGCTCCAGAACCTGGTATAAGGGAGAAGCCTCTTGCTTATATAGAGCAATGCAAAGCCAAAGATTCTTTTAGAAGCTTTGCAAGGGCTTCATCCCTCCATACACGTGTCTGAAGGGGAGTAAACAAAAATCCAGCTGGCTCAAAAGATTTGGAGGAAAACCAGCTGAGATAGGGGGGTGCCGGCCATCAGTAATGGCTGGTAGTGGCTCACTGATGGTCGGCAGGGCTCCACCAGTGGCCGGCAGGGTCAAGGCCATGGCTGGCAGTGCACCACAGGGTCCACTCTGAAAGGACCTAGTCAAGGTCCAAAAATGGGGCAGAAAGGATACAGGGTCCGGGAAGCTTGAACCGGTGACGTTCCGCCGCGATAGTCGAGTACTTGACGAGCAATCGAACTAGTTGTTGGGTGTACCTGCAAGCACAACCAAGTCTAGAGGACGGTCAAAAATGGGGTGACTACAAACTCCTCCACTAATAGTTGCAAGTAAACATTGATGTCTCTTCTAGGAGAAGATGGACCAAGAATAAGCATTGACATCATCAGATATGTCTCTTTCATGCACTTCCACAGGGGAAGATTGTAAGGCATTAATAGTACGGGCTACATGCTATACGATGTGCTCATATTTCCAAACGGATTGAAACCATCCGTGGCAAGCTCTAACCTTACATGTTGGGGTTCCACAGAAAACATATGATACTGCATAAGTCCTTCCATGCCTGACCATCGATTGGATGCCTTAACACTCCATCATCCACACACTTCTCTTTGTGCCATCTCATATCTGTAGTGATTTTTTTTGATATGTATAATCTCTTCAACCTCAGTATCAAAGGAAAGTACCTCAATATTTTGTGAGGAATCTTTTTACCACTTTGATTGTTGAACTTGTATCTAGACTCCTTACATGTAGGGCAATTCTCCAGTTTTGCATTATCCTTCCAAAACAAAATACAATCATTCTTGCGTGCATGAATGGCCTCATATCCCAAACCCAATTCACGTAAAAACTTTTTTGCTTCATAAAGGGTCCACGGAACTATTTCATCACACCTTGGGAGAATGTCTTTGAAAACTTGCATAACCATATCGAAAGATTTGTTGCTCCATTTATTGTACACCTTAATATGAAGCATCTTAATAACGAAGGACAACACGAAAAACTTTTCACACTCCGGGTACACTTTGCGTCGAGCATCATCAAATAACCTAATGAACTTCACCAAATTTTCCCTCTCGAGCTATTAGGTTCTTCGTCGATATGATCATCCATGAGGCCACTCATGTAAATCTCTTCCAACATAGTAGGCAACTCGCCCAAATTATCATCAATGTCAAAAATTGCAGCTCCATATCTTTCACCAGCAATGTTTGACGCACTAGGATGATCATGACACAATGGAAAATGTTCCCCATGGTGCACCCAAGTTCTATAAGAACACACGATTCCTCTTCGAATCAAGTGTAGTCGTACAACTGTGGACTATGTTTTGTGCCATTCAAGCAATCGACACCTAACAACGAATGTCATCATGTGGGCCTAAATCCTTCGTAGCAAAGTCAATAAATGACTTAACACCTTGTTGGTACTCTTTACTTTTCAACCTATCTTTTATCATCATCCAACTCTTATCCATCTTGTGAACCCTACAAGTCAAGCAAACTTTAACGTAGGAATGGACAACAAATAAACAAAAATACTCAACAATGGAATGATATGATCGCCATATTTTGACTTTTTAATTAAGATAGATGACATTTATATATATTTAAGTTTTAGACGAATAAGTATATTTTTGGACAGATGATTGTAAACATAATGTATTCCCTATGTGGAATCTGCCAATATGATAATTAGCAAGTTGAAATGAATAGACTGATTACATTAATTTACATATTGGAATTATCATCTTTATTTCCATATTAGTGCTGCCTCTAATTAATGGACCCCTCAGAATTAGAAATGAACCGATTCTAAAGCGATAAAAAAAGACCATTCTATTTACATCATAAAAAAGAAGCATTGCAAAAGAGACTTGAGCCATGTGCTACTATGCATTTAAAATCACATAATTCAAACACAAATAGTGAGATAAAACATTACATGTAGAAAAATCCTTAAATGTTATGCAATTGTTATCTAAAAATAATACAACTATAGAATTAATTATGGAACCTCGAATGTTTCTTGAGTAGGGCTTTATCTAAGCCCTAAGGGTAAGAAGATTAGATACATATGATTGTAGAAATTGTCATACTCTCTTGGAAGAGACCTTGGAAAAAAAAACTTTCTTTACACACTCTCTTTCACTTCTTCTCCCCATTTGATCAACCCAACCTTTCTATTTATAGAGAAAATACATGTACAAATTCATTCCTCTCCAAATATTTAAGGATTAGTATATACCCGTGCCTGAAGGCACGTTGTAAATAAAAATAAATGAACAAAAAGAAAAAAAAAATAAACAGGGAGGAAAATAAAAAAAATAAAGGGGGGGTGTAGACACCCCATTTTTTACTGTCCTCAAGACTTGGACGTCATCGTTTGAACACTCGATGATCATCCATGCTCGTGTTCGTTTTGAGTTCCCGGAGGTCTCGGCCGCACGCCTTGCTTTAGGATCTCGCAACTTGTTTGTTTTGTGCTTGGTTGTGGACCAAACACTTGTGTTTTTGCTTCTAAGGAAAGAGGGTGGCTTGTTGGCTATCCCCTCAACCCATCGGCCAAGGCTTGATGCCATCGGCCTTGTGTTCTTTCCATCGGCCAAATGTTTTGGCCGATCGACACTCTTTTCAGTCGGTTGGCACTTATGTTGGTCGATCGGCCATATTTTTGAGCCGAGACCTTTCCATCTGCTTTTTGCAGATATTTTCTGCCAGCTGTGACAGCTGGTATCCACAATTCACATCCTCCATACACGTGTATGAAGGGATTTGTTTCAAGACTCAAGCTTGCTCAACAAGCTTGAGAATTGGAATTCTATAAGAAGGGACCCCTCCTCCCTTCTCAAAGGTTTAGAAAATGGAGTCTTGAGAGATAGATATACATTTGTATCTATATCTCCTTGTTGATCCTTGTTTTGTGCTCTAAAGTGTCTTTTTGTCTTACTATTGCACACAAACACCTAGTAGAACACCATCCTTTGGTTGCTGAGGTCCTTAGGAGTTGTTTTTAGTGTTCTTGAGCTGGTTTTGGCCAGAGGAACCTGCTGGAGGTGTGTTCTTGATGAGGTTCTACAAGGGTGAGCTCTTAACCTTTTAAACTCCCATTCTTGCTTAAGCTTTTAGACCTATTTTCATATTGTTTTAAGCTTAACTATAAAATACAAAAAGTTCTGATTTTGCATGCTTGAGACCTTTGTTTAAGGTCACTTTTTGGTTTGGGGTTGTTTACCCCCCCTTAGGCCTTGTTTGGCCTTGCTTTTGTGCCTTCTTTGTGAGCTTCGGGATCACCTTGTTTTTGCCTTCTCACCACTGAAATCCAGAGGGATTTCAGTGGTGGGGATGGTGTTTTAAGGTCCCAAAAAGGAGAGGGTCATCCCCTCTCCTTGTGTCTTCAATACTTGCCCTAAATGCCTCATGTGTGAGCATGTTTGTTAGGTTTGTTTTAGCTTGTATATTAGCATGTATTTGTGGTTATTTTGCAGAGGCTTACCACTATTTTTGCTTGGATTGATCACTCCATGCATGGTTCATGCACTTGTAGTGTAAATCACACATACTAGTCTTGTATGCTTCATGAAGTAGCATGTCATTCTAGCCTATGTTGTGTCCACTTCAGCATGTATTTGGTGTTGTCTTACCATGTCATACCTCTGTTTAGGTTTGGTTTGGTTAGCCTTTGCATGCCTCATGCACTTGTAGTGCATTTCCATGAAATTGCCTTAACATGCTTTGTGCTTTAAGCCATGTTTTTAGCATGATTTTGGCTTGACCCAAAGAGGATTTTAGCCTTGTGTTACCATGCTTAAGGTCTGTTTGGTGTTATTTTGGTCATGCTTGCATTGTTTTGTATAGCCTTGGTTCAACCTAGCTTGTTAGCTTTGAATGCCCAAGTCATTAGTATGCATTGCTAGAACTATTCTTATGATTTGGCATCATTCCATATGAGATTTCAGTCCATGTTTCATGCTCAAATGCTTGCACTTATCACTCCTTTAATGCTTTAAAGAGTTGATGTTTTATGCCTCATGAATGTATCATTGCGTATGCCTCCATACTTAGGCCTTTGGGATGCCATCTAAGTGGGTTTTTGGTCTTGTTTTACCATGCCATAACTCTGTTTTTCATTGGTTAAGTCATGCCATGTTTGGTCTTGATAGGTGTAGTATAACACCTCTTTTGTAGCCTTGCATGCCTCATGCTTTTGGGCTTTTGTTCTAGCTAGTGTTGGCTAGGTTTAAGCTTGTTTTCGGCCCTATCTTGACCTGCATTGGGACTGTTTTGGGTGCCCTTGGCCCTTTGGGGCTTGCCTTGTGTGGCCATGGTTTGAGTCTCTCGGCTAGCCTTAAGCTTTAGGCTTTCTTGCATGCTATACTTGCTTTGTTTGGTTGATTTGGCATAATTCCTCACATATTTTCAGAGCTTATTACATTGCCATGTTCTCATGTTTGTCACACCTTGCTCATATTTGAGAGTTGTGTCTTGTTGCCTAGCTTATGAACCAATTGGCATGCATGTTTGTTTTGCATTTTGGTACCATCATTTTAGCACTTTTGGCCACTGATTTGGGCATGTTTGAGAGCTGTCCATTTTAGTTCAAACCTATTTTCACATGTTGTTGCATGCTTGCCTTACATGTTGTCGCATGCTTGGTACATTGCATGTTGTTACATGCTAACTCCATTACATGTTATTGCATGCTAATTTCATCGCATCATGCTTGCATGTTTGCATAGCATTGTGTGTGCATGCCTTGCCTTTTGATCAAACATGATAGAGGTTGAGGTCTCTTATGTGATTTTGGTGCATTCATTCCATATTGAATTGCACACTTGGCTCATTTGGCCGTCATGCATTGGAATGTGTGATTGGTGGCCTGAGGGTCGAGAACTACACACCTTTGATCCTTAAACATGATAAGGGGTGTAGTTGTAAACATTTTCTTGCAAATGTATTGCCATACCTCTGTTTGTCCTCTCGCAAAGAAAGCAAAGATTTTGCAGGAAAAAATGGCCAATCGGCTATCTGGTGTGCCGATCGGCTAAAAGTGTTTGGCCGATGACCTCATAAATGGTCGATGACACCTTTCCTTTGGCTGATGGCTTCACCATTTGGCCGATGGCCTCTCAGCATGTCCATGAAGTGGTTCTAGAGCATCACAGGACTTTTCACAGTTTTCAGAGGTGCAAAATAGTGCAAACAGAGGCAATATGAGGCATGGCAACGGATTTCCGAGCGAAGCCGATGAGCATGCATTTGTCCCTCTTATCGAGGCCGCTTTATTGATTTTGTAGCTTAATTAATTTGTTTAATTAGTTAAGAGTTGTGTAATAATTAATTAGCTCGTTAGTTGGTTAATTAGTTGATTTGTATTATTCATTTGGACCCTACGTCGAGAGGGCACAATTTTGTAATAAGCGCGTGTGTGTGTGATGCATGTCTTCCAACCCCACGTCTTTCTCCCTTTTACTTAACCGCTTACGATGGTTAGTTTTAGGGCATATTTCATTTAGCATCCTTATGCTATGCATGTTTGCATCATTCATCTGTACTGCATGCACCGGGCTCGGCACATCATACTAACTGCATCGTATTTCAATTCCTACTTGAATACATATATCGAATTGTCACATTTCATATGCCATCTTAGAATAGCCGAGCCTATTTCTAGTTACATTTTGCATGTGTTGCATTAGCCATTTTAAACATAGCTAGGATCATGCATGATTACTAACTAGCTATTGTTTTGGCTCGGAGTACTAGGTAAGCTTTTATGCTTTAGCATCTTGCATATGTGTGAGTGTTGCCATGAGGCTATTTGCTTATGTGATATAACTGCCTGAATGCCTATGGGTGAAGGTTGGATTGCTTGAATTGGAACAATTTATTGAATCCTCAATTTAGCCTACTTGCGAGTAGAAAAATTCAAATCATTTTTCAAATAACAAATATGTAATTCTTTGTTCCAAATTAGGCGATCTAGTCTATACTTGTGTGTTGTGCGCATCACATAGTAATTCTAGCTAATAATTGGAATAAGAACACATGTGTTTTCAAAAATAAGATATCATGCTTAGTACAGGCTGATCTTTGATCGGGCGAGCAGGAGTGCTCATTGCATGACCTTCCCCTCTCGTACCCAAGTTCCTGAGCCGAAGCAACTTTGGTGATGACGGACACGTGGCCTTAGGCAACGAGTTAGGGTTTCCTAAATTCCCCTAGAATAAATATTTAGGTGGCGACTCTGTATCTGGCAAAGCAGTCCATGTTTGGCACTTCTTTACAAAAATCAATTTTCCAAAACGATTTGCCGGATTTGGACTCTTTGGTGATTTATC
Organism: Camellia lanceoleosa; assembly: GCA_025200525.1. Classification (NCBI taxonomy): domain Eukaryota; kingdom Viridiplantae; phylum Streptophyta; class Magnoliopsida; order Ericales; family Theaceae; genus Camellia; species Camellia lanceoleosa. Next base: position 186,925,439 of record CM045761.1, on the reverse strand, counting down.
GGTCTTGCATTGCACTTTGCGAGATTAGATTCAGAACCGTGACATTTGAGTTCGAATTGTAGTATGTTAGGGAGCAAACGAGATTCGGCCAGAAGCGCTTGAGCCGGAGTCTTCAAGTGCGCCTCTGGGGAGAAAAGGAAAAAATAAAAAGAAAAGGAGGAAGGTGGGATCATAGGATCATTCATGGGATTATTCATGGGATCATGAGAGGGTAGGTGAGAAAAAGAAATTACAAATACCATGTTATCAGATTTGTTCTTCAATTGAGCTAACTAGGGGTGGGAAAGTATCCACCAAATTTGCCAAAATCGAACGACCTAAACCAATCTGCCATAGAATAGATGGTTTCAATAGTCTGAGTGAACAAATGCAGATGCATTTTTTTTCAATTCACCTAAGTTCGGATGGATGGTGGTTGGGAGGCCATGCAACCCAATCCGATTCACTGACACTTCTAAGAAAATGAAGTTAGTCTTTTATTCTTTGTGTTAAAAAAAAAAAAATAGCAAAATATGAAAGTTGGACCTTTTTTTTATTATAAAAAATTTTAAGTGCAAAATAGTAAAGATTTATTTAAAAATAGTTTGAAACCCCCACTCAAAATAAAAAAACAATAAAGCCCAAACTGCCAAACCAATCTACTTCTAAACACCAACATGTATGGCTTGATCAATTTGCATCCGCTAACTAAGCGATGATTGAGATTAATTTTTCCTAATCTGCCTAAGTTTGAACAGATGGCTAATAAGAAGCCATGCAACCCAACCCGATCTCATGAAAGCACCCCTAGAGCTAACAGAAAATATAAAATAAATCAAGTACCCTCTACTACCAAAATGAAATTATCATACTACTCTTATTTTCATCTATGCTCCACCAATGTTTCTTTATACATCACCACAATATTCTCTAACCCTTCTCGATAACACACAAAATGTTTGTAGACAATAATGATGGTGGTGCTAATCAAGAGTGGAAGATGATGGTTCGAATGTTGGGCAAAGTAGTGTTACAAAAAAAAAAAAAAAAAAAAAAAAGGAAAATAAACTGTTATAACATTACAAAGGTCTTATTTTTTTTTTTGGGGGGGGGGGGAGGGGGTGAATACTTTACAAAGGTTAATATATGCAATTTTGGAAGAAAAAAAAATTGGTTGCAGAAATGATTAAGGAAGGTGGAAGAGGAAAAAAAAAGAAAAAAAAGGAAAATAAAGTGTTATAACATTACAAAGGTTTTTTTTTTGGGTGAATACTTTACAAATGTTAATATATGTATTTTTGAAAGAAAAAAAAAATTTGTTGCTTACATCATACATTCCGTGAGTTTCACTTAACAGTTGATTAATGGAAAAATGTCATTTGTTATATGATTAGAAACATCAAGGGTTAAGATATAATTTTCCAAACATGAGGGAAAAAAAAATTATGCTTCTAATAAACTTCAAAAGGTGTATTTATAATAGGAAAAAAAAAATAAATAGAAAAGTTGTATAAAAAAAATTACAAAAAAATGATAAATATTAATAATTAAATTATAAACTTTTTCTCATGTAATAGTTTTGAAAAACATCCCTTGAATGATAATTTCCCCTTTATAATACCCTCTGAAAAAATGTTAAACATTTCTGTAAAATCTAATCCACTTTAAGACTATAAACAAAACAACCAACATGGCATGCTTCAAAATCCAATCCATTCACAACACTATAAACAAACAAACAAACAAAAAAAAAAAAGAACAAAACACAGTAACTTTTTTCAAAATCAAATCCATTCAAATATGAGCTATTGCAATCCCAAATTAATGAAGCCCAGTATTGTTTTCATCACCTTATCGCAAGGCTAGTTTCACACACATTAAACATCATGTTCAAAATTTTTAATCAATTTTCGAATTACATATTTGAATGATTAAAAATTGATTTGGGATTGTTCATTCAAATATCATTCACACACATTAAACAGCAACAATGTCAGAAATGAGGGAAACACAGAAAGGGAGAGACAGAAAGAGAGAAAGAGATGGAGAGAGACAGAGACAGACATATACATAGATAGACTGTGTCAGAGAGCTCGAACGAGAGAGCAGAGACACACAGACGGACTAAGAAGCAGAGCGTGAGAGAGAGAGAGAGAGAGAGAGAGAGAGAGAGAGAGAACTTGTGATTCAAGGGCTACGACGGTGGTGATTACGCCGGTATGTGGCGGTGGCTGCCGCAATGTCGCCTGCAAGAGAATACGGTGAGGGGTGAGTTCTCAGGAGATTTGGTGAGGTGTGTGTGATACACTGTTGTTCACTTGTGTGTGATACTATTGCCTATAGATCAACGCGCGTGCATCAATTAATGAAGTGGCGCAAGTTGAAATTTCAACCTTTACCGACTAATTTTGTACTTAGTCGGGAAAGGAATGAATTATCAATCAATAACGACGAAAGTTTTGGTCACTAAAAGTCCTATTTTGCACTAGGTAGTATTTTAGTTGGGAAAAAAAAATATTATAGATTAATTTTTTTTTAAAAATCCTAAATTGTACACTAACAGCGACTAATATCCTATTTAGTTGCTAAAAAATTTAATTTTTGCCGACTAAATTTAAATTTAGTTGCCAATTACAAATATTTATCGACTAAAATATTTTAGTAGGTAAATATTAAACCAATGCCGACCAAATTAAATTTTAGTTGCCCAAAATTATACTTTTGGTGACTAAAAATGTTTTAGTCACCAAAATTAGTCGGCAAAGATGCATTTTCTTGTTGTGTCGTAACCAAACACATAATAAAAAAATTAAAAATATTTAAAAACATATTTATAAAATAAAAAAATAATTAAATTAAAAATTATATATTTAAAATAAAAAAATAAAATTTTTAAAATTTTTTAATATTTAAAAGATATATTTAAAATATTTAAAAAAAAATACAACACACAATTGTATGAAATATAACGCACATTAAAATAAATAAATAAATATTTACCTTAAAAAGATAAAATTAAGAAATTTGTTAAATATTTTAAAAAATAAATCTAAAAAATTTCAAAATACAACTCAAAACTCAAAATATAACTCAAAACTTATAGCCAAACAAATTTTCTTTTTTCAAAATTCAACTTAAAATTTAAAACTTAAAACGATTCCACACTCAAATCATGATTCTAAAAATAATTTTAAAAAACAAAATAAAAAAAATTAAATTTTTTAAAAATAAATTTTTGAAAAGAGTTTGGTTTTGAGTTTTGAATTTTTTTTTGAATCATGTGTTTAGTTATGAGTTTTGAAAATAATTTTTGAATCAAGTTTTTGTTGGTGATAATTACAAATAAAACACAAGAAAACACAAATAATCAAAATTACAATAACTATTGAAAGGGCTGAGGCATGAGAAATTCGCTCTATTTATGGAGATTTAAGCTTTCTGTGGTTAGGCAAAGCTCACACCGGTATTGCAGAAAAAACCTTGAATTGTCTCCCCCAGGATAAAACAGTCTGACCAAGTCGTATGGTTCACCAATACTGCACAATTGGTTGAACCTAAAGCTTCATAACATACACCATTTATTTCTTTACTTGATAATTTCACACAAAAATAATAAGATAACAAACACTTCTTCTCCTTTTCAAGATAAGAGGTTAGCTCAATTTATAGGAGAGAAAAAACTTGGGACAAAAGAAAAGGAAAAATAAAATAAAATAAGGTTACTTGGTGAGCAAGAATACTTAGAGGAAAAGAAAAGAGAATTTTGAAGGGAAGAAACTTTTCTTAGAGGCAAAGAAAGGTAGCTTGGAGAACAAGTTGCTTGGAGCCCAAGCACACAATATAATCTATAACACATTACCAAACCAAACCAAACCAAATCAAACCAAGCCTTAAGTCCCATAAAATGCGGTCGGTTACATGAATATTTCTTCTTCAAGTGGCCCTATCAAAGGCCATTTCATTAGTCAAATTAAATAGATCCATATCTCTATTTACAACACTAGCCAACGTTAATCTAGGCTTACCCCGTCCTCTAACACTTCCATCTACCGTTACAGTATCGCATCTCTTCACTTTTGCCTCTGTTGGTCTCCGTTGAATATGACCAAACCATCTCAATCGATTCTCTCTCAACTTATCTTTTGTCGGTGTTACTCCTACCCATTCTCGAATACGCTAATTCCTAATTTTGTCTTGTCTAGCATCCTCATCTCTGTCACATTCATCTTATCTACATGTTGTTTCTTGGTTGCCTAACGCTCCGTCCCATACAACATCGCTGGTCTAATAACCGTTCTATAGAACTTCCTCTTAGTCTAGTGGGTATTCGCTATCGCACAAGACTCGCATTTATTTCTCCACTTACACCATCCCCGCCTTAATCCTATGGGCCACATCGGCATCAATCTCCTCGCCGTTGTAATAATAAACCCTAAATAACTAAAAATGTTCACTCTAGGTAGTTCTTGATTCTCAATCTTCACTTCTTCTTTGCTTTCATTGTTATTATTACTAAATTTACATTCCATGTACTGCCTTAGTTTCGCTTATCCGAAATTTTTAGATTTAAGAGCTTTTCTACAAATCTCTAACTTTGTGTTAACACCTTCTCTAGTCTCATCCACTATCATGATATCGTTTGCAAAAAAGTATACACCATGGCACGTCATCCTGAATATTTTTCGTCAACTCATCCATAACTAAAGCAAAAAGATAAGGACTTAGGGTAGTTCCTTGGTGTAACCCTACAGTGATAGGAAATTCATTTGTCTCTCTAGTAGGTGATCTAATAGTGGTCACCACCCCTTCATACATGTCCCTAATCACATCAAGGTAACCTTTTGTCACCCCTTTCTTTTCTAACACCCACCATATTATATCCTGGGGCACTCTATCATATGCTTTCTTAAGGTTGATAAACATTATATGAATGTATCTTTTCTTTTCTCTATACTTTTCTATTACTCTTCTCAAAAGATAGATCGTTTCCATTGTTGACCTGCTAGGCATAGACCCAAATTGATTCTCTGACACCTTTGTTATATCTCACAATAGGCGTTCCATCACCTTCTCCCACACTTTCATTAGATGACACATTAGCTTGATTCCTCTATAGTTGTTGCAATTATGGACATCTCCTTCATTCTTATAGATTGAAACTAAAATACTCTTCCTTCACTCATCTAGCATGTTTCTAGTTAACAAAATTTTGCTAAATAACCTAGTCAACCAAGCAACCCCTTTTTTACCCAAATACTTCCAAACTTTAATAGGGATATCATCGGGTTCTAAAGCCTTATTTGATTTCATCTACTTAAGTGTAATCTCCATTTCAAAGTTCCTGATCCTACGATGGAATCTATAGTCATGGTTTATCATATTACTGACTATTTCTTCCCCTATTGTCGTACCTCCATGTTTCTCATTTAATAGTTTCTCAAAATAATCTTTCCATCTTTCCTTAATCTCTTCATCCTTCACCAATGCCTTAGAATCCTCACTCTTGATGCATTTAACTTGATTAAAATCTCTTGTTTTTTTCTTCCGTATCCTAGCAAGTTTGTATACATTCTTCTCTCTCTCCTTACTATCTAGTCTAGTGTATAGGTCATCATAAGTTTTCAACTTAGTCTTTCTCACTACTTTCTTGACCTCCTTATTAGCCAATCTATAGTTCTGAAGGTTTTCTTCAGTTCTATCTTTCTGCCACTTTTTAAAGCACTCTTTTTTTTAACTTAACTACCACTTGAACCTTCTCCCTCCATCACCAAGTTTTCCTAGAGCTAGGTCCCGTTCCTTTCGACTCTCCAAGCATTTCCCTTGAGATTCTTCTCATACAATTGGCCATTGAGTTCAACATAGTGTTAGCATCATCTTCCAAGTCCCAAGTACTTTTCTTATCCATTCTATTCTTAAATATTTCTAGTTTATCCCCTTTTAGGTCCCTCCATCTCGTCCTACGACGCCCACCATCCTTTCTAGCTTGGTATTGCCCTCTAAAACATAAATCTAGTATCAAAATCCTATGTTAAGAGGCTAGGCTCTCTCCAGGAATCACCTTATAATCATTGCATTTTAGGCGGTCCACTTTTCTCACTAAGAAGTAATCTATTTGGCTCTTAACTGACGCACTCTAAAGGTTATCAAATGCTCCTCCTGTAGACACCCCATTTTTTACGGCCCTTCATGTAACGCCTAACCCTTCACATGTCATCGATATTGTCCGCTTTGGGCCACGCCCGTATGGATTTGTTTTTCCTAGGGGGTCACCTATCCCAAAGCTACGCTAGCCTAAGCACGCTTAACTGTGGAGTTTTGCTAGGGATCTCACCACCCAGGAAAGGCCTCGATATTATATAAGGGTCTAGGTTTTTACTTTTATAGCCTAAAAACTCTTTCTCCATTCTCGATGTGGAACACCGAGACCTTACAATCCATTCACCTTGTTGTCAGACGTCCCCTGCAATAGAATGCCACCACAAGCCCGCCATATGCACCGAGAGACGCTTAGGCCTACACTCGATACTTTGGAGAGTCGGCTCTGATACCATTTGTAACACTCCAACCCTTCACATGTCATCGATATTGTCCGTTTTGGGCCACGCCCGCATGGATTTGTTCTTCCCAGTAGGTCACCCATCTTAGAACTACTCTAGCCTAAGCACACTTAATTGTGGAGTTCTACTAGGGATCTCACCACCCAAGAAAGGCCTTGATACTATATAAGGGTCTAGGTTTTAACTTTTATAGCCTAGGAACTCTCCCTCCATTCTCGATGTGGAATACTGGAACCTTACACTTCAAGACTTGGATGTTCTTGTAGGTACATCCGATAATGAGTCTATTTGCTTGCCAAGCTCTCGAAGTCCTCAGTGGAACGCCACAACTTTGAGCCTTTCAAACCCTGCATCCTTTTTGTCTCATTTTTGGACCATGCCTTGGTCTTTCCATCCTGTAATCTCTAGTAGACTGTCGGCCATCCCTGGAGGCTGCCGGCCATCATTTCTTGTCTGCCAGCCATTGATGTGCCTCAGTGATGGCTGGTCAGCCACCAGTGTTTTTTGCAGATATTTTATGCTAGTTGTGCCAGTTGTTTGCACAGATGCTTGCATCTGTCCACACGTGGAGGGCTAGGTCTCCTGTATAGATTTCATGTTTTCTATATATAGGGACCTCCTCTCTCCTGTTTTGGGGTCAGAAAAAATTTTAGACTCAAAGTTTTCCTCTCTCTCTCTCTCTCTCTCTCTCTCTCTACAATTCTCTATTTCTTTACAAATTTTATACACTTTTGCCTACAATTTCTACACTCTTGCCTATACACTGTAGACTGCCCGAACTCCGCTCTGCGCGCGAGGGCGCGAATTGTAGTACTTAGCTACTACAGTTCGGACTCTTGTCACGGTTCTGAATCTAGTCTCACAAAGTGCAATATAAGACTGATAAATCACCAAAGAGTCCAAATTCGGCAAATCGTTTTGGAAAATTGATTTTAATCAAAAAGTGCCAAACATGGACTGCTTTGCCAAATTTCAGAGTCGCCACCTAAATATTTTGTTTTGGAGAAATTTAGGAAACCGTGACTTATGCCTAAGGCCACGTGTTCGTCATCACCAAAGTTGCCTTGGCTCGGGAACTTGGATACGAGAGGGGAAGGTCTTGAAATGAGCACCCTCGCTCGCCCAATTAAAGATCGGCCTCTACTAACATGATATGTTGTTTTTGAAAACACATGTGTTCTTTTCCGGTTATTAATCTATCATTACTACGTGATGCGCACAACATACAAGTATAGACTAAATTACTCAATTTGGAACAAAACATCTCATGTTTGTTTTTCGAAAATGGTTTGAAGTTGCTACCCTCAAGTAGGCTAAAATGCGGATTTGCCACCCTCAAGTGGGCTTAAAACATGATTTGCCACAAACAAGTGGGCTTAAAACGCACATTTTGATGAATTGTTCCAATTCAAGCAATGAAGCCTTCATCTACAAGCATTTATGTAGTTATAGCAGTTAAGCAAATAGCCTCATGGCAAGCATGCTATCATGGTAGTCACTTACACACATGCAAGGATGCTAAAGCGTAAACACTCACAAAGGTACTTCGAGCCAAAAAAGAAGCTAGTTAGTAATCAATGCGTGATCCTACCTATGTCAAGAATGCCTAATGCAACACACGCAAAATGCAACTAAGATAGGCTCGGCTATTCTAAGATGTCATGTGAATGCAACTAGATAACATGTATTCAAATTGGTATTGAAATACAATGCTCGTTGTATGATGCCGAGTCTTGCATACAAGATGATGAATGGATTCACGCATGCAAGCATAAGGTATGCTAATCGAAATATGCCCTAAACTAACCATCGAAAGCTGATAAGTAAAAGGGAGAAAGAAATGGGGTTGGAAGACATGTATCACACACACGCTCGCTTATTACAACAATACACCCTCTCGCAGGAGGGTCCGAATAAATAAGCTAAGCTACATCTAAGCTAAGCTAAACAACTAATATAATAATCTAATTAGACTAATTATTACACAACCAAATCGAATAATAAGCAATTTAATTACTAATTATTACAACACCTTAATTAATTAACAAATTAACTAAACACGACAACTAACTACACATGTAAACTAGGCTGCCACGGTTTCTGCCTTGAACAATGAAGGATGCATGCTCACGGTTGCTACCTCGAAACGCCTTCCTGACATTTTGAAAGGCTCTATTTGCAAGGTGTTTTATGAAGTTTCGCTCCACCTACCAAACCCACCCTGAGGAATCCACCAGTGGCCTGTCAGCCATGAAAGCTTATTGCCGGCCACCTGCCGGCCAAGTGTGTGCATTGCTAGCCAAAAGTGAAGCACTGCCAGTCACTGGTGTGCTGCTACACCATTCTGCAACAGAGTACAAACTAGAGAAAAATGGATGGTCTCCTAAGGATATGTACGTACTATACCACTCCATATCACCTCAAAACATCAATGGAGAAGCATCATTGGATCCAAGACCATCAATTGAGCATCTCAATGCATGATGGCCAAAGATCCAACATGTACAAATTCAATAAATGCATGATAAACAAGACACTTAGACCATCTCCTTATCATGAGAGATCAAAGCAATGGAGACCAAGGGAGATTGGTTCATTTCACCACTTCAAGTATGAAATGAACCAATCTTCCTCGTGTTCAATACGACATCCGATTGAACACAATGCAAAGCAAGCAACATGCTCATCTACCAATGCTAAGGTGGCATGCACAAGACTCTATCATGGAAGCAACACATGCAAGGCATGTTATAGAGCCAAAAGTACTAAAACAAGCAAAGAGTATCATACAAGAGGCATACAATACAATGCTCCATGGACTAAACCAACACCAAACAGACCTCATGCATGCCAAAACAATGGCCAAAATGATTTGAAATGATAGCATGAATGGCAAGGAAATGATGCTCATGCAATGGCTCACAAGCCAGGCATTAAACACAACTCTCAAACACAATCAAAGAATGATATGCATGAGAATATGGCAATGCTATATGTTCTGAAATCAAGTGTTAAATGATGCCAAATCATCCAAATATCACAAACATAGCATACTACGGTGCTCAAAACTCAAGTCTAGCTAAGGTACTTGCACCATAGCCATATCAAGCAAGCCCCGAAGGGCCAAGATGGCTCAAAATAGTCTTATGGTAGGTCAAAACAATGCCAAAACATGCATGGAGTAGAGCTAACACATGTTAGAATGGGAGGCCAAAACACCAAGTAAGCTAGGCCAATAAGCATGATTACACTACGAGTGTAAGAAGCAAATGAGGGATGCTCTAACCAACCAAAAATAGAGTTGTATCATGGAAAAATAAGATAAAAAACACACTGAGATGGTAGCCCAAAAGCTTATACAAGCATGCATACACATTGACTCACAAATAAGGCATGAAGACATAACTCTCAAACACATTGGAGGAGTGGAAAATGTGAGAGTGTGGTAGTGAAATATGCTCTAAAATCATGTGAGAAATGAGGCTACACCATGCAAACATCACATTCCAAGCATGCTAGGAACCTCAAGCACAAAGCTAGTCAAAGCCAAAATAGAGCTAAGACATGCTAAAATAGCACCAAAAACATGCTGAGATAGAACCAAAAATAAGCTAGCATGATGGATCCAAGCATTGAGCACACAAGGCTAAATGGCAAGATTACACTACAAGTGTAAAAAGCATGCATGAGATGACTCAACCAAGCCAAAACAGAGTTAAGGAAGGTCTGAAAAGTCACAAAAATGAGCCCAACAAAGCCATTAAGAAGTATAAACACATGCTCATTTGGTGAGACACCAACACATGCATGCAAGACAAGAGGAGGGGGGACCACCCCCTCTCATTTTGGACCTCAAAACCACATTTCTACCACTAAAAATCCACTGGATTTCAATGGTTAAAAGGCCAAACAAAGATGAACTCAAAGGCCTTAAAGGATGGCTCCAAGCCTAAGCAAATAAGGCACACAAGAAGATAGAACACCCTCAATACCCAAGAGGCCTCAAACAACCATCTAAAACACTTGAAAACAAAGCTTTTTGTAGTTGAAAGAAAGGCCTAAAACAATATGTAAGGATGGCCAAATAAGCAATGAAAACAAAGCTTTAAAGAGGATATGAGACTCACCCTTGAAGCATAGCAATAACAGCAAGTTTTTGAGACAAAACCAAGCTAAAACCACTCAAATACAACCTCCAAGAACCTCAGCTCAAGAGTGAAGGTGAAGGTGTTTAATTAGGTGTTGTAGTGCAAAAGTGAAGAGAAAACGCACTTTAAGGCACAAACCAATACAAATATATATATAGAGAGAGAGGGATATATTTAGCCCTAAAATTGCTGAACCTCTAGAAAGGGGGATGAGCCTCCCCTTATATAGAGCAATGCAATGCAAAGCTTGTTTAACAAGCTTGAAAAGGCCTCCATCCGTCCATAGTGTATGGAGGATGGATTAGTGAAAAACAGCTGGCTCAAAAGATCTAGCACAAAATCTGCTGAAACAAGGTGGCTGTCGGCCATTAGTGGTGGCCGGCAGTGCCTCATTGATGGCCGGCAGGCCTCATCAATGGTCAGCAGGGCCAAAGTCATGGCCGACAGTGGCAAAAAGTGGCCGGCAATGCACCACAAGAAGCATGTTGAGAGGACCAATACATGGTCCAAAAATGGGGCAGAAAGGATACAGGGTTTGGAAAGCTCAAACCTGTGACGTTCCGCCGCGAAATTCGAGTACTTGATGAGCAATTGAACTTGTCATTGGATGTACTTGCAAGTATATCCAAGTCTTGAGGACAGTAAAAAATGGGGTGTCTACATACACCCTTAACCAAATCCTCTCATCTCTGAGCTGAGGTGTTCTTGGGCTTGGTTTGAGCTCTAGAAGGTGGTATTTGCTTGGAATTGTTGCTTGGAATCACTCTTCTCTTCAAGAGGTATAATACTAGCTTTGTAGGATTGCTTTACATACTTGTATTGCTATCTTTTTTTCACTGTTTTGGGCTGTTTTTGAGCTGTAAAAAAACCTATTTTTATGGGCTGAAATTGGTGTTTTTAGCCATTTAAGGTTAGGGGGTGGTTCATCCCTCTTTATTCCTTGTTCAAAAAGCCTTTGCACCTTTGTTTCCCATTTCCAAACCATTTTTTTTGGGCCTTTAAACATTGATTTTCAGAGTGTTTTCAGTAGTAAAAATCATATTTTGATGTCCAAATTTGGAGGGGCTAGCCTCCTCTCCTTGTGTCTTGTTTGCTAGCCTAGTTAGTGCCATGCTTTAGCTTATTTTGCTAGCTTGTTGTAGCTTAATTCTAGCATGTTTTAGCCTCTGATTTAGGCTATTTTAACTCTGTTTTGGGTTGGTTGTTGCATTTGAGTCTTGTATTGCATAGTTGTCATGTAATAGTCCTCACAAGCTTGGTGTTTTAGGCCTTTAGACACCACTTGTTTGAGTTGATTGCATGTTTTTGGTGCTTTTCACACTTAATTTCAGCACTAATCATCTCTGCAACCTCCCTCCTTTCTTGGCTTTTAATTTTTCTTTGAAAATGGTTTCAAGTCACTTGTTTGCCTACGTGTGAAATTGAGGTTTCATACTTAATGGTTTAATCCCTTAGGGGGTTCATTACTAACGGTATGATACTTCTTTCATACCTAAAGCAACTTGTGTTTTGAGCTCTCTTTCCATTAGAGGACTTTAATTCACCTTTGGACTTAATTAGATTGAAGAATGGTTGGTAAGTTAAAAAAGAGTAATTAAAACTTGGGATTAAAAGTGAACAAGATAATAACTTGAGTGTTGTGTGTTCAATCGAACGTTAATTGAACACAATGAAAGTTGGAACATTTCATACTCAAAGTGATGAAATGTGTCAAGTTTCCTAGGTCTCCATTGCCCTTGATCATGTATGATAGGGTGATAGTTCTTGTGTGTCACATTTTACATTTATTGAACTTGGACATCTTGAGTCACATGCCATCATGCAACGAAATTGCTTGAGTTGGTGGTTTAAGTTCATAACTCCTTGGATATGTTCATGAAAATGAAGGGTGAGTTGTGCAAACAATCTGTGGGAATACCTTTTTTTTGCTCTGTTTGTTCTCTGTTGCAGCAAGTTGAACCAGTGCATTAGTGGCTAGTAGGTTACTATCCATGGCCGGCAGGTGGCCGGCAGAGCACCATTGATGGCCGACAGGACACTTCCATGGCCGGCAGGTGGCCGGCAGTCTTTACCAATGGTCGGCTAGCCACTGATGTAAACCTCAACAGAATGTTGGTAAAGTGGAGCAAAATGGTTCTGGAAGTGTTCAACTCCACAAACAGAGGCTTTTGGGAGCGAAATCGAGATCTTTTCGGGTGATATCCGAGCATGTGCATCTTCCATATCCCGAGGCAGAGTAGTGGAATACTTTAATTATTTAGCTTATTTGCATTTGTGTTATAATTTAATTAGCTTACTAGTTAGTTAAATTAAGAGTGTTGTAATAATTAGTTAATTAGTTTAACTAGTTTTTCATTTGGTTTGAAATAATTAGCTTCATTAGTTTAGCTTAATTAGCTTAGCTCTAATTAGTTGCTAGTTAGTTTTGTTTTATTCATTCGGACTCTCCTTCGTGAGAGCAAAATGTAATAATGTGTATGTCTTCTAACCCCACGTCTTTTTTCCTTTTATTTAATTGCTTTTGATGGTTAGATTAGGGACATATTTCAATTAGCATACCTTATGTTTGCATCCATTCATCTTGTCTTGCATGCACCAAGGCTCAGCGCATCATTCAAACTGCATTGTCGTTTCAATACATTCTTTGAATACGTACTTAGACCGCATGTCTTGAATTAATTCATATACCATATTAGTAGCTGAACCTATTAATTGCATTATTGCATGTGATGCATTAAACATCTTATATAGTTAGGAATCACGCATATTTTTTTTTCTAACTCTTTTGTTTTATCTTAGCTTGGAATACTAGGTGAGTTTTTAGTGCTTTAGCATATTTGCATGAGTTTGAGTGATTGCCATGACTAGCATGTTTGCCATGAGGCAAAATGCTTACTTACTAAACTACTTGAATGCCTATGGATGAAGGGTTATTGCTTGAATTGGAACGATTCAACGAATGTACGTTTTAAGCCCACTATGTCTAGTGGCAAATTCACCGTTTTAAGCCCACTTTGTTGAGTGGCAAAATTCACAAACTTTAAGCCCACTTGAGGTGGAAAATTCAAACCTTTTTCACAAAATAAACGTGAAATTGAATTGTTCCAACTTAAGCAAACTAGTCTATACTTATTCGTGCGCATCACATAGTAAAGCTAGCCTAATAACCAGAACAAGAGCACATAATGTACATAAAAATCATATCATGATTAGTAGAGGCCGATCTTTGATCGGGCGAGCAGGGGTGCTCAATTCATGACCTTCCCCTCTCGTACCTAAGTTCCCTAGTCGAGGCAACTTTGGTGATGACGGACATGTGGCCTTTGGCATGAGTCATGGGTTTCCTAAATTTTTCCGAAATAAATATTTGGGTGGGGACTCTATATCTAGAAAAGTAGTCCATTTTTGGCAATTTGATTCAAAATTGATTTTTCAAAAGATTTGCCGAATTTGGACTTTTTGGTGTTTATCAATTTCATATTGCATTTGTGAGATTGGATTCAGAACCGCGGGAGTTCGAACTATAGGGCTTTCTTTCAAACCTTCCGAAAGGGGGCACGAAAAAGGCAAGCTACAATTTCTGGTGACTTTGCTGGGGATTTAGAGAAGTTTAGTCGAACTCATGATATGACATTTTATCTACACTTATGTGTTTTTTTGCATTTGCATTTGCATTTGCATTAGTGTGCCTAAGTCACTGTGTTTGTCATCTGCTATTCCTGAATGGTTTGCCAGAGGCTTGCTTGGAAAAACTTGCCAAAAGGCTGACCGGTTGCGGGCTTTGCCATGGTGGGAACATAACCCTTGTATCTGGACTACCGCTGTACCATTTTATCCTCCTTTCACTTCTCGGTGTTAGGTGTGATAGGTATATTAGGTAGTCTTGCTGAGGTACCCTTTTCGACCAATCGACCTAGTTGCATATTGAAAGCCATAGAGACTATTCCAAACTAGGACAGGTTGCTTACCCAAATGTAGGATTGTGTGAAACCGCATTGTTTGAGTAGTGAACCCTAGTTCCTGACGAAACTAGGACAGGGTAATCCTACCCCATCATAGGGGTGTTTTGGCTTTCATTTAACTGGTTTGTGCTTTTAGAGTGAAACTCTACAGGAATGTATGTATTAGTTGCAAGTTTGGGTATCAGTTTCGGGGGCAGAAATCAATGTTGAGTGCAGTTCTACAACTTATGATTACAACTATGTGTTGTTAGTATCTAAGCTGAGGTGCTGTGCGGTTTTTGATTTTCGCTTTCTTTTTACTTTATTTTTTTTTGCATGGTAGTTTCTTACAATTGCTTTGGACATTTTTGTTACCCCTCAAGCACTCTAGACCCGTGTAAGGAGACTTTACAGATCTGGGGATCATGTTAGGGAACAACCAGTGTTTGCTTCGCTCCATCGTTCTGAGACGAGAGGAGGGTTAGGCATAACTCACCAATCCACGATCGTCTTTTATTTCACTGCTTGGCCAGGGCTTAGTCTTCTACTTCCACTCTAGTAAGAGATTATTCACCAGTTCTGATGGCACAACATCCCTCGGTTAGCATGGAAGACATGCTTTGTCATCTCCAACAAACCATTGAAACCATGTAGCTAGATGCTATTCGCCAAGCTGAAGTTACAGCCCATCAAGCGGAAGTGATAAATAGGCTGCAACAACAACAACCATTGCAAGCAACGACTTTTGCTTCCCATGCACCTTTAGTGGGTATCCCAATACCAGGAATCACTGTCAATGTCTAAGAGAATTTGGGCAACCTGGTAGACCCCATTCCACCTCAAGTCTCTAAGGCACCAGTGTACCAAACTGAGGCACCATTTGAATTCGAGGTTAACCCCATTGCACTGAAGGTCAACAAGCTAGAAAAGCTTTTCAAACAGGCACAGGGTGTGAACTCAATCCCTGACATTGAAGATGGATACACCGACTTTGCAGTAACTCTGCCGGACAGATTCAAGATGCCACACATAGACCGGCTTGATGGCTTTGGGGATCCTATGGTCCATTTGCAGTTATTCTCAGATATCCTGCGGCCGATGAGCCTTACCAGACTTCAAAAGCTGTCGCTTTTTGGCTGGACCTTGTTAGGGATAGCGGCTATCTGGTATGCAAAGCTGGAAGACTTTGTGAAATGGAGCTGGGAGGAAATGACTGAGGCCTTCATTGCACAGTACTTCTATAATACCTAGATCGAGGTCACAACCCGTGATCTTGAGGCAACCCGACAGGAGCTAAAAGAGGGTTTCTCAGACTTTGTGACCCAATGGAGGGCCAAGGCTTCGATGATGACTACCAGGCCGTCAAAAAAGGACCAAATCAGAATGGTGGTTTGCAATCTTCAAGGGAAATTACTTCAGAAGATGATTGTCTTACCATTGTTTACATTCACTAAGCTCCACGAGATAGGGGTTCAAATTGAAGATGCGATGAAACAAGGGTTAATTGTCGATGAAAAAGAACAGCCTAAGAGGCCTTTCACACATAATTCCAATGCAACCATGACTGGAAGCATAATTGCACGACCATCTGATGTGAATGTCGTCACCACGACACCCAAAACTGCCAACTCTTTCACCAATACAAATCCACAAACCTCAAACAGCTAGGCTCGATCTTAAAGGGTCTTTACCCCACTATATATGCCTTTATCCCAAGCCCTGAGGGTGTTGATCAAAAAGGGGCACCTTAAGCGTTAGAACAATGCCCACTACCCGATCCTCTTCCACCTAAACACAACCCGGCTAAATACTGTGCTTTTCACCAGCAGCATAGTTATGACACCGACCAATGCTACCGGTTGCGTCATGAGATTCAAGATCTTATCAACAACAAGGTGATAGCACCACCCCAAAAGCTAAATATACCGACTAACCCTCTTCCAGCCCACAATCAGGTTCCTTCACCTCGGCACTTAAATCTAACACATACACTGGCCATCCCATATCACCCCAGCGTATACATTACCTCTTCCCACCTACCTAAACTAGCCATGTTCATTCTTGAAAGCACAGACTTGTGCATGATGGACACGTCCATACTTCAACCTAAACCCGTGGTGGTGACAGTGGCAGAAGGAGGGAGGTTGGCCTTGGGAGAGAATGTCAGTCCATCGCTTGAGAGCTTTGTGGACTTAGCTGAGGGGATGCATGACCCTTGCTATTACACTGTGCCGGTGGATCAAGCCAAACCTGAAGTGGTATTGCCGATAGCAGTGGAGGTCGTTCGGGAAGACGGCTCGAAGGTTGGATGATCTAGCAGAGCTAGAAGAAGACTTAAACAATCTGTAGTTCTACGATGAACAGGATCAGGGGGATGCACAGATTGACTGGTTTGATTTGAATGGGTTGACAGACAACTTCGGGTGGCTTAGTGACGAGCTTGACAAAGAGGAGAAAATTTACCCAAAACTTGGAGAAAAGGAAGCGAGAATAGCTGCAGTGGCTGGAATGGCCGAGGATAAGAGGAAATTTCCAGAGAGCACCAGTATCAAGAATTTAGCTCAAGAACTGGGTGCCATGAGTACTGCGGATACTGAACAAGAAGCCACATTAAAGCGGTTTGTGCAAGAAAGAGATCAATACAAACAGGAAGCTAGAACAGCTCAATACCCTGCAGGGGATACTTTTGATGAAGGAATGATCAGACCAGAGTCAGACAATTATTTGTTGGCTGCCAGAGGTGCATGGTAGGAGGATGATGATCTGTTTTTGGCTCACACCGACGAGGATTGGGGTGAAGACCTGCCAAAAAATACCTGGTACTCTGAAGAGGTTGATCATATGACAAGGAGTGGGCGGTATTTCAAGCCCCCACATTTGGATCAAGCTGAAGCCTCCAGGAAGGATAAAGAGGTAGAGAAGCAGAGGGAAAAGTTGTTGGAAGAAGAAGTAGTACTGAAGCAACTGAAGAAGATCCTTGCTGATATTTCAATCTGGGGTCTGCTTATGGCTTCTTGCGTGCACCAATAGGCTGTGCTATCAGCGATGCATAAAGCCAAATTATCCATTGATACCACTCCTGAATAGCTTGTTAAATTAGTCTTCTCGGGAGGCGCTACGCCAACTTTAACCTTCTTAGACAATGAACTGCCGCCAAAAGGCTCAGCACATAACAAACCGCTGTACATATCAGTAGAGTGTAGAGAAAAGTGGGTGCCAGTGGTATTAGTCGACACCGGGTCAGCAATCAATGTCTGCCCATCTCGTACAACATATGTAATCGGCTTGAAACTAGCAGATTTTGTGCCTACAACCCAAGTGATTCGGGCATATGACAACACCAGCAGGGAGGTGATGGGCACGATACAGATCAGAGTTCAAGTGGGTCCAGCTCAACAGGATATTGAGTTCCATGTCCTGGATGTGTTGGCCACTTTCAATTTATTACTAGGAAAGTTGTGGTTGCACCAAGTAAAAGCTATCTCCTCTACCCTCCATCAAATGCTGAAATATCCCCATGGAAAAGGGGTGACTATTGTGTTCTGGAATTCATCTATACATCCTCCGCCAGACATAACTACACCTATACTGGAAATTGTTCATAGTGAGGAGGATATATTCCTCTCTGGATTTACCCTAGTTAAGGCCTGGGCAGTGCAAACCATCTTGGCAACTGGTGAGGGCTTGTATGTCAGGGCTCAATCAATCTACTTCATGAACAAGCTCCAACATGTACCAGGAATGGGTTTGGGAAGAAGTGGCCAGAAGGGCGTCACAGCATTGGCCGATGTGCCATATAACTCGTATGCCTTTGTTCTTGGCTATACGCCCACCAAAGAGGATTGGGTTAGGAAAGGAAAAGAGATGGCCGACAGAGTTAGAGCTAAGCAGATTGGGAAGTGCTATGAGCTTGTGCACAGACCAATCCAAGGAACCCTAAATGGTTATTTTGTTCGGGAGGATGAAGACTTCTTATTTTGCGGTTTCCCCGAACCTTGGTTTAATTCTGGGAAGTAGTGGGTTCCTGGCATCGAAATTTTCTTTGACTTACAACTGCAAGACAATGATACAGAGGAAAGGGCAAAGCCAATTATTGCTGAAGCTGAATGAAGCATAGAAAGTGACCCGAACAACAATGAACTTGAAGTAGGAGCAGCACTATCATGTCTCCTTTTAGATCCTCCAATCGACTTAGAGAGCTTGAGGGATAACCTGACCGTTTCTATGATTAGGGACCAATTGGGTGTGAACCCTTCTAGTAGCATTTTAGATACATCTGATGCACCAACCCTCGTTTGGAAGTTGGAGGAGGGCTAAATGTCTAATAGTTCTGAGTTGGGTAGTGAGCTAGAATCTGATCCCACAGAGTCTGTGGAGTTGGAATTAGATTCCGATTCTTCTGAGTCTGGGTCTGGTATTCTTGGGGGTGATAACCCAGATGCCAAGGTTTTGTCCAGGTCGTCCTTTTCTTTTTTTCTTTGAGTCGGTTATAACTGATGAACTAGATGAGCTTGACCTTATGAATAAGAATGCCATTGCAGATTCCGAGTATTTCTCTGTGCCTCTTGTTTATGGCATTGATCATGATTTTCAAAATTTTGATGCAAACGATGAGGAAGGAATTTCTATGGTTTTGAAAAAAATGATTAATCGAGAAGAGGAGAGGTTTGCAAAACCCTTCGCCGATGAAATCATTGCTTTTAATGTAGGTACTGAGAAGAATCTACGTCTGGTCCAGATTGGGTCCATGTTGCCTTTGGAGGAACGTAAGCGCTTAGTTACTTTATCAAAAGATTTCAAAGATGTTTTTGTGTGGTCTTACGAAGACATGCCTGGAATCGATCCCGAAATTGTACAGCATCGGATCCCTCTTGACCTTGAGGCCCTACCCATCAAACACAATAATTGAAATCATTTCAATTAATGTGGGTACTGAGAAGGATTCGCGTTTGGTCCAGATCGGGTCCACGTTGTCTTCGGAGGAGCACAAGCGCTTAGTTGCTTTATTAAAAGATGTCAAAGATGTTTTCGCATGGTCCTACGAAGACATGCCTGGAATCAATCCCGAGATTGTACAACATCGGATCCCTTTTGACCCTGAGGCCTGACCCATCAAGTAGAAACTGCGGAGAATACGCCTGGATTGGGCTTTGAAGATTAAAGAAGAGGTCACCATGATCGACCACGTGGTTTTTGCTAGTATCTGAGTATCCAACTTGGTTGCCCAACATTGTTCTAGTGCCAAAGAAAGATGGCAGAATTCGGGTGTGTGTGGATTTTAGAGATCTGAATAGAGCCAGTCTAAAGAACGACTTCCCTCTACCGCACATCGATGAATTGGTGAACTTCACTGCATGTCATGCATTGCTCTCCTTCATAGATGGATTTTCTGGGTATAACCAGATTCTGATGGCACCTGAAGACAGAAAGAAAATCGCTTTCTCCACGCCGTGGGGAACCTACTGCTATAGGGTGATACCGTTTGGGTTGAAGAATGTCGGGGCTACCTATCAAAGGGCTGCAACCATAATTATGCATGGCATGATCCATAAAGAGGTCGAGGTGTACGTGGACGACATGATTGTCAATTCCAAGGAAAGAGAGGGCCACTACACCGCCTTGAAGAAATTCTTTAAACAGATCAGAGAATACAGATTGAGGATGAATCCATAGAAGTGTACTTTTGGCGTAACAGTAAGGAAAATACTAGGCTTCTTGATTAGATAGAGCGGCATCGAGGTAGATCCTTCCAAAATCAAGGCCATCCTAGAAATGCCACCACCAAGGACTGAAAAGGAGGTGCGAGGCTTTTTGGGTAAAGTGCAATTCATAAGACGGTTTATTTCAAAATTAACCTTGACTTGTGAACCAGTTTTTGGTCTCCTGAAGAAAGGAAAGAAGTTCTGATGGGATGATCGGTGTCAATTCGCTTTTGAGCAGATCAAGTAGTACCTTCAGAATCCACCCGTGTTGTGGCCACCAGAATCGGGAAAGCCCTTGATTGTGTATCTGTCAGTAATGGACACAATAATGGGATGCATGCTTGCTAAAGAATATGAGGATAGGGTGGAGAAAGCTATCTACTATTTGAGCAAGAAAATGCTGGACTATGAGACCCGTTACACACCGCTGGAGAAGGCTTGCTTAGCCTTGGTATGGGCTACCAGGAAGTTGAGGCACTACTTGTTAGCTCACTCCGTAATTCTGGTTTCGAGATTAAATCCCATCAAATATCTCTTTGAGAAACCAGCGCTTATGGGTAGGCTAGCCCGTTAGTTGCTTCTCATCTCCGAATTTGATCTAAAGTATGTCACTTGCAAGTCTGTCAAGGGGAGAGTGGTAGCTGAGTTCCTGGCAGATCACCCAATGGAAGGGGATGAAGCGGTAGAATACCTATTCCCAGATGAAGGTATTCTGCAAATCGAGGAAGAGATTTGGACAATATACTTTTACGGAGCGTCTAATCAATACGGTTATGGGATAGGGGTGTTGTTGATAGCACCCGACAATTCCCATATACCCTTAGCCTTCAAACTCTGGTTCAAGGTATCTAACAACGAAGCAGAATACGAGGCATGTATCACTGGTTTGGAAGTCGCCCTGGAACTAGGGGCAAAAAGGTTGGACGTCATTGGGGACTCGAACCTAGTTGTGTCTCAAGCAAATGGAGACGGGAAGGTCAAAGAAGAAAGTATGAAGATCTATCACCAAACCCTGGACGTTTTGATTCCTAGGTTTGAAAAGTTGACTTTCACGCATCTATTGAGAGAGAACAATAAGTTCGCTGATGCCTTATCAACTTTATCTTCTATGATAGACATCCCATTTGGAGTCAGGATGCGTCCGATCATCATTGAGTAGAGATATACGCTGGCCCACGAGACTATCGCTGCAATAGATGAAGCACAAGGTCAAAAGCCTTGGTTCTATTATATTTGGAACTTCTTGGAAAAGGAGGTTTATCCACTAGGAGTAAATGCCAAAGATAAGAGGGTAATATGGCTGATGGCCATTCAATTTATCATCTGAGAAAGTAAATTGTACAAGAGAGGTCATTTGGGAATGCACAAGTTGTGTGTCGACGCAGAATAATCAAAGTGCCTAATGGAGGCCATCCATGGAGGAGAGTGCGGAGCGCACATAAGTAGAGTAATGTTAGCCTAGAAGATTCTCAGGCAAGGTTACTATTGTTTTACTATGGAGGAGGATTGTATTAGTTTTGTTCAGCGATGCCACAAATGCCAAATTCATGCAAATTGCATGAACATCCTGCCGTCGAAGTTGTACAACATGACTTCACCATGGCCTTTCTCAGTCTGGGGAATTGATGTCATTGGCACAGTCACACCGAAAGGGTCAAATGGGCATGAATACATTATGGTGGCAATTGATTACTTTACAAAGTGAGTGGAAGCTCAATCCTACGCAATGTTGAAAGCAACGCATGTGGCTAAGTTCATCTGAAACAACATCATTTGCCGTTATGGAGTCCCAAACGAGATCATTTTAGATAATGGCTCCCATTTCAAGAAAGAAGTGATCGACTCGTTGGAAAAATACAACGTGGCTTTTCATAAGTCATCTACTTATCGGCCGCAAACCAACGGAACTGTTGAGGCTGCCAACAAGAATATCAAGCGTATTCTACAGAAGATAGTTGAGACCTACAGGGATTGACTAGATAAATTGCCATTCACACTCTGGGGCTATAAAACTTCAATCTGGACGTCTAAGGGGGCAACTCTTTATTCTCTTGTCTATGGGATGGAAGCTGTTCTGGCAATTGAAATAGAAGTTTTGTTGGTGTGGGTTATGGCTGAGTGCCAAATAGCAGAGGTAGACTGGCAATAGAGCAGGTTTGAAGAACTAATGCTATTTGATAAGAGAAGGCTGAAAGCATTGTACCATGTTTAGAGTTATTAACGCAGGATGGCCAGGGCTTTTAATAAGAAGGTTGAGTCCAGGAATCTCAAAGAAGGGGATTTGGTGCCGAAAGACAACCGAGCTCCTATCCATGACCCTAGGGACAAGTTCATACCCAATTGGACTGGTCCTTACATCATAAAAACTATCTGGTAGGGTGGAGCTGTTATTCTCATGGACTTAGATGGCCTAGAATTTTCCCAACCGATCAACATGGACAAGTTGAAGAAATACTATCCCTGAGAGGCTCACTAGGCCGAAAACCCGGAAGAGCGACCTAGGCAAAAGTTAGAGCATAAAAAAATTGGAAAAAAAGAAAAACTGAGCTCGCAAGGTTGAAAACCCTAAAAGGCAGCCTTGGTAAAAGTTAGAGTGCAAAAGGAGAGAGTTAATACTCGAGTGAACCTGAACCGAACTACTCAAGGCCTGATTCCCATCTTTAGGATACGTAGGCAACTTTATCCTGAAGTTCAGCCATAAACACCTCCAGATCAACTGTCCTGTCCATGTGTTTGATCAAATTATCTTTGTCTGTTCTTTATCTAAATGTTCGGTTGTGATCTTCTTTGAGAACTGGTTACAGTACTGAGCATTGCTATTCAGTCAAGGGGTAATTTTTCATTTTCAGATTCGGGGTTGTACATCTCGAGGATAGATTCTGTGCGTGTCAAGTGGTGATCCTTATCGAAAATGGTTTTGAAAAGTTTTGATAAAAGTTGATTTTTGCTCAGATTTTACCTATTACAACTTAGACTATTTTTGGACCAAAAGGAAAATTTTCAGTGCTCACAACTTTAATTTCATTGATTTCAATACGAAGTTCTCCAACTCTCGATACAAATCAAAGTTGCTTTTATTACATTCATAAAACTTGAAAAGTAAGATCAAAGCAATAAACTAGGGGCATAGATGAGTCAGGTGCTCCTGCGTCCCCCACTTGTGCTTGTGGAAGCTTCTGATGCTAAAGTGGACCTGGTTTGTGCCTCATCTTCGAGCCAAGTCAGGCACTCGCCAGAAAGGGCGCAGCTGAAACTAGGGGCAGGGGCTAGAAGCTCTCTCATCCTCCAAGCAGTGAGGTACCTAGCCAAATGTGAACCTTGGATGCGGAATGGAATCGGGTACTCTACCCCCTCATCTGGGCAAGTCTGATCATGTCCAAATTGATGCCTGAACCGGAATGGAAAGTAGAATACACAGTGTGTCAGGCCAATTAGTTGCATGCCAGGTTCCCTAGTCATGTTATTGCTCATTTCGGTCAGATTAAGCCAGGGGCAACGCCAAGCAATGTCAACAGTAGACTTGTTGCACATCCAGTGGCACCACCATCCTTCATTTGGGAAATCCACTAGCTGTTGGCGGAAAAAGTATGCTCGGGCTGAGTATGCAGGGCAAGAGTCCACTACCTTCGGTTTGCCATTGGCCACACCTGGGGATGGATGAAAGAAAAGAGAGATTAAAGAATAGAGAGATGTATGTTGAGAGAAAAGTGAGAAAAGGGCTTTGAGATAAAAATAGAGCATGAATGCCGAGTGATGTGAAAAGCACATATTAGATATGGTGGGAAACATTAACTGAAGAAGTAGTGGACTTCCCACGAATGTGGTGGTCTCTCACTGATGGAAGGCATCTAAGCCTATCAAAGTCTCTGCTATCCCCAAGCCAGTGCAACATTTGCCCTCTTTCAGGCCTTGCGGCACTTCAATTAGCCGAATGCTAGACCCACCAAAACTAGGGCAAGAAGAAAATGTGCTAGCATACGCAAACAAAGGGCGTGTTGCTGAAAACCCTGCCAAAGAAGATTACCTTGGTCGCCGACCTCAGAAAATCGATGAATCAGGTTAGGAATGTCCAGCTCTCTATTGTGGACCAAAGATTGAACCTCGTGTAGAGTACGCCCGCACATCCGTCCCAAAGCTTGAATATGGCCAAAGCGGGGTTGAGATATGATTTCCTCATCGCATCGGGATTCCATTAGCGCTTGTGTAGACACCCCATTTTTGACCGACCTTAAGACTCAGACATCACCGATTGACCGCTCGGTGATGTTGCATAGTGTGCTCGTTCAGAAGTCTTAGAGTCGCTATGGCGCCTCCGGACCAACCTCTTCAGGTTTTGCCTCGGTTATAACCGCAGACTCGGTTTTCTCTGCTTTTCTTTCGAGGGAGGGAGAGGTCCGTGAGACTATCTCTCGATGGTCGTGGCTACATTTCGTGTGAGGCCATTTTGCCCATTTCGGAGCCCAGTTCCCGGTTTTCGGAGCCGTTAGGCCGTGTGCCTCGGTTCGGGACCGTCTAACCATCTTCGATTCCACCGGTTTTTGGCATGCATCTTATTTACTCCCTTTTGAGGGACACTGGGGTCTTAGATACCCACTTCGTGGTTGAACACCACTCCCGGTACCCAACAGTCAGTTTTCGGGGTCCCGAACTGCGCGTTTCGGCCCCCGAACCTTCATTTCGCATCGGTTTGGGTTCATTTTTGGTGGAGGCCTTATTTTCATGGTTAGGAAGCTTTTAGGAGGGTGGGAGGCCAGCAATTGTTTTGACAACCAACTTTTTGTTTGGTCAAAAGTGGTTCAGCATGAATCCGGGAAGGAGAAAAGTCTGCGCGGCTTCACCGAAACGGGCGTAACTCTTTGCACAAGAGGAATTAAAGTATGAGGACACCATCGTTGGAAAGATTACTCCCGGGGCTTCATTTTGCACTCAAAAATCTCCTAAATTCAATTCCGGATGGAGGAGACATGGTTGATTGAAGTAGGGCATCACTCCGGTTGGACCGAAATCTGCGCGGCTTCACGGAAATGGGCATAACTTTTTCCATTGGAGGAATTTTGATGCAAAGTTTAAGCCATTGGAAAGCTAACTTCCGTGGGTTCAATTTGGACACTTGAATGGCCACATTTGGACTTCCCTAGCACCCACCGGCCAGTCTTCTTCCCGACAGCTCCTGAAAAGTAGCTGGCCGACCAGAAAATCTAGCTGGCCAGCCACCCCTTTTGTGAAATGACCTTTTTGCCCCTCTTCAGTGTTGTAGAAGGGATGTAATCTACTGTAAATGTTCATATTTTTAGTCCCTCTTCAGTGTTGTAGAAGGGTATTTTGCTGTTTGGGCATTGCATGTATCACTTGCTTCATAGCCTCCCTTGTGGAGCCATTTTTGTATGCCATTGTTGCCCTATCTATGCTTGCTGTTTGGCCATGTTTTAAACTGGAAAATGCTTGTTTTGGGGCTGCCTTGCTACTGTATTTTCATTCCATGTCCATATTGTGCATGCATTGCATAGCTATAGGCCATTTCGGGACCATTCCTTGCATTTGGTGTCATTTCGCCATCTTTCGGGACTGTTTTCCCCCATATTTCAGTGCTGAAATTCCATTGGCATGTTTGCATATCATTTTTTATGTCATTTCATGCCTTAATGCCATTGCCTCGGTTTATGCGTCTGCAGCACGATTTCGAGGCACTTCATTTTCATCCATCGGCCTCTTATGTGAGTGTGGCTGAGGCTCACTCATGTTAGTATAAGTCCATTTTGCATTCCGTATGCCATTGCCTCGGTTTGCGTGCTCGTGTGCACGCATTTCGAGGCATCTCTTTTTTCATCTCTCGGCTTCTTATGTGAGTGTGGCTGAGGCTCTCTCATGTTAGTGTAAGCCCATAATGTATTGTTTATGTCATTTTAGCATCATTGCATTCCGTATGCCATTGTCTCGGTTTGCGTGCCTGTGTGCATGCATTTCGAGGCACTTCACTTTTATCCGACGACCTCTTATGTGAGTGTGGCTGAGGTCCACTCATGTTAGTGTAAGTCCAATTGCATTGCGTATGCCATTTTATGCCTTAGGATCATTTCCTCGGTTTGCATGCCCGTGTGCACGCATTCCGAGACATCTCATTTTCATAGCATTGTGTATGTTAGGATTGCATTTTAGTTGCATTCATGCATATCATGCATATTGCTTCATGGTCGGATAGGAGTTAGCTTGCACGGAAACGAGGCACGCTTTCAGACCGAGTGACGAACGGGTCTCAATTCCCAAGTCACCGAATTCGGATTACCCATGATGGAGTTAGGTTTTATTGTAGCATTCATATGCATTCATCCTATATTGAGTTGTGCAATTCGGCTCCTCGGCCATCATGCATCGAGATGCGTGATTGGTGGCACGAGGATCGAGGCATGCATATATTTGTGAAATACATTGCTATGCCCCTTTCCTGCTCTCTGTTGCAGCAAAATAAAGAATCAACAACTTTCCAGAGTCCGGCACGTATTTCGAGAAACATTGCAAACAGAGGCTAATTTGGGCATCCCAGTGGATTTCCGCGCAAGGAAGCTCAAACATGCATCACTTCATTATCTGGAGCGGAGTCAAGGCAGTCCCTGGCTTGCATGCCAGTTTACAATTTTTCTTCTTTAATTTGTTAATTAATTAGGAATTTGTATATTATTCGGACTGTATATTCGGATCAGATTATTCTTTCATTCGGATCAGATATTTATTCGGACCCTCTGTGCGAGGGCATAATTGTAATAAGTGTGGGTGAGTGTGATGTATGTCTTCCAACCCCGCGTCTTTCTTCCCTTTTATTTACCCGCTTACGATGGTTAGATATAGGACATATTTCAATTAGCATACAGTATGACAACATCTTTGCATCATTCATCTGTTTTGCATGCACCGGGCTCGGCTCACCATACAAACTGCATTTGTATTTCAATTCCAAATTGAACACGTGTTAGCTGTAGCATTTCACATGCCATGTTTAGAATAGCCGAGCCTGCTATAGTTTGCATCTTTGCATGTGTTGCATTAGACATTTCAGTATGCTTAGGTCCATACATAGATTTCTAATGAGCTTCTGTTTTGGCTTGGAGTACTCGGTGAGTTTTATGCTTTAGCATCCTTGCATGCGTGTGAGTGCTGCCATGAATAGCATGCTTACCATGAGGCTAAATGCTTATCTGATATAACTGTCTTGAATGCCTGTGGGTGGAGGTTGAGTTACTTGAAGTGGAACAAATCATTGACTGTCTGTTTTAAGCCCACTTGAAGTGGCAAAATCACGTTTTTCTAAGCCCACCTGAGGGTGGCAAATCTGCGTCTTAGCCTACTTGCGGGTAGCACCATCAAACCATTTTCAAACAAACAAACATGAATTGTTTTGTTCCAATTCAGGCGATTCAGTCTATACTTGTATGTCAGGCGATCACATAGTAACCTAGGCTAATAACCGAATAAGAACGCACAATGTTTTCAAAAAAGATATCATGGTTAGTAGAGGCCATCTTTGATCCAAGTAGTAGGGTGCTCACGGCGACCTTCCCAATCGCATTCCAAGTTCACGAACCGAGGCAACTTTGTTGATTACGCACACGTGGCCTTTTGACAACGAGTCAGGGTTTGCTAAATTTTCCATAAGAAAAAAATTTAGGTGGCGACTCAGATTCCGCAAAGCATCCATGTTTGGCACTTCTTTCAAAAAATCTGTATTCCTTCAAAACGATTCGCCGGATATTGACTCTTTCGATCAAGATTGAGAACCGTGACATTTGAGTCCTTCGAATCGTAGTGACCCAATATCGAACCGTAACGGGGGATTCGTGACTCACTTTCCCGGATGCTCGGGACGCTTCTGCTTCGCGACTCACTGGGATTTAGAGAACTTGACTAACTCATGATATCCGGGTTTTGACTACACTTGTATGTTTCTTTTGCATTGCATTTGCATTGGTGCGCCTAGGACACTGTGGTTTGCCATATGCCATTCCGAACGATTTGCCGGAGGCTTGTCTTGTCAAGGCATGTCCATAAGGCCGATCGGCCTGGCTCGACAAAGATGGGAACACAAACCCTGGTTTTACCGGGGCACCCTTTTGACCATTCGACCTAGTGCATATTCGGATCCATAGTGACCATTCCAAACTATGACAGGTTGCTTACCCGTTTATAGGTTGTTTGAAGCCGTTGCGTGCGTAGTGAAACCCTAGCTCCTGACAAAATAGGACAGGGCAACCCTACCCCAACATAGGGGTGTTTTGGCTCTCACTTATCTATTATGTGCTTGTTAGAGTGTGCCTCTACAGGGAATGCATGTATCAGTTTGCGAGTTTGAGCATCAGGCCTGTGGGCACCAATTCATAATTTTGGGTATCAGGCCTGCGGGCATCAGTATTTGGTGGAATCAGTTTTACCTGAGGGTATCAGCTTACAGGTGGAATTTTGGGGCAGAATTCAGTAGAGAGCACACTCATTCGGTTTTATTCAGATTCTGCTTCGGTGAAATTAGGCGAGATGTCGCCGCTTTTCTTTTGCTAGGGTAGTCTTGGGAACCATAGCTTCTGAAGGCTCCAATATCCCCCGAGGATCATTAGACTTGTGCTGATAGACTTTGTCGGGTCAGAAATTCAGTTCTAGGGCAATCAGTGTTCCTTCACCAAAGGCAGGTAAAAGGCTACCAGTGACGCTTATACGTTGTTCGGGCTTAGACCAGGGCAATATGGCAGGGATGGAGGAAATAATGCGTCAACTCCAGGAAAGCATGAAACTCATGTAGCAGGACACTGCCCGTCAAGCGGAATTTGCCAAAAGCCAGGCCGAGATTATAGCCTAACAGGCAGAGACAATTGCCAGGCTAGAGCAGCAAACTGGAGTATCTACTTCACACCAGGCTCCTCCCCTACCCAGAGTTCCAACGCTCGGGGAGACAGCTAATGTCCAGGATGATACGGACATTCCAGGTAGGCCAGCTCCGCTCCTGGTTCTACCCCAACTATCTAAAACACCCATCAACCTACCAGACTCCCCCTTTGAGTTCAAGACGGACCCCACAGCATTGAAAGTGAGCAAGCTTGAGGAATTGTTCAAAAGGTCTCAAGGGGCCCATTCTATTCCTGACATAGAGGATGGTTTTACCGACTCAGTGGTGACATTACCGGATCGGTTCAAGCTGCCACATATCGATCGATTCGATGGCTCTGAAGACCTAATGGTGCACCTCCAACTGTTTTCTGATATCCTGAGGCCAATGGGTTTGACTACAGCCCAGAAATTGTCACTATTCGGCCGAACCCTGTCTGGGATAGCCGCAATTTGGTATGCAAAAGTAGAGAGCTCTGTGAAACAGAACTGGGAAGAGCTGGCTGAGGCCTTTGTTGCTCAATACTCCTATAACACACAGATCGAGGTCACAACTCGTGATCTCGAAGTCACCCGCCAAGAACCAAAGGAGGGTTTCTCGAGTTCGTGATGAGATGGAGGCAAAGGCCTCAATGATGACTATAAGGCCTTCCGACAAAGATCGATCGATGATTGTTCGAATTTGCATGGCGAAGTTGTCGCAAAAGATGGTCGTTCTACCTCTTACCTTTTCCAAATTTCTTCATGAAATGGGGGTTCAAATCGAGGATGCCATCAGACAAGGGATCTTCGCAGAAGATAATGAGCCTTTGAGGAGGAATGTTGCTCGTAGCTCCAATGCTACTACTGATGGTAGCACAAATTTAAATGCTCAAGTAGACACTATCACCACTTCCCCAATGACCAAAACCAACCACTTCACCGCCCCAAGTCCGAAAAATTCCATCCTCTTTACATGAGTCTCTCCAAGCTTTGAAAAAGTCAAGAAGAAGAAGGGCACCTAGAACTCCTAGAACCCCAACCCTCCCAAATCCTCTTCCACCAAGGTATGACCCAAATAACATCTGCGCTTATCATCAACAAAGACGGTCCATGATATTTAACCGCTGCATCCGCCTCCGTCATAAGATTCAGACCTTATTGATGAAGAGACCTTAGCTCCACCAAAAGGACCTCAAGTTAGTACCGACCCATCACCTCTACATCTCAACCTCATCCATATATCGCCATCCACCCACGACCCAAAGATATACATCACCCCAAATTGCCTACCCAAGCCTGAGGTGTTCATTCCGGAAGGCATGGACTTATGCATGATGGATGCACCTGGACCCCAATCATCTCAAACCCGTGAGCCCACTACTTCTGAGCTAAAGAGAATGATCGAAGATCTTCAAAGAACTGTAACAGATTTGGCCTCTGGGACATTGGCTCCATCATCAGTCATATCACATACCAGGGAGTTCATGTCAAAAGGCTCCCCAGTCCTGAGGCGGGCTACATTTGAGGAAGGCCAATCCCGTGGCAAAGTGGAAGCGAGTGGAAAGAACAAGGTAATGGTAGACATGGATCCCCATGAGTATCTTCTATTGGCCATTGAGGCCTTGAAAGCCGAGGGACTGAACAAAGAGCAAGTGCTCGCAGTTGTTGCAAAAACTGTGGACGGCATTTTCGCCACTCAAGTCAGGGGCAGTCCGAATCAAAGGGAAAACCGGGAGAAGGGCCGTTATACCAGAGGCAATCCTGTTAGCTCTAATCCTCCACTTAGAAGAGATCAACAAACCAAAGCCAAGACTGCCAATCCTCATCAAAAGGCCCAAAGAAAATCCACAAACCTTGAAGTACCAACCCCGAGGTCAGAGGGTCTTCCATGCCCTCCACATGCCTTTATCCAAAGCTTTCCAAATCCTTGTTGGACAAGGCCATCTCAAACCCCTTGAGCCTCGGTCTCTCAACCCTCTTCCGCCACACATGATGCTACCCAAGATCACGATACCATCAAGAACCGCCATGCTACTAACAACTGCTCGCCGCTTCGCCATGAAGTACAGGATCTATTTGACAACGAGGTCATCCTCCGCCGAGCTCAAAGAAAGTCTATCGGACCGGGTCGGTGAACTTGGGGGATAATGTTATGTAAATGGGGATGAACCACCAAGGGCGGCGCCAATCAACTCCAGACGTAGGAATGGCACGACGCTACGAGCAATATGCAAATACCGCTTTTGTGCTTCGACTTGGGTATTGGGTCGCTTTTGTTACTTTGTTTTGAGTCCGCTTTTTGTTTTGAGTCGGTCTTTTTGTCTTGGGTCTGTCTTGTTGTATCGAGTCACCTGTATAGAAGTCGTGATTCCGGTGTTACCTCAGGCCACCATTTTGTTTTATGCTTGTCTTTTGTTTTGTTTTGAGTCTGCTTCGCCAGGAGCCGCTTATGCCAACAGATTTTGAATGAAACAAAGAAGTGATTTCCATACTCGATTTGTTTCCGCTGTGCTAGTTGTGCCGGATTTGAATGAAATGGCAAAGGCATTCCACCGCTTCTTGTGCCTTGAAGCCATTGTATTGACCTAAGTTTTTCAAAACCTTTTGAACACCGCAGTTGAAAACAAAGAGGAGGAATTCCTCGATTTGCAAAACTTTGATCAAATTGAGAGAAAGAGAGGCGCTAAGCCCTTAATGAATGAAATCATGCTTGTTAGTGTGAGTCGAGAAGGACCCCGCTTTGATCCAGATTGATCCTACACTATCTTCAGCACGAGCGATTTGTCGCTTTCTTAAAAAATTTCAAAAAATGTTTTATGGGTCCGCAAAGACACGTGGAATCGCTCTTGAGATTGTGCAACTTAGGATCGCTTCACACCGAGACTCGACCCCCTTGGCTTTCAAACCTTGAACTGCATTCAATGTTCAACGGTCGACCACGATGTAAGGCCTGTGTGGCCAGATTTGAAGCAGCCCTCGAACAAGAGGCACCAAAGTCAGATCAAGAAGGTCAGACCTCATCAGAAGAAGCTTGCAAGGCTAGAGCAGAAGCACCCCTCGAACTAGGGGCAAAAAATATCCGATGTGCTCGAAGAGCCAAAGGTGGATCTTTCTGCAAGTCAATACAATAGCCACTCTCCTGGATATAGAGGGCTTCAATCTCAGAACCATTTGGCATGGACTGGTTACATTTTTACCCTTTGAGAGGCTTGCTGGACCGAAAACCCAAAAGGGCGACCCAGGCAAAAGTTAGAGCGAGACAAGAAAAATATATATACAAAAAGAAAAAAAAAATGCAAAGATACAAAAAATGCAAAAAAAGAAAAGAAAAGAAAAATGCAAAAAAGAAGAAGAAAAAGGAATTAAAAGAATAGAAACAAAGGAAAGAAAGAAAAACAAAGCTCGCAAGGTTGAAAACCTGCAACAGGCGCCTTGGCAAAAGTTAGAGCATAAAAGGAGGTTAAATACCCGAGTGTACCTTAACCCCGAACTACGAAGGCTTGATTCCCATCTTTGGGATACGAGGCAACTTCATTCTCAAGTCCACCAGAAACGATTCAAATTCAATTGTGTCCATGTAATGGTTTTGACCATCCTTGCCTTCTCTGTATCCAAGAGTACGGTTGTAATCATTGCTCCGAGGACTGACTACAATGCGCTGCGGTGCCGTTCAAACAAGGGGCAACTTTCCGTTGCCATTCAATGCGCCATGCGGTCGTTTCAAACAAGGGCAACTTTCCGCTGCCATGCGTCTCTTCAAATGCACGCGCTTTTTCCTTTGGATCCGAGGTTGTGCATCTCAGGAGTAGGTTTCATGCTCATTGAGCAAGTGGCCGTTTGCAAAAATAGTTTTTGAGAATTTTTACCGAGGTTGGCTAATTTTCTCGAAAAATCATTTTATCTTTCCCAAAACTGGACCATTTCTTGGACCCAAAAAAGGAAAATTTTCAGTGCTCGTAGCCTGACTTGCATGATTTCAAATCAAAAACTGAACAAGCATGTTAATCTAACTCTCATTTTTGGTCAAAATTGTTTTAGTAGAAAGCCAAAAACAAAAAATGATCGAAATGATGAACTAGGGGCACAGTTGAGTCAGGCTTTCTGTCTTTTCCCTGTTGTCAATGCATTTGCCCAAAAAAGGGCACTCTACCTGCCAGAAGAGGGCACAACTGAAGCTAGAAAGGGCAGAAAGCTCTCGTATCCTCCAAGCACCGAGGTATCAAGCCAAGTCACGAATCTGTTGGAATGGATCAGATATTCCACTCCTCATCTAGACGGATTCGATCATGTCCAAACTCCCAGAGAGCATCACAACCGATGTCACCGCAGATTTTACACACCCAAATGTAGTGCAACCCTCTCGTGGAGGAATTCACTAGTCAGGAGCGGAAGAAAGAGAATCGAGGTAATGCTAGGGCCCGAGCCTTCAACTTGCTGTTTATCCATCAACCACCCAGGGGAGGGATGAAAAATGAGAGATTTAAGAATAGAGAGATGTGCGATGAGAGAAAAAATGAGAAAAAGGTTTTGTGAGAAAAGCCGAGCTTGAGGGCCGAGTGATGTGAGAATCACAAATAAGAAAGGGTGGGAAACCTACCCGGTGAAATAGGCTCCCTGTGCACGTCTGAGTGTCATGTCTTTTTGTCTTATCTCGATTCTTGTTTTGAGTCGTTTCGAGTGTTACTCGATGTGTCTAGGTTGTGTGCCTTTTATTTCCGTGTTGAGTCATTTTGCTGTCTTCAGTCGTAGGCTCAATACCTGGTTGAAAATCCATCTCTCAATTTCAAAAAATAAAATCGTTTTGTGCTCCGAGTGCTGTGTCGTTCTCCACATTTGTGCAAAACAGAATTTGTTAAAGCCGCGGGGTTCAACCCAGGTCATGTGAAAACAAGAAACCAGGGACCTATCCAAGCTATGAAAGTTCCGCTACCAAGCAAAAGAAAAGATGGAAAATTTGGAGCATCCGAGTGTGTTTCAACTTCGCAAGTTTCGTCTTTATCTTGTTTGTGCCGAATAAATAGAGTATTGTATTATGAGCTGCGTGTTCAGAGTATTGTTGTTTGGACCTCCTCTCACGATTTCAGCGTGGTTTGAGTGTCCCGTTCCTCTTCTCACGATTTCAGCGTGGTTAGAGTGTTCCGTTCCTTACGCGATTTCGGCGTGTTTGGAATCTCTCTCAGGTTGCGTTGTGTACGCACCTGGGCAGTTGTTCGGACCTCTTCTCACGATTTTAGCGTGGTTAGAGTGTTCTTTTCCTCACACGATTTCAGCGTGTTTGGAATTTATCCCAGGTTGCGTTGTAGACGCGCTGGGCGGGTTGTTTTTGTTTGGACCTCCTCTCACGATTTCAGCGTGGTTTGAGTGTCTCGTTCCTCTTCTCACGATTTCAGCGTGGTTAGCGTTTGGTTCTTTTCTTACGCGGCTTTCAGCGTGTTTGGAATCTATCTCAGGTTGAATTGTGTACGCACCTGGGCGGTTGTTTTGACCTCTTCTCACGATTTCAGCGTGGTTTGAGTGTCCCGTTCCTCTTCTCACGATTTCAGCGTGGTTAGAGTTTGGTTCTTTCCTTACGCGGTTTTCAGCGTGTTTGGAATCTATCTCAGGTTGCGTTGTGTACGCACCTGGGCGGTTGTTTTGACCTCTTCTCGCGATTTCAGCATGGTTTGAGTGTCCCGTTCCTCACACGATTTCAGCGTGTTTGGAATTTATCTCAGGTTGCGTTGTGTACGCACCTGGGCGGTTGTTTTTGTTTACCTCTTCTCACGATTTCAGCGTAGTTAGAGTGTTCCTTTCCTTACGCGTTTTCAGCATGTTTGGAATTTATCTCAGGTTGCGTTGTGTACGCACCTCGGCGGTTGTTTTCGGACCTCCTCTTACGACTATCAGCGTGTTTTGAGTGTCCCCTTCCTCACACGATTTTCAAGAACCGAATTTATCTCAAAGTTGCGGAACTCACCGATTGGTTTTCTTTGTTCTCTCTCCTCCCACGAGTCCAAATGTTGGAGTATGTCACCATTTTGCGTCTATTGTACTCTCTGTTACATCGCATCTATTATCTATTGCATCACATCAATCACATCCATTGCATCATATCTGTTTCATTGTCTGGTCTAGGAGACCTTAAATCCTCTAAAGGTGCAATTCCTTTGGTATTTGTCGTGCCCGAACGACTTCCAGTGGTCTGGTATAGCCACCTGCCTGTGTTAGCGGTGAGTTCCTAGGAGACCAACTGAGACGGTGGAAACTAGAGTTCGAATGACTTATGCCTAGAACGCAAAGGTTTAGGATTTCCGAGACTAAAGTCTGGTTTAAATACCCAGGGTATATCCTCGCTTGAATCATGTATGGCGACCCCATAGATTGAGATAGCATGTGTATGCGCCTCACCTCGATAATCTTGAATCAACCTAGTCTGTCACCTTGGAGAATAGGAAAGTCACGACCATAGTCAGGGAGAAAAGTAGTACCTGTGGTTCAACCAAGAAGAAGCAGAAGATTCTCACATCAGCATAAGGTAGGACATTGCTGAGGTAAGTCATTGCCAATTGCCCCTGTAAGGTACCTCCCTTTTCCTAGCTATCACATTGCATTTTAGCCACTACATTACAGTGCATTGCATGAATCCTCAATTTTCAAATCGGCTTCGCTTTGCGTGTAAGTCCAATCTTCAAACCGGCTTCGCTTAGCGTGTAAGTCCAATCTTCAAACCGGCTTCGCTTAGCATATAAGTCCAATTTTCAAACCGGCTTCGCATAGCGTATAAGTCCAATTGTCAAACCGGCTTCGCGTAGCGTATAAGTCCAATTATCAAAATCTCCTTGCATATCATTTTGCATTTTGCCCCTGCCTGCGGGCACACATATCTCTGTTTATCTTGTATGATTGTCTAAGTCTTCGGCCTTGTCAAAAATGGGTCGTCTCTGGGCTTTGACATTCACTCCCGTCACTTGTGACTTCCGAGTTCTGTCAAAGAGGGGCAACTGTAGACACCCCATTTTTGACCGACCTTAAGACTCAGACGTCACCGATTGAGCGCTCGGTGATGTTGCATATTGTGCTCGTTCAGAAGTCTCAGAGTCGCGGCCGTGCGCCCTGCCTCCGGACTTCCGAACCCTCTTCTGTGCCTTGCCTCGATTTGCGAACTAGACTTGGTTTTCTCTGTTTTCTTTCCTGAGGGGAGGGAGAGGTCCCGTAGACTATCTCTCAGTGGCCGTGGGCTACATTTCGTGCCCGTAGGCCATTTTGCCCATTTCGGAGCCCGGTTCCCGGTTTTCGGAGCCGTCAGGCCGTGTGCCTCGGTTCGGGACCGTCTAACCATCTCCGATTCCTCCGGTTTTTGGCATGCATCTTATTTACTCCCTTTCGAGGGACACTGGGGTCTTAGATACCCACTTCGTGGTTGAACACCACTCCCGGTACCCAACAGTCAGTTTTCGGGGTCCCGAACTGCCCCCGAACCTTCATTTCGCATCGGTTTGGGTTCATTTTTGGTGGAGGCCTTATTTTCATGGTTAGGAAGCTTGTAGGAGGGTGGGAGGCCAGCAATTGTTTTGACAACCAACTTTTTGTTTGGTCAAAAGTGGTTCAGCATGAATCTGGGAAGGAGAAAAGTCTGCGCAACTTCACCGAAACGGGCGTAACTCTTTGCACAAGAGGAATTAAAGTATGAGGCCACCATCGTGGGAAAGCTTACTCCTGGGGCTTCATTTTTCACTCAAGAATCTCCTAAATTCAATTCCGGATGGAGGAGATATGGTTGATTGAAGTAGGGCATCACTCCGGTT
Source organism: Camellia lanceoleosa (assembly GCA_025200525.1). Lineage (NCBI taxonomy): Eukaryota > Viridiplantae > Streptophyta > Magnoliopsida > Ericales > Theaceae > Camellia > Camellia lanceoleosa. Next base: position 186,888,481 of record CM045761.1, on the reverse strand, counting down.
GGACCGAAATCTGCGCGGCTTGACGGAAACGGGCATAACGTTTTCCATAGGAGGAATTTTGATGCAAAGTTTGTGCCATTGGAAAGCTAACTTCTGGGGCTTCAATTTGGACACTTGAATGGCCACATTTGGACTTCCCTAGCACCCACCGGCCAGTCTTCTTCCCGACAGCTCCTGAAAAGTAGCTGGCCGACCAGAAAATCTAGCTGGCCGGCCACCCCTTTTTTGAAATGACCTTTTTGCCCCTTTAAGCTGGCCGTCCATTTTCCTCTCCCTCAGTGTATTCCAGCTGTGCCAGCTAGTTGCCAATTAGACCATCCTCCATACACGTGTATGGAGGATTAGAGAGGTACCTTAGATATTTTTCATGCCTCTCCTCTATAAAGGAGAGGCTTGGATTCTTGGCTCAAGGTTAGACATTTTTTAGACACATTTGAGAGAGAGCTATACCTTCCACCTCCCATTTCTCTCCATTTCCAAGCTCCAAAGTCATTTTTCTTCAAGTTTGGTGCCATTTCTTCATCACTATCAAGCATCCCCATCACCACTCCATTTCCAGCAGCAAGGAGAGGTTCTCAGAGGCTTAGAAGCAACATTCCTCAAGCCAAGAGGTAGAAAAGAAGAGATCTTCAAGGGTAAGTCTGCATTTCCCTCTTTTGTAGCATTTTCTTGCTTCATTTCTTAAGCCTACTTGCTCACTGTTTTGGGCTCTGACCTTAACTTAAATGGTTCTTCTTTTGAGCTATTGTTCATGTTTTTTCAAGGGCTCAACCCTGTTTGAGCCCTCCATTTGGTACTTGCTTCAATACCATCTTGTATGCCTTTATTTTGCATGAAATTTCTAGCCTATGAGTGATCTGTTTTCGAGCATAATGTAAACTGTAAGTGGGCCTATTTTGAGCCCCTCTTCAACATTTAAGAAGGGCTCAATCCTGTTTGGGCCCCCTATCTTGTACTTGCTTCATAATCTCTCCTATTTACCGTAAGTTTGCATGATTTGTTTGGCCTACATGTAGTCTGTTTTGGAGCATGTCATGAACTGTGAGTAGGCTTACCTTGTGTCCCTCTACAACATTGTAGAAGGGATCAACCTTGTTGGGGGTCTCCATGTTATACTTGTCATTATACCCCTCTTTGACCCCCATTTTTGCATGCTTTTTTAAGCTTATCTAGCTTCTGTTTTCGGCCATCATCAGAGCTGGAAAGAGTCATATTTTGATCTTATTGACATATTTAATTAAGGGTCTTTTCTGGTTTGATGAATGTTTGGGGTACCTCATGTTATAGCCTTATGTATCCTAGTTCTTGCATGACATTTTTAGCATGTTTTCATACTGAGTTGGGGGATGTAATATACTGTAAATGTTCATATTTTTAGTCCCTCTTCAGTGTTGTAGAAGGGTATTTTGCTGTTTGGGCATTGCATGTATCACTTGCTTCATAGCCTCCCTTGTGGAGCCATTTTTGTATGCCATTGTTGCCCTATCTATGCTTGCTGTTTGGCCATGTTTTAAACTGGAAAATGCTTGTTTTGGGGCTGCCTTGCTACTGTATTTTCATTCCATGTCCATATTGTGCATGCATTGCATAGCTATAGGCCATTTCGGGACCATTCCTTGCATTTGGTGTCATTTTGCCATCTTTCGGGACTGTTTTCCCCCATATTTCAGTGCTGAAATTCCATTGGCATGTTTGCATATCATTTTTTATGTCATTTCATGCCTTAATGCCATTGCCTCTTTATGCGTCTGCAGGCACGCATTTCGAGGCACTTCATTTTCATCCATCGGCCTCTTATGTGAGTGTGGCTGAGGCTCACTCATGTTAGTATAAGTCCATTTTGCATTCCGTATGCCATTGCCTCGGTTTGCGTGCTCGTGTGCACGCATTTCGAGGCATCTCATTTTTCATCTCTCGGCTTCTTATGTGAGTGTGGCTGAGGCTCTCTCATGTTAGTGTAAGCCCATAATGTATTGTTTATGTCATTTTAGCATCATTGCATTCCGTATGCCATTGTCTCGGTTTGCGTGCCTGTGTGCACGCATTTCGAGGCACTTCACTTTTATCCGACGGCCTCTTATGTGAGTGTGGCTGAGGTCCACTCATGTTAGTGTAAGTCCAATTGCATTGCGTATGCCATTTTATGCCTTAGGATCATTTCCTCGGTTTGCATGCCCGTGTGCACGCATTCCGAGACATCTCATTTTCATAGCATTGTGTATGTTAGGATTGCATTTTAGTTGCATTCATGCATATCATGCATATTGCATCATGGTCGGGATAGGAGTTAGCCCGGGCACGGGAAACGAGGCACGTTTCGTACTCCGAGTGACGGAACGGGTCTCAATTCCCAAGTCACCGACACTCCGGATTACCCATGATGGAGTTAGGTTTTATTGTAGCATTCATATGCATTCATCCTATATTGAGTTGTGCAATTCGGCTCCTCGGCCATCATGCATCGAGATGCGTGATTGGTGGCACGAGGATCGAGGCATGCATATATTTGTGAAATACATTGCTATGCCCCTTTCCTGCTCTCTGTTGCAGCAAAATAAAGAATCAACAACTTTCCAGAGTTCGGCACGTATTTCGAGAAACATTGCAAACAGAGGCTAATTTGGGCATCCCAGTGGATTTCCGCGCAAGGAAGCTCAAACATGCATCACTTCATTATCCGAGCGAGTCAAGCGCCCACGGCTTGCATGCCGATTACAATTTTTCTTCTTTAATTTGTTAATTAATTAGGAATTTGTATATTATTGATTTGTATATTCGGATCAGTATTATTCTTTCATTCGGATCAGATATTTATTCGACCCTACGTGCGAGGGCATAATTGTAATAAGTGTGGGTGAGTGTGATGTATGTCTTCCAACCCCGCGTCTTTCTTCCTTTTATTTACCCGCCACGATGGTTAGATATAGGACATATTTCAATTAGCATACAGTATGACAGCATCTTTGCATCATTCATCTGTTTTGCACGCACCGGGCTCGGCTCACCATACAAACTGCATTTGTATTTCAATTCCAAATTGAACACGTGTTAGCTGTAGCATTTCACATGCCATGTTTAGAATAGCCGAGCCTGCTATAGTTTGCATCTTTGCATGTGTTGCATTAGACATTTCAGTATGCTTAGGTCCATACATAGATTTCTAATGAGCTTCTGTTTTGGCTTGGAGTACTCGGTGAGTTTTATGCTTTAGCATCCTTGTATGCATGTGAGTGCTGCCATGAATAGCATGCTTACCATGAGGCTAAATGCTTATGTGATATAACTGCCTTGAATGCCTGTGGGTGGAGGTTGAGTTACTTGAAGTGGAACAAATCATTGACTGTTTGTTTTAAGCCCACTTGAAGTGGCAAAATCACGTTTTTCTAAGCCCACCTGAGGGTGGCAAATCTGCGTCTTAGCCTACTTGCGGGTAGCACCATCAAACCATTTTCAAACAAACAAACATGAAATGTTTTGTTCCAATTCAGGCGATTCAGTCTATACTTGTATGCTGTGCGCATCACATAGTAACCTAGGCTAATAACCGGAATAAGAACGCACAATGTTTTCAAAAAACAGATATCATGGTTAGTAGAGGCCGGTCTTTGATCGGGCGAGCGGGGGTGCTCACGAAGTGACCTTCCCCAATCGTACCCAAGTTCCCGAGCCGAGGCAACTTTGGTGATGACGGACACGTGGCCTTTTGGCACCGAGTCAGGGTTTCCTAAATTTCCCATAAAAAACATTTAGGTGGCGACTCTGTATCTGGCAAAGCAGTCCATGTTTGGCACTTCTTTCAAAAAAATCTGTTTTCTCAAAACGATTTGCCGGATTTGGACTCTTTGGTTCAAGATTAAGAACCGTGACATTTGAGTCCTTCGAACTGTAGTGACCCAATATCGAACCAGAACGGGGGGGATTCGCACTCACTTTCCCCGGGATGCGTTCGAGGACGTCTACAGCTTGAAATTCTTCGATTGTCGGCATATCTCTTGTCCTCCAAAGCTAAAGACATATGTAATCGGGTTCCAACATCTGGCTGCGGCATGAAGGAACAGAAAACAAAGCAGAGAACGACTCAGTGGGAAAAGTGCATTTATGCCGAAATCCCAAAAATTCACCTTTTTCGAGCCATCTAAAGTTGTAATCCAATTCGAGAGTGTAGAGACCCCATTTTTGACCGTCCTCAAGACTGGGCATCATCACTTGTGCATATGATGATTATGTTTGTTTGTGTTCGTTTTGAGTGCCCGAAGTCCTCGGCAGAACGCCCTGTTTTTGAGCCTTTGGACCTTGTCCTTTCTATGCCTTGTTTTGGATCAAAACTTGGTGCCTGGAACCTTATGGTGACCTGTCGGCCACCACCAGAGGCTGTCGGCCATGGCTTGTGCTTGTCGGCCATTGGTGTGACCGGTCGGCCACCAGTCTCTTTTTCCAGATATTTGTTAATATTTGTTGACAGTTGTGCCAGCTGTTAGCACATTGAGCTGCATCTTCTTACACGTGTATGGTAGGATGTTTCTAACCTCAAGGCATGTTTTTTTTATATATAGGGGGGTTTCTCTCCCTTTTTTGAGGGTTAGAAAATTTAGAGCAAAAATCTCTCTCTCTAGATTTCTCTATCTCTCTCTCTCTCTCTTTCTCTCTCTCTCTCTCTCTCTCTCTCTTACAATTTTGTGCCTAATTGCTTGTTTTCTCTACATTTTTGCATACACATCCTAAATCAAATCCTCTTACCTTTCAGCTGAGGTTATTTGGGATCTTTTTGGAGCTCTTGAAGGTGGTTGTAGCTTGGTTTTGTGCCTAGAATTGCCTTTTGCTTCAATAAGTAGTTTACTTATCTTGTTTGCTTTGTTTTGCAAACTTGTTTTACCATCTTTTCTTACTATTTTGGGGTTAGTTTTGAACTGAAAAAAACTCTATTTTTGTGGCCTAAAAGTGCTGGTTTGGGCCTCTTTTTTAGTTAGGGAGTGGTTCACCTTTCTTGCTTATTAGTTTGTAAAGCTTTTGTGCCTTTATTCATCACTTTCAAATCAAATTTTTGTGGGCCTTTTAACCACTAAATTTTAGAGGTTTTTTAGTGGCAAAAAACTCATTTTGAAGTCCAAATTTGGAGGGGTTAGCATCCCCTCATTGTGTCTTGTTTGCATGCCTAGTTAGCTTTACATGTTAGCATGTTTTTTTAGCTTAACTTAGCTCAACTCCAGCATGTCTTAGCCTCTGAAATAACCTATTTTAGCTCTGTTTTGGGCTGGTTAGTTTGTTTGAGTCTTGTTTTGCATAGTTGCAGTGTAACCCCATGTATTAGCTTAATGTTTTGGCTTTTCGTGACTTAATTCCATCATGTTTTAGACCAAATTTAGGGTTGTTTTGCCTCTGTTTTTGGTTATTTGTTTCATTTGAGCCTTGTATGGCATGGTTGTAGTGTTAATTCCTTCACTAGCTTAGTGTTTTAAGGCTTTAACCCTCATTGGTGTAAGGTGATTGCATGTTTTAGTGCTTTTTCTACTTCATTTCAGCACTTATAATCTCTACAATCTCCCTCATTTATTCACCTTTTTGGTTTTGCTTTGAAAGTGATTTCAAACCACTTGTTTGCCTAAGTGTGAAATGGAGGTGATACACCTAATGGTTTAATTCCTTAGGGGGTTCATTACCAACAGTGTAATGCCTCTTTCATGCCCAAAGAAACTTGTGGTTTGAGCCCTCCTTCCATTAGAGAACACTCACCAATGGACTTAATGGATTAAGGAATGATTTGGTAAATAAAAGGAGTAAATAAAATTGGCAAGTAAAAGAGGTAAGATAAGCATTCTTTGTGTTGCATTGCATGTGTTCAAATCGGGAGTTAATTTGAACACAAGGAAAATGGAACATTTCATACTCAAAAGTGATGAAATGTGCCACTTTTCTTGGTCTCCATTGCCCTTGATCATGCATGATAGGGTGATGGACATTTTGGTCTTGTTGCACATTTATTGAACTTGCACAATTGGTTTTTGAAGCCATCATGCAATGAAATTGCTTAATTGATGGTTTGTGAACCAAAGCTTGTCCCTCCTTTGATTTCCCCATGAAAAGGAGAGGCAAAGTTTGCAAACAACCCTTGAGAAATACACTGTTTTGCTCTTTGTTGCAGCAAGGAAGTACAAACCAACAGTGCCCGACAGCCATCACCAGTGGCCGATCGGCCACCATTGGTAGCCGACTGGCCCCTTGTCGGCCACCAATGAAAATTGAGCAGTATGTTGGTAAGGTGGGTGAGAGATGTTTTGCAAGTCGGCAGCATTTTCAGTGACCAAATGTGCAAACAGAGGCTTGCAGTAGCAAAACAATGGCTTTTCGGGTGGAAATTGAGCATGCTTGCATCCCTCGCTTCCCAGGATTAGCTAATTAGTTTAATTAGTAATAGCTTAAATACATGTTGTAATTAATTAGTTGTAGCTAGATAAGTATTGTAAATAATTAGTTAGTTCAACTAGTTATTCGATTTCGGTTTGTAATAATTAGTTAACTAGAATAGTTAATTAGTTTCAAGTGTTGTAATAATTAGCTTAATTAGTTTAGTTTAGCTAATTAGTTAGCTTATTTATTCGGACCCTCCTTCCTGAGGGCGTAAGGTTGTAATAAGTGTGCGTGCGTGTGTGTATGTCTTCCAACCTCACGTCTTTCTCCCTTTTATTTAATCGCTTTTGATGGTTAGATTAGGGACATATTTCAAATTAGCATACCTTATGCTTGCATCCATTCATTTGTATTGCATGCACCGAGGCTCGGTGCATCATTCAAACTATATTGTCATTTCAATACTTATTTGAATACGTATTCAATCGCATGTTGTTCAAATCGATCATATGCCATATTAGTAGTTGAGCCTATTAATTGCATATTGCATGTGTTGCATTAGGCATCTTATATAGTTAGAAATCATGCATTACTTTCTAACTCATATTTTCCTAGCTTGGACTAAAAGGTGAGTTTTTACGCTTTAGCATACTTGCATAAGTGTGAATGTTGCCATGATTAGCATGCTTGCCATGAGGCTATGTGCTTAAGTGCTAAACTACTTGAATGCCTATGGATGAAGGCTTGTTGTTTGAATTGGAACGATTCAGCAAATGTAAGTTTTAAGCCCACTATGTTTGGTAGCAAATCCACAAACTTTAAGCCCACTTGAGATGGCAAATTCAAACCATTTTCACAAACAAACATGAGTTGAATTGTTCCAAATTGAGCAAATTAGTCTATACTTGTTTGTGTGCATCACATAGTAAAGCTACCTGTAGCACTTCCGCGGGGGACCTCGCGCTACAGTTCGGACTCGATTTGTGTCACGGTTCTAAATCTGAACCAAAGAGTCCGACTCCGGCAAATCGTTTGAGAAAACAGATTTTTTGAAAAGAAGTGCCAAACATGGACTGCTTTGCTAGATTATAGAGTCGCCACCTAAATATTTTATTTTTGGGAAATTTAGGAAACCCTGACTCGGTGCCGAAGGCCACACGTCCGTCATCACCAAAGTTGACTTGGCTCGGGAGCTTGGGTACGATCGGGGAAGGTCAGCTATGAGCACCCCCTTTCGCCCGGTCCGAAGACCGGCCTCTACTAACCGTGATATCCGTTTTGAAAACATTACATGTTCTTATTCCAATTATTTAACCTAGAATTACTATGTTGTGCGCACAGCAAACAAGTATAGACTAGATTGCCTAACTTGGAAATAAACATTGCATATCCGTTTTGTCTCGAAAAACGTGTTGTTTTCTTTTGCTACTCGCAAGTAGGCTAAAATGCGGATTTCAATGAGTTGTTCCAACTCAGGCAATCCAACCTCCACCCACAGGCATTCAAGCAGTTTATTTCACGTAAGCACTTAGCCGCATGTTAAGCATATTGTCATGGCAACATTCACACGCATGTGGTATGCTAAAGCATAATAGCTCACCTAGTACTCCAAGCCAAAACAGAAGCTAGTTAGCAAACATGCGTGCTAATTCATGTCAAGTGGCTAATGCATCACATACAAGGATGTAATCTAAGCGGGCTCGGCTATCCTAAGCATGGCACATGAAATGCGACAACTATCACGTATTCAATTTGGGCCCGAAAGTACGATGCGGTTTGCATGATGTGCGAACCCGATGTATGTAAACAAATGCATGAATGCTGCGCATGCATTGCATAAGGTATGCTAATTTAGAGATGCCCTAATCCACCAACATAAGCAGTAAATAAAGGGATAGAAAAGAAATGGGGATTGGAAGACATACACCCACTCACCCACACTTATTACAATTATGCCCTCACTCGGAGGGACCAAAAGAATATCTGATCTGAAAGAATAAATGAATAAATATTACAAATTCTAATTACTAAAATTAAATTAAACCAATAAAATAAATGGAGCCTCATTACGCCTCGGAAGCGAATGATGCATGCTCGTCGCGGCTACTTGGGAAAACCCGTGTCATGGCATTGTGCCATTTCTTTTACTGCCTCTCCAAAAATTTCCAAAGTTGGAATACCTTCCAAAAGGTCTGAAATGCCCCACCGGTGGGAAGAGATCATCATTGCTCTTATTGACCATCGTTGCTTGTGGTGGTTATCGGCACAAATAAAGTGCCGATCGGCACATTAAAGCTGCCCGTGAAAGTCCTCGCAGACAGATTGACCGGCGAAGAAGAAGACAAGAATGCATGGCATGGATTTTAGGGGACATGTAAGCATGGTCATTGCCTCCTATCATGCTTGGGGACTCAAGGAGGTAAGACTCTTGGTTCTTGGGCCACCAATAGTGCATTTTGATACATGATAGCCCAAAGAATCAAGATTGCTCTTTTGATATGAAAATGCATGCAACCCAAAAAAATGAAGACTAAGTCCCTATCATATGGAGATCAAGGGCCTTAGGGACTTGAGGATGGAGACAAGTTTCACCACTCAAGTGTGAACTCCTCTCAATCTTCATGTTTGGTTTGACAACCCCAAACCAAACCATGGAATGCAACTCATGCGACATGGCTCAAATGTAATGCAACCTATCATGTTAGGCATGCAAAGAGCTAAAGTGTGCAAGGTACGAATGTCATGCAACATGCATGGAACTAGCATGTATACTAGGTTTCATCAATCAAACATGCAACAACCATGATATAAGCATGCGAAGGTGGACTAAGCTCAATGAGGCAGCCCTCAAAACTCCCTAAATCAGTGGCAAAACATGCCTCGAAACATGAACAAAATGCCACACAAGCATGCAAGCCATAAGGCTCAAGGCTAAGGCACAAAGTGAGACATTGAACCACCACTTAACAAGACCAAACATGGCACATGTGAGGCAACCAAAACAGGTTTTTTAGCATACAAAATAGCACCCAAACCCCCTTCATGGCATCCCCAAAAATGCACTAAACATGTAAGCATGCAAAGGCCTACTTTAAAGCATACAAGAGCACACCCTTTAAAGCAAGAACTAAGCCACATATGCCAACATACAAACATGAATAATGGGCTGAAATAGGGTCTAATATGATGCCAAATCATGGGATAAAGACAAGTTAAGCATGCTATAACTCCATACAAGCAAAGCCTACAAGCCAACAAGCAAGGCAACCATGCTAAGCATGCCAAACATAGCCAAAACAGTGGCTCACAGCCCTTATGCATGACAAGATGATACTCATATTTTCATAAAATCAAGCTAAACATGCGAGAAATATGGCTTAGGCATATGGCATGCTTTTAGGCATAAAAGAGCATTTCAAAGGAAGTATGAGAAGCATGTTAGAGGCTATAATTCCAACCAAAAACAGAGATCAAACATGACCTAAAACAGCCCAAAAAGTCCTGAAATGAAGCCAAATGTAGACATGCACACATGCTATGCTATGAGCCCAAAACAAAGGCAAATAAAGGACCAAGGGGAGAGGGGTGTCTCTCCCCTAAATGAGGCTCGAAAATATCATCCTCACCACTGAAAACCCACTGGTTTTCAGTGGTGAGAAGGTCAAAAAAACACCAAGCTAGACAATGCTCCAAGAAAAGGGCACAAAAAGACCAAAACAAGGCCTCAAAGAGTAAGGCCTCAATCAAATGAAAAAGAGACCTTAATGAAAGTTCTAGAGCAAGCAAAAACAAGGTTTTTTTATGTTAAACACAAAGCCAAAAAACCAAGACAAGAGGGGTAGAAAGTAGTTGCAAGAATGGGGAAACTAAAGTGGTGTTCTTACCCTTGAAGATCCAATGAAGAACAAAGGTTGCAGCCTTCCTCTAATGCTCAAAACCAGTCCAAAAACACCTCAAACAACCTTCCAAGCCTCCTAATCTCGAGCTAAGGTGTAATGGTGTGTGTTCTAGTGCAAAAGTAAGGTAAATCACACTATTTGGTCCCAAAACACACACACACAAGGAGGGAGAAGGGAGATATAGATATATATGGATGTATATCAGAGAATATATGCCTAAGCTCTGGTTTTTGACCTAAAGTTGCTAACCCTAAACAATGGAGATGAATGCAAGTATATATAGCCAAAAACTAAGCCAAAACTTAATGACTAAGTAAGGCCAAAGGGTGCAAGGGGTTCCTGGCTTCCAAGGAAGCTAAGGCAGTGCCAAGCTTCTCCAAGCTTGGCCAGGGTTCAACTTCTAGAAGCTTCAAGGGGTCAAGGGTGCAAAGGGTTCAATCCTCGTATGGGGAGTGGTGATGGTGTAATCCGGTGGCAGTGGCATGCACCATCCTCGAGGGGTTCGAAGGGTCACCGTGGCCAAAACAGTCACCGGCACAAAAATGTGCCGGCCGGCATCATACAGTGCCGATCGGCCAAGGATTTGAATAAAAGAGTGCCGATGGCTACTAGGGAGAGCCGGTGGAGGTGTGAGGCAGCCGGTGGGTTCTAGGGATGGCTAACAAGCCTTCCCCTACCCTCAAATGCAAACACACACAAGCCTTGGTGGAAAACCAAGCACAGAACAAACCGGTTAAGAGATCCTGAGGCACGGCGCGCAGTCGGGACCTCCGGGGACTCAAAACGAACACAAACATGGATAATCACCGGGTGTTCAAGCGGTGATGTCCAAGTCTTGAGGACGGTCAAAAATGGGGTGTCTACAGTTGCCCCTCTTTGACAGAACTCGGAAGTCATAACAATGACGGGAGTGAATGTCAAAGCCCAGACGACCCATCTTTGACAAGGCGAAGACTTGGACAAGCATACAAGGCAAACAAGATATCTTGGCGGGAGGCAAACGCATAGCGAAAATGCAAGAAGCCTAGCATAACTCATGAAAATGCAAAGGAAGTCGTAATGAAGCACACATGCATGATTACAAGCTAGCATACATCGATCTACATTACAATGCGAAGGTTGTAAGAGAATTATGGAATTCTCAATACGTCTCAACTCGGGAGATACAATACTGTGCGGTTCGTCGGCCTCAAATGAGCCGTACATACAATATCGTGCTGAAAAGAAAACAAACTTAGCGGTATGACCTTTGTTAGCAATATCCATGACAATGCAATCGACGGTCGCGTGACAACGCATTCGTTGTATAGAAAAGTGTGATTGAACACACATAGTAAGCGAGCACGCATACAATGCAATGTGTATAGTGAGATAATTGAACACATGTAAGTAAAGCAAAGCACGCATACAATGCAATGTGTATAGAAGGTAATTGAACACATGTCAGTAAAGCAAAGCACGCATACAATGCAATGTGTATAGAAGGTAATTGAACACATGTAAGTAAAGCAAAGCACGCATACAATGCAATGTGTATAGAAGGTAATTGAACACATGTCAGTAAAGCAAAGCACGCATACAATGCAATGTGTATAAAAGGTAATTGAACACATGTAAGTAAAGCAAAGCACGCATACAATGCAATGTGTATAGAAGGTAATTGAAATTGAACATGGTAAAACATGATGTTGAAATGCAACGTACTGCAACACAGTATAATTGAAACAATTTCTTTTGAAATTTACGAGACATAAAAGGATACGAGAAGGGACATCCTTTGCATGTTCCGAGCATTGTTCACAAAAGTCATGGCTTGAAATTAGCTCGAAGATCCATTAACATTTCAGAAGTGTACTTTCCCGCACTGTTCTCGAGTGATGAAGGAGTCGATCAAGACATACCAAACTGCACGAGCGCAGGAGGCGTTCGACTACTGAGGGAGGTTCTGGTATCCAACCCAAAGATTCGCTTACATTCCTTTTCATTAGTTGTTTAAGCACAGTGCACTGCCTCAGGCGGGTTTTACGTTCTTTTGAAATCGCGGGTTTTTACAAAAACACATGACGGAGATAAGACAGCTATTTGCTTGAAAAGGTGTTGCGCTTGTGTGCATCGCATCGCAAGGCATCACATGACAATATGAATGAAATTGAAACTGTTTTCTTGAAAACAAAACATCGCATCGTAATAACCAGGTAGTGAACCAACTTACACAACTCGATAAGCAAATATACGACAACTCGATAAACAAATACGCGCGACTCAACGGGAATCAATCACCGGAGAGTGCTGGAAGGGGTGGAATTCCCCAATATTCAGCATAGAAAGCTTAGAAAGCACAGAAGGAAGACCATCGGCTGGACACAGAGGTCGCCGTCAAGATAATGGTCATCGGCATAATACTTGGTCGGCCAAAGACAAAATTGTGGCGGTTGGCACTATATCTCGCCGGCCGGTCAGAGATCGCAAGGCCCGCAGAATGTTGACATGTGTCCTCCACTCAACCTTATCTTCTACAAAAGGGTCTCGGCCGTGGTCTTCTTCATTTCCACAATCGATTGGCTCCAAATGGAGGAATTTCTTGCTCAAAATCTCGCAACTTGGATTAACAACTTGACGGCTCGGAAAAGTCAATTTCCGGACTTCGATAAACGCACTATTCACTTTGCGACCGCGCTGCATTTTCCGTTCCTCCATGCCGCAAGGTTACGGGACCGGTAACACATGTCTTTAGCTTTAGCGGGCAAGAGGTGTGTCCAACTTTCGAAGATTTCCAAGCTCTAATGGAATCTGGGCGCAATGAGGAAATCCTGCCCCAATTTCGTTTTGGCCATGCTCAAGCCTTAGGACAAATGTGTGGGCTCTCCATACCCGATGCTCGTTCTCTGATTTGTGACGAGACACTAGATGTTCCGAGTTTGGTTTATCGTTTTTCTGAGACTGGTGATCGTGGCGACCATCACTGGCAAGGCCTTCGGCGGCACGCCCTCTGTCTATGCATGCTATCTCCTTTTCTGTTCGTCTCTGGTTCCGGAGGATCCAAAGGTCCTTGATTGAAGTTGCCCAAGGCTTGAAGGAGGGCAAAGTCAGATTGCCATGGTCCCGGCCGAGACAACTTTGGGTTTAGACGCCTTTTATCGTCGGAGACGATCGATTAGCAGGAGTCCACTATTACTACGTAATGTTTCCGCCTAATCTCACTTTTTATGTTTGCTCCCATCACTGCCCTCAGCTCGGTTTTTCTCACAAAACCTTTTCTCACTTTTTCTCTCATCGTACTTCTCTATTCTTTATTCTCTCATTTTCATCCCTCCCCGTGTGGTTGATGGATAAACGAAGGTCGTGGACTCTTACCCAAAGATATTCGGCGGGTTATTTCTTGAGCAACGCCTAGTTAGCGCCCTTGATGAGGTTGGTGGTTTGAATGGATGTGCGATTTGTCCGCAGATCGCATTGGCGGTGCCCTTGGCTCAATCTCCCAATGATGAGTTATAGCATGACCCGTCACCGGGATCCAATTGATTGGCTTGACTCATCAGGTCTTCTACTTCCCATTCCAGATCTGCGCCATTCGGTCATGATCGACTTGCTTTCATGGAAGGATAGAGTATCCATGCATTCCTAATCCGAGGCTCACTGGCGGGTATGCCACGGCATGGAGGACGAGAGAACTCGCCCCGCCTCCCGCTTTCGGTTGCACTTTGTCCGATGAGTGCTTGGATTGGCTTAATGAAGAGGCACAGAAGGGCCTACTTTGGCATCGAGGCTTGACCACTGGAGGGGCGAGGACATTGACTTGACCATGCCGGATTTATTGCTTTATTAGTACTTTCAAGTTTTCTTTATGAATGTAATAAAAAGCAACTTCAATTGTATGCAAGAGCAAGAGAACTCTATTTGAAATCAATGAAATTGAAGGTTGTGGTAATCTTGAAAAGTTTCCGCTTTTGGTCGAAATGGTCTTAGTCGTAAAAAGATTTATTTGAACAAAGTCATCTTTTATCAAAATTTTTCAAAACCATTTTCGATATGGATCGAATCGACACGCTGAAATTTGTCCTTTGGGATGCACAACCGGTTCACGCAATTGGAAAATTGCCCCTAGTTTGAATAGTGCCGCGGCGCTGCATTGGCAACGGAAAGTTGCCCCTAGTCTGAATAGCACTGCACCGGAGATTGCGATGAATACCGATGGACAAAGATGACCAAGATGATCAAACGGACAAAGCTGATCGGGGAAAATGTTTATGGCTGAACTTCAGGATGAAGCTGCCTACGTATCCCAAGGATGGGAATCAAGCCTTACGTAGTTCAGGCTTGGGTTCACTCGAGTATTTTCACTCTCCTTTTGCGCTCTAACTTTTGCCAAGGCCGCCCTTTGCGGGTTTTCAACCTTGCGAGCTCGGTTTTTATATTTTCTAATTTTTTTTGTGCTCTGAATTTTGCCTAGGTCGCCCTTCCGGGTTTTCGGCCTAGCGAGCCTCTCAGGGGTGATATTTCTTCAGCTTGTCCATGTTGATTTGTTGGGAGAACTCTAGGCCATCTAGGTCCATCAAAACCACAGCTCCACCCGACCATATAGACTTGATGATATAGGGACCAGTCCAATTGGGTCTGAACTTGCCCCTTGGGTCATGGATGGGAGCTCGGTTGTCCTTGAGCACCAAATCTCCTTCCTTCAGATTCCTAGACTTAACCCGCTTGTTAAAAGCCCGGGCGATTCTGCGCTGATAACCTTGGACATGGTACAGTGCTTTTAATCTCCTCTCATCGAAGAGCATGAGTTCCTCGAATCTACTCTCACGCTAATCTGCCTCAATTTATCGACACTACCAAAGACTCAGTGGCGGAACCTCAATCTCAATCGGTAGAACGGCTTCCATTCCATAGACCAGTGAATAAGGAGTTGCTCCAGTTGAAGTTCTAATTGAAGTCCGGTAGCCCCACAGAGCGAATGGCAACTTGTCTGGCCAGTCCCGATAAGTTTCTACCATCTTCTGCAGTATGTGTTTGATGTTTTTGTTGGCGGCCTCAACTGCTCCGTTGGTCTGCGGCCGATATGTGGATGACTTATGAAAAGCCACATTATACTTTTCCAGCAAATCAATCACCTCTTTCTTGAAGTGAGAACCATTGTCTGAAATGATCTCGTTCGGGACTCCATAACGGCAAATAATGTTGTTTCGGATAAACTTCGCGACGTGCAAAGCCTTCAATACAGCATAAGATTGGGCCTCGACCCACTTTGTGAAATAGTCTATTGCTACCAAGATAAACTCATGCCCATTCGACCCCTTTGGGGTAACAGCTCCGATCACATCGATTCCCCATACTGAGAACGGCCACGGTGATGTCATGTTGTATAACTTGGACGGCGGGATGTTCATGCGATTTGCGTGAATCTGGCATTTGTGGCATCGCCGAACAAAGCCGATACAATCTTCCTCCATGGTAGACCAGTAGTAGCCTTGTCTGAGGATCTTACGTGCCAGCATTACCCCGTTCATATGTGCCCCACATTCTCCTCCATGGATGGCCTCCATCAGGCGCTTCGACTCTTCGGCTTCCACACACAGCTTGTGCATTCCCAGATGACCTCTCTTGTACAATTTACCCCCGCAGATGATAAACTGAACAGCTATTCTTCTGATGGCCCTCTTGTCCTTGGCATTTGTTCCTGGTGGATAGGCCTCCTTCTCCAAGAAGTTCCATGTGTCGTAATACCAAGGGTTGTTATCCTGTACTTCATCTATGGCAGAGATTGATTCGTAGGCAGGTGCAAATTTCTGGTCAATAATGACTGGACGCATCCGGACCCCAGATGGGATGTCTATCATGGAAGATAGAGTTGCTAACGAATCTGCAAACCTGCTGTTTTCTCTTACTAGGTGAGTGAAATTTAGCTTTTCAAACCGAGGGATTAACAAATCCAAGGTCTGGTGGTAAGTTATCATCTTTTCCTCCTTCACTTTCCAATCTCCTTTCGCTTGAGACACAACCAGGTTCGAATCTCCAATGACGTCCAATCGCCTTGCCCCTAGTTCTAGGGCAGCTTCTAAACCGGCAATACACGCCTCGTACTCTGCCTCATTGTTCGAGACTTTGAACCGGAGCTTAAATGCTAAAGGGATACGGGAGTCGTCGGGCGCTATCAGCAATACCCCTATCCCATATCCGTATTGATTTGACGCTCCGTCAAAGTACATCGTCCAAGTCTCATTTTCGATGTGCAAAATAGCTTCATCTGGGAATAGGTACTCAACCGTTTCATCCCCTTCAACCGGGTGGTCGGCAAGGAACTCTGCCACCGCTCTCCCTTTCTGGACTTGGCGTCACATACTTGAGGTCGGTCGAGAGCATGACAACCAATGAGCTAGCCTACCGTAAGCGGCGGTTTCTCGAAAAAGATATTTGATGGGATCAAGTCGTGAAACCAACATTCTGAGTGAGCTAACGGGTAGTGCCGACTTCCTAGTAGCCCATACCAAGGCCGGACATGCCTTCTCCGGTAGTGTAGCGAGTCTCGTAATCTAGCATCTTCTTGCTCGGATAGTAGATGGCCCTTTCCACTTTGTCTTAGACTCTTGCGCGAGCATCTGACCCATCGTAGTTTCGATTCTTGTGCACAGTATCAACGGTTTTCCTGGCTTTGGTGGTGACAACACGGGCGGATTCTGTAGATACTCTTTAATCTGTTCAAATGCGGCTTGGCATCGGCCGTCCCATTGGAACTTCTTTCCTTTCTTCAAGAGACCAAAAAGTGGTTCACAAGTCAAGGTTAGTTTTGAGATGAACCGCCTTATGAATTGCACTTTACCCAGAAAGCCTCGCACCTCCTTTTCAGTCATTGGTGGTGGCATTTCTAAGATGGCCTTGATTTTGGAAGGGTCGACTTCGATGCCCCTTTGTGTAATCAAAAATCCCAGCATTTTTCCCGCTGTAACACCAAACGTACACTTCTGAGGATTCAACCGCAGCCGAAATTCTCTGATCCTTTGGAAAAACTTTTGCAAGGCGGTGTAGTGGCCCTCTCTTTCTTTGGACTTGACAATCATGTCGTCCACATACACCTCGACCTCTTTATGGATCATGTCATGTAATATTGTAGTTGCAGCCCGTTGATACGTAGCCCCAGCGTTCTTTAGCCCAAATGGCATCACTCTGTAGCAATATGTACCCCACGGGGTGGTAAAAGCAGTCTTCTCCCGGTCTTCGGGTGCCATTACTATCTGATTATAGCCTGAAAAGCCATCCATGAACGAGAGCAAAGCATGCCCTGCTGTGAAATCTACCAACTCGTCGATATGCGGCAAGGGAAAGTCATCCTTGGATGGCTCTGTTCAAATCCACGAAATCCACACATGCGGATTACGCCATCCTTTTTCGACCTTTGGAACAATGTTGGCCAACCAAGTCGGGTATTCCGATACCAGGAAAGCTGCGTCAATCATGGTGACCTCTTCCTTGATCTTAATGGCCCAATCAGGCGGATCCTCCTGAGTTAATGTTTGACAGGTCGAGCCTCGGGGTCAAGAGGGATCCGATGCTGTACAATCTCAGGATCGATTCCAGGCATGTCTTCGTAGGACCATGCGAAAACATCTTTGAAATCTTTTAATAAAGCGACTAAGCGCTCGCGTTCCTCCGAAGACAATGTGGACCCGATCTGGACCAGCCGCGGGTCCTTCTCAGTACCAACATTCACGGTAGTGATTTCATCAATTAAGGGTTTAACAAACCTCTCTTGCTCTTGTTCAATTAGTCGTTGCAAAACCGGAGGAATTTCGTCCTCGTCGTTTTTATCAAAATTTTGAAAGTCCTGATTTAAGCAATAAACCAAAGGCACAGAAAAGTACTAAAACCACGTTACCTCATTCTCATTAGATACTTCCAAACCGTCGGATTCTTACATTTACACAGACTCAAAAGAAAGAAAAAACGACACAGGCAGACTGTGGCATCGGGTTATCACTCCGAGAATCTGGGACTCAGACTCAGACGAGCTGGAACCTGATTCTGACTCATTAGACTCAGTGGAATCAGATTCCGGCTCACTACCTGACCCGGTGCTACTTGATAAAAATCCCTCCTCGTATTGCCAAATGAGGGAGGGCGCGATGGATGCATCCAAAATAGCGTTGATTGGCCACACGTTTCATCTCGATCATGGACAGAGGAGTCATCCCCACAAGCCTGGTTGATCAAAGGATCTGAAAGTAGACATGCGATTACTACCCCATTTCAAACTCTGTGTCCGCAGACTCCAATTCCTTGCTATGTTCTGCCTCAACTGTCGGGTCTGTTTGCTCTTCGGCAACATCATCCCCAGATAATTGCAAGTCAAAGAAAATCTCAAATCCCGGCGTGCGTTTCCCTTCTTTATTGACCATGGCTCGAAAACCCAGAATGGGAAGTCTTCCCATTCGGATAAACGTCCGTTCAAAATTACCGGACGGGCGGTGCATCAATTCAAAAGGTCTCCCCATCTGTTTTGCTTTGGCTCTTCCATCTCTCTTCCTTTTCTCACCCAATCTTCCTTGGTGGGTAGGTAACCCAAGCCGGCGTGAGGTTATCGACGCCGACCAACGTTGCAATGCCCTTCTGGCGCTCTTCCCTAATCCCATCCGGGGATGTATTGGAGTTTGTTCATGAGGTACACTGCTTGGGCACTAACATATATCCCTTCATTAGCGGCCATGATATTACGTACAACTTTGAGCCTCGGCGAGGTAAAACACGATATGAATCGTCCTCCGGGCCATGCTCTATCTCGAGCAGCGTGGATACTTCGGTGGTGGATGAATCGATGAATTCGAAGGCGATGGCTACTCCTTCCCATAGGGTATTTCACCATTTGGTGCAAAGTAGATGATATCGCTTTCACGATGCGACCACGGCGCCCTTAACAACAAATTGAAAGTCGCAGGTACTTCCAAGACATGAAAATCTATCTCCTGTTGTCCCGGGCCAACCTTGGTCTGGATTTTAACGGTTCCCATCACCTCTCGACTTGTATTGTCATATGCCCTGATGACCTGGACTGTTGGTACAAAGTCTGCGATTTTCAGACCAATCGCGTAAGCTGTCCTTGCCGGGCAGACATTGATGGCGGACCCTGTATCAACAAGGACTACCGGTATCCATTTGTTCCTACACTCTACGGAGACGTAGAGTGGCTTGTTGTGATTCGTGCCCTCAGGCGGTAATTCCTTATCAGCGAACGTCAACGTCGGGGTAGCTCCTCCCGGAAAGACTAACCCCACTAGCTGTTCTGGCGTTGTCTCTATTGAAAGCTTTGCCTTATCCATGGCTGATAAAACA
The DNA here is from genome assembly GCA_025200525.1 of Camellia lanceoleosa. NCBI lineage: Eukaryota > Viridiplantae > Streptophyta > Magnoliopsida > Ericales > Theaceae > Camellia > Camellia lanceoleosa. The sequence continues at coordinate 186,868,916 of CM045761.1, read as the reverse complement.
GCCTCCCTATGCACTCGAGAAGCCATAAGCAGTCCCCAGATGGAGATGTCTGCTTGTATCTTTTTCAACTGTCTTAATACGGCCTCATCCTCAAGTTGCTTTTCTTTCCGTCTCTCTGCCTCCCTATCCTTCCCGGACGTCTCTGGTTGCTCCAGGTGCGGAGGCTTGAAATACCGTCCACTCCTAGTCATGTGGTCGATTTCCCCAGTACCGACCGTCGGGTTGATCATTTCCCGACCTTAAATGCGTATGGGCAAGACAAAGATCCTCATCTTCCCACCACATCCCATCAGCAACTGACAAACATCTGTCGGGCTCTGGCATGGACGTTCTCGTACATACGGCACTTTCCATTCTCGTACTCGTAGCATTATCTGTCTCTGTGCACACAGCGGTTTCAGCCCCCACATGGGCCTTGGCCTTCCTGGCTCTCTCAGATTCCTCAAACCTTTCCTGTTCTGACTGTGCCAATACATCCGGCTGTTCAACAATTCCTGTGGTCAAGATGCTCCAATCCCGAGCGAAATTCTTCGTGCCGGTGCTGTCACGCCCCAAACCCGCCCCTAAAAGTTTGGGCATGACCTTTCCCTTTTTTTTTTTAAAAAAACAAAGAAGTAACCTAATATGCATAGTATATAGGGCCTTGACGGAAGCACCAAAATTTAAACATAATAACAACCTCCATTGAGCTACCTCTAATATGCCAGGATCACATGCATCACACACATCATACTAACCAACTTGAGCCAAAATTATCTGATGAGCCTCAATCATATAGATATACATAAACAGTCCCAACTCTAAGATTGGGCATCAAACAAAACATTTAAATCTTGTATGTTTAACCTTAAATGAGACTCAAAATACAAGATAACATCTTAATAAAGCTTCACAGTGAGTGGTCTCGCCTAGTGCTGGACTCTTAAAGGTGGACAAAAAGGAATGGGCGTCTTGGGTTATGATTGACCTTTCCGATTGGTACCTACAGAAACAACATATAGAGGGTGAGCCAAGCTCGTGAATAGCAATCGTGAACAAAGCAATCTTAACTTAAAATATTGTAATAATAGAAATACTCATGCTTGAACTTGTAATATACTTAACATGCATAGACTTGTATTATACTTGTAATCTTATCTTAGCATGCATAGACTTGTAATATACTTGAACTTCAACTATGCGTATACTTATAACATGCTTGAACTTGTAATGGACATGACCTTGTAACATGCGTATACTTGAAGACTTGTAGACTTGAAACATACATGAACTTGTATATACTTAGAACCATACTTGAAACATGTTTGAAATATACTTGAACTCATACTTGAACTATCCTTGAAAATACACATGGATTCGTAGCTTCTCTGTACTTATTAAACCATATAAATAAGTGAGGAAAGACATATGAACTAGATGTAACTTTTCAAAGTTTCCTGAAAATAGGTCCCCGCTCGAGCGCCACTTTGGCCGCTCGAGCGATTGCTAATGTAATAAAATTGCTGGGAGGTCAATTTTCCCGCTCGAGCGGGAATTCCTCCGCTCGAGCGGACCATGCAATTTCCGCAACTTTTCAATTCCATTTAAAGCTCCAACCTGGTATCCAAAGCTTCAAAATGTATACTTATAAATTTCAGAACACATATTTATAAAACTTCAAAACATATACTTACCAAACTTCAAACAACTTCAAGACATATACTTAAGCATACAATGCGAAGTCCACATAGTTAGTGTGAGTTTGTGTTACCTTGTGATGATCTTAGGCTCTATCTTGAAACAGATTAACTTGAACGTCTTACAACATAGCGGCTTCAACATCTTGACATATCGGCTTGAACATCTACAAACATATAACGTAAACATCATGAACCATATTAGTTTGAACGTCTTAAAACATATAACTTAAACATATACCCTACACAGCTTGAAACATATTAGCTTGAGCATCATACTTTGGCCTAAAGCCCTTATACATTGTACGAGGCCCTTGAATAATTTGGCATTAAGCCCTTGAGAGTTGGCATAAAGCCCTTGAAAGTTGGCATAAAGCCCTTGAGAATTGGCATTAAGCCCTTGTATACTTGAAAGTTGGCATAAAGCCCTTGAAAATTGGCATAAAGCCCTTGTATACTTGAAAGTTGGCATAAAGCCCTTGAAAATTGGCATAAAGCCCTTGTATACTTGAAAGTTGGCATAAAGCCCTTGAAAATTGGCATAAAGCCCTTGAAAGTTGGCATTAAGAATGCCCTTGTAAATTGGCATGAAGCCCTTGAAAGTTGGCATTAAAAATGCCCTTGTAAATTGGCATGAAGCCCTTGAAAATTGGCATTAAAATGCCCTTGTAAATTGGCATGAAGCCCTTGAAAGTTGGCATTAAAATGCCCTTGTAAATTGGCATGAAGCCCTTGAAAATTCTTGAAACATTTGGCGAGGCCCTTGTAACATACTTGAAACATTTGTACGAGGCCCTTGTAACATACTTGAAACATTTGTACGAGGCCCTTGTAACATACTTGAAACATTTACATATTTGCATAACATTCTTTCCATACTTTAAACATGGACATAATCGCATAACATTTTCATGGTTACTTTACATTTCTCGAAACATCCCGTAATTATATAACATTCAACCCATTACTTCCTTACATGGTATTTCCTTCGTTTATTATTTCTTTACATAAGTAACTTCATTCATGTAGAAACATAAAATCAAACATTAAAGTCTGTGAACATCATTACATATTATCCATGTACAAAATGATAGTGACAATTATTAATGCATATGAAACATTCCATTACCTCTTTACTTCTTGAAGGTATTTCATTCATTCCATCGTTAAGTTCGTAATTAACTTCTTTCACTTAGTGACATAGAAATCATGTGTTCATAAGCTGCTAATGACAATCTTTAGCTAGATATAAAACATATCACTACTCACGATGCTATAACGAAGTGCTTGTCTTTGTCGGGTTATGTCCGCACATGTACACAACTTATACATTAAGGCATCAAACACAATTCAATATAGGCAACATGATTCAACTCAACATTATTAAATATAAACCAACATATTCTAAAAGGAATTCCATTTCAACATTCCATAACCGAATTTACATCATTCACATCATCAACAACTCTTTTCCCCCAATTTCCTTTTATTAAAACATAATTTACAATGCATTTAACAAGGTTCAATCGCAAATTTTAAACATAACTTTCAAACATAACCAAATTCCAATTAAACTTGCACACATTTAATTCAACCTACCACTTTCATGATTCAAGCTGTCAATTTGGGCTAAATCATTGATTATCATCAAAATCCACTTAGGGTTTCCAAGAAATCTACAAATTTCCATAAAATTTAAATCTTCTTAACCCATCACTTTTATTTCAAATCTTCTCATTTATTAGGCACCCTAGGTCCATAATCTATAAACCATAATCTAACCCCATAATAGAATCCCAACATACCTCCAAAATCAAACAAGGAGTGAAGCTTTGAGACAAATCCCCCAAATCCCGAAATTTCAATCGGTTGAAAATGTTTACCCTCTTGCCTTCTTCATATCTTGGTGAAAGATCTTGCTCAAACCTAAGGAAAATGGAAGTATTTGGGGATCAAAACCCTAGGGTTTTCGGACCTAGGGAGAGAAGATAAGAAGGGAAAAGGAAAATGGAAGAAATGATCCAAAAATTCGTGTTTAAAGCTGCTGTCCCGTAATTCCCGCTCGAGCGTCCCTTTACCCGCTCGAGCGGACCTGCACTCAGCACAGTTTTCAAAACTTTGAACAAGTATAACTCTTCCATCCAGACTCCGTTTTAGGTCGTTCTTGTGTCCAAATTGAAGCCCCGGAAATAAGCTTTCCAATGGTTCTAACCTCACATCCAAACTCAAAGTGTGGAAAGAGAAAAGGGCAAATGAGTGACGGTTGGTTAGAAATTCAAACTCAACTTTGGAACTTTTTATCTAATCTTATCTATATATCTTCTTAAGGCTTCAATCAAGGTTCCAAACATTATCCAAGGGTCCTCAATCATACTATTTAAAGTTCACTTGCCAACCCATCAATATCAAGAGTCCAACAACCATACAAGGTTTAAGGTGTGAGCACCACTATACATCAATCCGATGTGAATTTAAAATCCGGTCGTTACACCCTTCCCACCTTAAGAAATTTAGTCCTCGAAATTTGCATTCGATTCTATCGAGAATAGCAACAACCGTAAGTTCACCAATTCTTAACAACCCTTAGTTCATAACAAAGTATGAGAGCATCATATATATCCACTCAACCTTAACAACTTCCAGTTACACCTTAATTCGTTTCTAAGCCCAAAACACAAAGTTGTATAACTTACCCACCTTAGGGAAATGTCATCCTTGAACTTGAAAACCAAATAAAAGACACTTAAATATGTCCATTCGGTATGTAAATGGAAGAAACATCTCATATTCTAAGTCACTTAGGGATAAGTTGGTAATCCAACTGTCTATCATTGTCATAAAAATTAATTATGTAATTAGATTCATATCATATACTGCATCATGAAATTAGATACCAAGGCCATCCACAAGGTTCCGTTCATCTAACAAAGTATGTATCATTCCAATAGACATAATAAGTTGCGTAAGCATATAGTCACTAGCTTCACATTTATTCTCTATTTCCGTAAACATATCAAATTCATAACGTTATATGGGTTCAAAATCACACATACGAATTTGGGCAAAGTCAGAATAATGGAAAGAAATACCATAATACAAGAAGAACCATAGTCCCAATCCAACAGTTACAATAATATCATAACTAGCATCACACACTTTTACAATTTCCTGTAAGTACATCATGAGAGACACTTAATCGGAATATCCTAAGTTTGGATATGAGCAATAAAAAAAACAGATAAGGTAATCTCTTCAAACATAGGGAGCCATTTGAAAATAAAATCATAATCAAAGTCAAAATCATGGTCAGTTAAACAGTCATAACCTTAAGGTACAACGTCTTCTCTTCGAAACATTTACGTAAGTTTTGTTAAGTCCATTTATAGGGTCATATTTCTAGTAAATATTCCGTAGTCACATCCATTAAGGTTCCATAGCATCTAGAAATTCAACAGGATAACGATAAAGTGCTTTAATCATGTAGTGCGTATTGTGCACATTTATGTAACATGCAAGAGGAAGTGGATACCCCGTACGTATCACTAGCCCTTCACCATTATGGATTATCCCCCCCCCCATAACTATCTGTTTCTGTCGGAATGCCCAATGTGATACAGAACAATTTACATTATGGTCTTCCAATAGGCAATAAAGGATCTAATTGCCATATCCAACCTTTACATATCTTCACAGAAATATATTACGGAGCGCAATCAAATTCCAATTACACACAACATTACTCCTTTAGTTCACGAAACTTGTCAGTATAACTTATTTATGTAAATCATTAGCAAGAGCAAGGTCACAATTACTGGACCCTTTCACAACTTTAGGGGTCACTACATGCGACTTTTCTTAAATTCAACAAACGTAACACAATTTCAATCCTTACACAAAACACATCTTACTAAAATATTCAAACACAATAAATTCTTAAAATCACAAATTTCGACATGGTTATGGCAGGGAGAGCATAACTAAGAACATCATACATATAGCATTTCCTTTGATCTTAGGAATATTATGTACTTTGACTTTAATCATATCACTTAAGCAGATACCAAAAGCCCATTCATATTACCATTATTCCCATGATAACTCACATTTCATCTAATCATTTGCATATAAATTGTCTTACCAACTAGCTCGAATCCTCACCATGCTTCCGCTGCGCAACTTAATTGATTGAATCCCATCTGCAGGTCTTTCCATGTTTGACATAGCAAACAATCACAATATGCACAAGGAATATCGTCAGACATAAACAATAACCATTACGGTTAGCTATATACATGCTTCAGTACCGTTGCTATCAATTTCTTCATATGCATTAAGGATGTCATGCATGTTGTCTAAGTCTTTGCTAGACATCCTAAAGCTCAATGGATCGTGTGTGAGATAGCAACTCGTGCTCTGATACCACCTGTCACGCCCCAAACCCGCCCCTAAAAGTTTGGGCATGACCTTTCCCTTTTTTTTTTAAAAAAAACAAAGAAGTAACCTAATATGCATAGTATATAGGGCCTTGACGGAAGCACCAAAATTTAAACATAATAACAACCTCCATTGAGCTACCTCTAATATGCCAGGATCACATGCATCACACACATCATACTAACCAGTCGCAGGCCAAAATTATACAGTGAGCCTCAATCATATAGATATACATAAACAGTCCCAACTCTAAGATTGGGCATCAAAACAAAACATTTAAATCTTGTATGTTTAACCTTAAATGAGACTCAAAATACAAGATAACATCTTAATAAAGCTTCACAGAGCTGAGTGGTCTCGCCTAGTGCCTGGACTCTTAAAGGTGGACAAAAAGGAATGGACGTCTTGGGTTATGATTGACCTTCTGATTGGTACCTATAGAAACAACATATAGAGGGTGAGCCAAGCTCAGTGAATAGCAATACGTGAACAAAGCAATCTTAACTTAAAATATTGTAATAATAGAAATACTCATGCTTGAACTTGTAATATACTTAACATGCATAGACTTGTATTATACTTGTAATCTTATCTTAGCATGCATAGACTTGTAATATACTTGAACTTCAACTATGCGTATACTTATAACATGCTTGAACTTGTAATGGACATGACCTTGTAACATGCGTATACTTGAAGACTTGTAGACTTGAAACATACATGAACTTGTATATACTTAGAACCATACTTGAAACATGTTTGAAATATACTTGAACTCATACTTGAACTATCCTTGAACATACACATGGATTCGTAGCTTCTCTGTACTTATTAAACCATATAAATAAGTGAGGAAAGACATATGAACTAGATGTAACTTTTCAAAGTTTCCTGAAAATAGGTTCACTCGGCGCCACTTTGGCGCTCGGCGGACTGCATAATGTAATAAAATTGCTTTGGGAGGTCAATTTTCCGCTCGGCGAATTCCTCCGCTCAGCCGGACCATGCAATTTCCGCAACTTTTCAATTCCATTTAAAGCTCCAACCTGGTATCCAAAGCTTCAAAATGTATACTTATAAATTTCAGAACACACATATTTATAAAACTTCAAAACATATACTTACCAAACTTCAAACAACTTCAAGACATATACTTAAGCATACAATGCGAAGTCCACATAGTTAGTGTGAGTTTGTGTTACCTTGTGATGATCTTAGGCTCTATCTTGAAACAGATTAACTTGAACGTCTTACAACATATCAGCTTCAACATCTTGACGCATATCAGCTTGAACATCTACAAACATATAACTTAAACATCTTGAACCATATTAGTTTGAACGTCTTAAAACATATAACTTAAACATATAACTTACACATCTTGAAACATATTAGCTTGAGCATCTTACTTTGGCTTAAAGCCCTTATACATTGTAGCACGAGGCCCTTGAATAATTTGGCATTAAGCCCTTGAGAGTTGGCATAAAGCCCTTGAAAGTTGGCATAAAGCCCTTGAGAATTGGCATTAAGCCCTTGTATACTTGAAAGTTGGCATAAAGCCCTTGAAAATTGGCATAAAGCCCTTGTATACTTGAAAGTTGGCATAAAGCCCTTGAAAATTGGCATAAAGCCCTTGTATACTTGAAAGTTGGCATAAAGCCCTTGAAAATTGGCATAAAGCCCTTGAAAGTTGGCATTAAGAATGCCCTTGTAAATTGGCATGAAGCCCTTGAAAGTTGGCATTAAAAATGCCCTTGTAAATTGGCATGAAGCCCTTGAAAATTGGCATTAAAAATGCCCTTGTAAATTGGCATGAAGCCCTTGAAAGTTGGCATTAAAAATGCCCTTGTAAATTGGCATGAAGCCCTTGAAAATTCTTGAAACATTTGGCGCGAGGCCCTTGTAACATACTTGAAACATTTGGCACGAGGCCCTTGTAACATACTTGAAACATTTGGCACGAGGCCCTTGTAACATACTTGAAACATTTACATATTTGCATAACATTCTTTCCATACTTTAAACATGGACATAATCGCATAACATTTTCATGGTTACTTTACATTTCTCGAAACATACCGTAATTATATAACATTCAACCCATTACTTCCTTACATGGTATTTCCTTCGTTTTATTATTTCTTTACATAAGTAACTTCATTCATGTAGAAACATAAAATCAAACATTAAAGCTATGAACATCATTACATATTATCCATGTACAAAATGATAGTGACAATTATTAACTGCATATGAAACATTCCATTACCTCTTTACTTACTGAAGGTATTTCATTCATTCCATCGTTCCGTTACGTAATTAACTTCTTTCACTTAGTGACATAGAAATCATGTGTTCATAAGCTGCTAATGACAATCTTTAGCTAGATATAAAACATATCACTACTCACAGTGCTATAACGAAGTGCTTGTCTTTGTCGGGTTATGTCCTGCACATGTACACAACTTATACATTAAGGCATCAAACACAATTCAATATAGGCAACATGATTCAACTCAACATTATTAAATATAAACCAACATATTCTAAAAGGAATTCCATTTCAACATTCCATAACCGAATTTACATCATTCACATCATCAACAACTCTTTTCCCCCAATTTCCCTTTTATTAAAACATAATTTACAATGCATTTAACAAGGTTCAATCGCAAATTTTAAACATAACTTTCAAACATAACCAAATTCCAATTAAACTTGCACACATTTAATTCAACCTACCACTTTCATGATTCAACTGTCAATTTGGGCTAAATCATTGATTATCATCAAAATCCACTTAGGGTTTCCAAGAAATCTACAAATTTCCAATAAAATTTAAATCTTCTTAACCCATCACTTTTATTTCAAATCTTCTCATTTATTAGGCACCCTAGGTCCATAATCTATAAACCATAATCTAACCCCATAATAGAATCCCAACATACCTCCAAAATCAAACAAGGAGTGAAGCTTTGAGACAAATCCCCCAAATCCCGAAATTTCAATCGGTTGAAAATGTTTACCCTCTTGCCTTCTTCATATCTTGGTGAAAGATCTTGCTCAAACCTAAGGAAAATGGAAGTATTTGGGGATCAAAACCCTAGGGTTTTCGGACCTAGGGAGAGAAGAGAAGAAGGGAAAAGGAAAAATGGAAGAAATGATCCAAAAATTCGTGTTTAAAGCTGCTGTCCCGTAATTCCCGCTCGAGCGTCCCTTTTCCCGCTCGAGCGGACCTGCACTCAGCACAGTTTTCAAAACTTTGAACAAGTATAACTCTTCCATCCGGACTCCGTTTTAGGTCGTTCTTGTGTCCAAATTGAAGCCCCGGAAATAAGCTTTCCAATGGTTCTAACCTCACATCCAAACTCAAAGTGTGGAAAGAGAAAAGGGCAAATGAGTGACGGTTGGTTAGAAATTCAAACTCAACTTTGGAACTTTTTATCTAATCTTATCTATATATCTTCTTAAGGCTTCAATCAAGGTTCCAAACATTATCCAAGGGTCCTCAATCATACTATTTAAAGTTCACTTGCCAACCCATCAATATCAAGAGTCCAACAACCATACAAGGTTTAAGGTGACAGGCACCACTATACATCAATCCGATGTGAATTTAAAATCCGGGTCGTTACACCCTTCCCACCTTAAGAAATTTCGTCCTCGAAATTTGCATTCGTTCTATCCAGAATAGCAACAACCGTAAGTTCACCAATTCTTAACAACCCTTAGTTCATAACAAAGTATGAGAGCATCATATATATCCACTCAACCTTAACAACTTCCAGTTACACCTTAATTCGTTTCTAAGCCCAAAACACAAAGTTGTATAACTTACCCACCTTAGGGAAATGTCATCCTTGAACTTGAAGAAAACCAAATAAAAGACACTTAAATATGTCCATTCCAGGTATGTAAATGGAAGAAACATCTCATATTCTAAGTCACTTAGGGATAAGTTGGTAATCCAACTGTCTATCATTGTCATAAAATTAATTATGTAATTAGATTCATATCATATACTGCATCATGAAATTAGATACCAAGGCCATCCACAAGGTTCCGTTCATCTAACAAAGTATGTATCATTCCAATAGACATAATAAGTTGCGTAAGCATATAGTCACTAGCTTCACATTTATTCTCTATTTCCGTAAACATATCAAATTCATAACGTTATATGGGTTCAAAATCACACATACGAATTTGGGCAAAGTCAGAATAATGGAAAGAAATACCATAATACAAGAAGAACCATAGTCCCAATCCAACAGTTACAATAATATCATAACTAGCATCACACACTTTTACAATTTCCTGTAAGTACATCATGAGAGACACTTAATCGGAATATCCTAAGTTTGGATATGAGCAATAAAAAAAACAGATAAGGTAATCTCTTCAAACATAGGGAGCCATTTGAAAATAAAATCATAATCAAAGTCAAAATCATGGTCAGTTAAACAGTCATAACCTTAAGGTACAACGTCTTCTCTTCGAAACATTTACGTAAGTTTTGTTAAGTCCATTTATAGGGTCATATTTCTAGTAAATATTCCGTAGTCACATCCATTAAGGTTCCATAGCATCTAGAAATTCAACAGGATAACGATAAAGTGCTTTAATCATGTAGTGCGTATTGTGCACATTTATGTAACATGCAAGAGGAAGTGGATACCCCGTACGTATCACTAGCCCTTCACCATTATGGATTATCCCCCCCCCCATAACTATCTGTTTCTGTCGGAATGCCCAATGTGATACAGAACAATTTACATTATGGTCTTCCAATAGGCAATAAAGGATCTAATTGCCATATCCAACCTTTACATATCTTCACAGAAATATATTACGGAGCGCAATCAAATTCCAATTACACACAACATTACTCCTTTAGTTCACGAAACTTGTCAGTATAACTTATTTATGTAAATCATTAGCAAGAGCAAGGTCACAATTACTGGACCCTTTCCACAACTTTAGGGGGTCACTACATGCCTGACTTTTCTTAAATTCAGTCGTACGTAACACAATTTCAATCCTTACACAAAACACATCTTACTAAAATATTCAAACACAATAAATTCTTAAAATCACAAATTTCGACATGGTTATGGCAGGGAGAGCATAACTAAGAACATCATACATATAGCATTTCCTTTGATCTTAGGAATATTATGTACTTTGACTTTAATCATATCACTTAAGCAGATACCAAAAGCCCATTCATATTACCATTATTCCCATGATAACTCACATTTCATCTAATCATTTGCATATAAATTGTCTTACCAACTAGCTCGAATCCTCACCATGCTTCCGCTGCGCAACTTAATTGATTGAATCCCATCTGCAGGTCTTTCCATGTTTGACATAGCAAACAATCACAATATGCACAAGGAATATACGTCCGACATAAACAATAACCATTACGGTTAGCTATATACATGCTTCAGTACCGTTGCTATCAATTTCTTCATATGCATTAAGGATGTCATGCATGTTGTCTAAGTCTTTGCTAGACATCCTAAAGCTCAATGGATCGTGTGTGAGATAGCAACTCGTGCTCTGATACCACCTGTCACGCCCCAAACCCGCCCCTAAAAGTTTGGGCATGACCTTTCCCTTTTTTTTTTAAAAAAAACAAAGAAGTAACCTAATATGCATAGTATATAGGGCCTTGACGGAAGCACCAAAATTTAAACATAATAACAACCTCCATTGAGCTACCTCTAATATGCCAGATCACATGCATCACACACATCATACTAACCATTCATGAGCCAAAATTATACAGTGAGCCTCAATCATATAGATATACATAAACAGTCCCAACTCTAAGATTGGGCATCAAAACAAAACATTTAAATCTTGTATGTTTAACCTTAAATGAGACTCAAAATACAAGATAACATCTTAATAAAGCTTCACAGTTGAGTGGTCTCGCCTAGTGCTGGACTCTTAAAGGTGGACAAAAAGGAATGGGCGTCTTGGGTTATGATTGACCTTCGATTGGTACCTATAGAAACAACTTATAGAGGGTGAGCCAAGCTCGTTGAATAGCAATCGTGAACAAAGCAATCTTAACTTAAAATATTGTAATAATAGAAATACTCATGCTTGAACTTGTAATATACTTAACATGCATAGACTTGTATTATACTTGTAATCTTATCTTAGCATGCATAGACTTGTAATATACTTGAACTTCAACTATGCGTATACTTATAACATGCTTGAACTTGTAATGGACATGACCTTGTAACATGCGTATACTTGAAGACTTGTAGACTTGAAACATACATGAACTTGTATATACTTAGAACCATACTTGAAACATGTTTGAAATATACTTGAACTCATACTTGAACTATCCTTGAACATACACATGGATTCGTAGCTTCTCTGTACTTATTAAACCATATAAATAAGTGAGGAAAGACATATGAACTAGATGTAACTTTTCAAAGTTTCCTGAAAATAGGTTCCCGCTCGAGCGCCACCTTGGCCGCTCGGGCGGGCTGTACAATGTAATAAAATTGCTGGGAGGTCAATTTTCCCGCTCGAGGGGGAATTCCTCCGCTCGAGCGGACCATGCAATTTCCGCAACTTTTCAATTCCATTTAAAGCTCCAACCTGGTATCCAAAGCTTCAAAATGTATACTTATAAATTTCAGAACACACATATTTATAAAACTTCAAAACATATACTTACCAAACTTCAAACAACTTCAAGACATATACTTAAGCATACAATGCGAAGTCCACATAGTTAGTGTGAGTTTGTGTTACCTTGTGATGATCTTAGGCCCTATCTTGAAACAGATTAGCAGGCGTCTTACAACATATCAGCTTCAACATCTTGACGCATATCAGCTTGAACATCTACAAACATATAACTTAAACATCTTGAACCATATTAGTTTGAACGTCTTAAAACATATAACTTAAACATATAACTTACACATCTTGAAACATATTAGCTTGAGCATCTTACTTTGGCTTAAAGCCCTTATACATTGTAGCACGAGGCCCTTGAATAATTTGGCATTAAGCCCTTGAGAGTTGGCATAAAGCCCTTGAAAGTTGGCATAAAGCCCTTGAGAATTGGCATTAAGCCCTTGTATACTTGAAAGTTGGCATAAAGCCCTTGAAAATTGGCATAAAGCCCTTGTATACTTGAAAGTTGGCATAAAGCCCTTGAAAATTGGCATAAAGCCCTTGTATACTTGAAAGTTGGCATAAAGCCCTTGAAAATTGGCATAAAGCCCTTGAAAGTTGGCATTAAGAATGCCCTTGTAAATTGGCATGAAGCCCTTGAAAGTTGGCATTAAAAATGCCCTTGTAAATTGGCATGAAGCCCTTGAAAATTGGCATTAAAAATGCCCTTGTAAATTGGCATGAAGCCCTTGAAAGTTGGCATTAAAAATGCCCTTGTAAATTGGCATGAAGCCCTTGAAAATTCTTGAAACATTTGGCGCGAGGCCCTTGTAACATACTTGAAACATTTGGCACGAGGCCCATTTGGCACGAGGCCCTTGTAACATACTTGAAACATTTACATATTTGCATAACATTCTTTCCATACTTTAAACATGGACATAATCGCATAACATTTTCATGGTTACTTTACATTTCTCGAAACATACCGTAATTATATAACATTCAACCCATTACTTCCTTACATGGTATTTCCTTCGTTTTATTATTTCTTTACATAAGTAACTTCATTCATGTAGAAACATAAAATCAAACATTAAAGCTGTGAACATCATTACATATTATCCATGTACAAAATGATAGTGACAATTATTAACTGCATATGAAACATTCCATTACCTCTTTACTTACTGAAGGTATTTCATTCATTCCATCGTTCCGTTACGTAATTAACTTCTTTCACTTAATGACATAGAAATCGTGTGTTCATAAGCTGCTAATGACAATCTTTAGCCAGATATAAAACATATCACTACTCACAGTGCTATAACGAAGTGCTTGTCTTTGTCGGGTTATGTCCTGCACATGTACAGAACTTATACATTAAGGCATCAAACACAATTCAATATAGGCAACATGATTCAACTCAACATTATTAAATATAAACCAACATATTCTAAAAGGAATTCCATTTCAACATTCCATAACCGAATTTACATCATTCACATCATCAACAACTCTTTTCCCCCAATTTCCCTTTTATTAAAACATAATTTGCAATGCATTTAACAAGGTTCAATCGCAAATTTTAAACATAACTTTCAAACATAACCAAATTCCAATTAAACTTGCACACATTTAATTCAACCTACCACTTTCATGATTCAACTGTCAATTTGGGCTAAATCATTGATTATCATCAAAATCCACTTAGGGTTTCCAAGAAATCTACAAATTTCCAATAAAATTTAAATCTTCTTAACCCATCACTTTTATTTCAAATCTTCTCATTTATTAGGCACCCTAGGTCCATAATCTATAAACCATAATCTAACCCCATAATAGAATCCCAACATACCTCCAAAATCAAACAAGGAGTGAAGCTTTGAGACAAATCCCCCAAAAATCCGGAAATTTCAATCGGTTGAAAATGTTTACCCTCTTGCCTTCTTCATATCTTGGTGAAAGATCTTGCTCAAACCTAAGGAAAATGGAAGTATTTGGGGATCAAAACCCTAGGGTTTTCGGACCTAGGGAGAGAAGAGAAGAAGGGAAAAGGAAAAATGGAAGAAATGATCCAAAAATTCGTGTTTAAAGCTGCTGTCCCGTAATTCCCGCTCGAGCGTCCCTTTTCCCGCTCGAGCGGACCTGCACTCAGCACAGTTTTCAAAACTTTGAACAAGTATAACTCTTCCATCCGGACTCCGTTTTAGGTCGTTCTTGTGTCCAAATTGAAGCCCCGGAAATAAGCTTTCCAATGGTTCTAACCTCACATCCAAACTCAAAGTGTGGAAAGAAAAGGGCAAATGAGTGACGGTTGGTTAGAAATTCAAACTCAACTTTGGAACTTTTTATCTAATCTTATCTATATATCTTCTTAAGGCTTCAATCAAGGTTCCAAACATTATCCAAGGGTCCTCAATCATACTATTTAAAGTTCACTTGCCAACCCATCAATATCAAGAGTCCAACAACCATACAAGGTTTAAGGTGACAGGCACCACTATACATCAATCCGATGTGAATTTAAAATCCGGGTCGTTACACCCTTCCCACCTTAAGAAATTTCGTCCTCGAAATTTGCATTCGTTCTATCCAGAATAGCAACAACCGTAAGTTCACCAATTCTTAACAACCCTTAGTTCATAACAAAGTATGAGAGCATCATATATATCCACTCAACCTTAACAACTTCCAGTTACACCTTAATTCGTTTCTAAGCCCAAAACACAAAGTTGTATAACTTACCCACCTTAGGGAAATGTCATCCTTGAACTTGAAGAAAACCAAATAAAAGACACTTAAATATGTCCATTCCAGGTATGTAAATGGAAGAAACATCTCATATTCTAAGTCACTTAGGGATAAGTTGGTAATCCAACTGTCTATCATTGTCATAAAAATTAATTATGTAATTAGATTCATATCATATACTGCATCATGAAATTAGATACCAAGGCCATCCACAAGGTTCCGTTCATCTAACAAAGTATGTATCATTCCAATAGACATAATAAGTTGCGTAAGCATATAGTCACTAGCTTCACATTTATTCTCTATTTCCGTAAACATATCAAATTCATAACGTTATATGGGTTCAAAATCACACATACGAATTTGGGCAAAGTCAGAATAATGGAAAGAAATACCATAATACAAGAAGAACCATAGTCCCAATCCAACAGTTACAATAATATCATAACTAGCATCACACACTTTTACAATTTCCTGTAAGTACATCATGAGAGACACTTAATCGGAATATCCTAAGTTTGGATATGAGCAATAAAAAAAAACAGATAAGGTAATCTCTTCAAACATAGGGAGCCATTTGAAAATAAAATCATAATCAAAGTCAAAATCATGGTCAGTTAAACAGTCATAACCTTAAGGTACAACGTCTTCTCTTCGAAACATTTACGTAAGTTTTGTTAAGTCCATTTATAGGGTCATATTTCTAGTAAATATTCCGTAGTCACATCCATTAAGGTTCCATAGCATCTAGAAATTCAACAGGATAACGATAAAGTGCTTTAATCATGTAGTGCGTATTGTGCACATTTATGTAACATGCAAGAGGAAGTGGATACCCCGTACGTATCACTAGCCCTTCACCATTATGGATTATCCCCCCCCCCATAACTATCTGTTTCTGTCGGAATGCCCAATGTGATACAGAACAATTTACATTATGGTCTTCCAATAGGCAATAAAGGATCTAATTGCCATATCCAACCTTTACATATCTTCACAGAAATATATTACGGAGCGCAATCAAATTCCAATTACACACAACATTACTCCTTTAGTTCACGAAACTTGTCAGTATAACTTATTTATGTAAATCATTAGCAAGAGCAAGGTCACAATTACTGGACCCTTTCCACAACTTTAGGGGGTCACTACATGCCTGACTTTTCTTAAATTCAATGACGTAACACAATTTCAATCCATACACAAAACACATCTTACTAAAATATTCAAACACAATAAATTCTTAAAATCACAAATTTCGACATGGTTATGGCAGGGAGAGCATAACTAAGAACATCATACATATAGCATTTCCTTTGATCTTAGGAATATTATGTACTTTGACTTTAATCATATCACTTAGCGATACCAAAAGCCCATTCATATTACCATTATTCCCATGATAACTCACATTTCATCTAATCATTTGCATATAAATTGTCTTACCAACTAGCTCGAATCCTCACCATGCTTCATACAAGAACTTAATTGATTGAATCCCATCTGCAGGTCTTTCCATGTTTGACATAGCAAACAATCACAATATGCACAAGGAATATACGTCCGACATAAACAATAACCATTACGGTTAGCTATATACATGCTTCAGTACCGTTGCTATCAATTTCTTCATATGCATTAAGGATGTCATGCATGTTGTCTAAGTCTTTGCTAGACATCCTAAAGCTCAATGGATCGTGTGTGAGATAGCAACTCGTGCTCTGATACCACCTGTCACGCCCCAAACCCGCCCCTAAAAGTTTGGGCATGACCTTTCCCTTTTTTTTTTAAAAAAAACAAAGAAGTAACCTAATATGCATAGTATATAGGGCCTTGACGGAAGCACCAAAATTTAAACATAATAACAACCTCCATTGAGCTACCTCTAATATGCCAGGATCACATGCATCACACACATCATACTAACCATCATGAGCCAAAATTATCTGATGAGCCTCAATCATATAGATATACATAACAAATCCCAACTCTAAGATTGGGCATCAAAACAAAACATTTAAATCTTGTATGTTTAACCTTAAATGAGACTCAAAATACAAGATAACATCTTAATAAAGCTTCACAGGTGAGTGGTCTCGCCTAGTGCTGGACTCTTAAAGGTGGACAAAAAGGAATGGACGTCTTGGGTTATGATTGACCTTCTGATTGGTACCTATAGAAACAACATATAGAGGGTGAGCCAAGCTCAGTGAATAGCAATACGTGAACAAAGCAATCTTAACTTAAAATATTGTAATAATAGAAATACTCATGCTTGAACTTGTAATATACTTAACATGCATAGACTTGTATTATACTTGTAATCTTATCTTAGCATGCATAGACTTGTAATATACTTGAACTTCAACTATGCGTATACTTATAACATGCTTGAACTTGTAATGGACATGACCTTGTAACATGCGTATACTTGAAGACTTGTAGACTTGAAACATACATGAACTTGTATATACTTAGAACCATACTTGAAACATGTTTGAAATATACTTGAACTCATACTTGAACTATCCTTGAACATACACATGGATTCGTAGCTTCTCTGTACTTATTAAACCATATAAATAAGTGAGGAAAGACATATGAACTAGATGTAACTTTTCAAAGTTTCCTGAAAATAGGTTCCCGCTCGAGCGCCACTTTGGCCGCTCGAGCGGACTGTACAATGTAATAAAATTGCTGGGAGGTCAATTTTCCCGCTCGAGCGGGAATTCCTCCGCTCGAGCGGACCATGCAATTTCCGCAACTTTTCAATTCCATTTAAAGCTCCAACCTGGTATCCAAAGCTTCAAAATGTATACTTATAAATTTCAGAACACACATATTTATAAAACTTCAAAACATATACTTACCAAACTTCAAACAACTTCAAGACATATACTTAAGCATACAATGCGAAGTCCACATAGTTAGTGTGAGTTTGTGTTACCTTGTGATGATCTTAGGCTCTATCTTGAAACAGATTAACTTGAACGTCTTACAACATATCAGCTTCAACATCTTGACGCATATCAGCTTGAACATCTACAAACATATAACTTAAACATCTTGAACCATATTAGTTTGAACGTCTTAAAACATATAACTTAAACATATAACTTACACATCTTGAAACATATTAGCTTGAGCATCTTACTTTGGCTTAAAGCCCTTATACATTGTAGCACGAGGCCCTTGAATAATTTGGCATTAAGCCCTTGAGAGTTGGCATAAAGCCCTTGAAAGTTGGCATAAAGCCCTTGAGAATTGGCATTAAGCCCTTGTATACTTGAAAGTTGGCATAAAGCCCTTGAAAATTGGCATAAAGCCCTTGTATACTTGAAAGTTGGCATAAAGCCCTTGAAAATTGGCATAAAGCCCTTGTATACTTGAAAGTTGGCATAAAGCCCTTGAAAATTGGCATAAAGCCCTTGAAAGTTGGCATTAAGAATGCCCTTGTAAATTGGCATGAAGCCCTTGAAAGTTGGCATTAAAAATGCCCTTGTAAATTGGCATGAAGCCCTTGAAAATTGGCATTAAAAATGCCCTTGTAAATTGGCATGAAGCCCTTGAAAGTTGGCATTAAAAATGCCCTTGTAAATTGGCATGAAGCCCTTGAAAATTCTTGAAACATTTGGCGCGAGGCCCTTGTAACATACTTGAAACATTTGGCACGAGGCCCTTGTAACATACTTGAAACATTTGGCACGAGGCCCTTGTAACATACTTGAAACATTTGGCACGAGGCCCTTGTAACATACTTGAAACATTTACATATTTGCATAACATTCTTTCCATACTTTAAACATGGACATAATCGCATAACATTTTCATGGTTACTTTACATTTCTCGAAACATACCGTAATTATATAACATTCAACCCATTACTTCCTTACATGGTATTTCCTTCGTTTTATTATTTCTTTACATAAGTAACTTCATTCATGTAGAAACATAAAATCAAACATTAAAGCTGTGAACATCATTACATATTATCCATGTACAAAATGATAGTGACAATTATTAACTGCATATGAAACATTCCATTACCTCTTTACTTACTGAAGGTATTTCATTCATTCCATCGTTCCGTTACGTAATTAACTTCTTTCACTTAGTGACATAGAAATCATGTGTTCATAAGCTGCTAATGACAATCTTTAGCTAGATATAAAACATATCACTACTCACAGTGCTATAACGAAGTGCTTGTCTTTGTCGGGTTATGTCCTGCACATGTACACAACTTATACATTAAGGCATCAAACACAATTCAATATAGGCAACATGA
Organism: Camellia lanceoleosa; assembly: GCA_025200525.1. Lineage (NCBI taxonomy): Eukaryota > Viridiplantae > Streptophyta > Magnoliopsida > Ericales > Theaceae > Camellia > Camellia lanceoleosa. The sequence continues at coordinate 186,849,103 of CM045761.1, read as the reverse complement.
TTCAACTCAACATTATTAAATATAAACCAACATATTCTAAAAGGAATTCCATTTCAACATTCCATAACCGAATTTACATCATTCACATCATCAACAACTCTTTTCCCCAATTTCCTTTTATTAAAACATAATTTACAATGCATTTAACAAGGTTCAATCGCAAATTTTAAACATAACTTTCAAACATAACCAAATTCCAATTAAACTTGCACATTTAATTCAACCTACCACTTTCATGATTCAACTGTCAATTTGGGCTAAATCATTGATTATCATCAAAATCCACTTAGGGTTTCCAAGAAATCTACAAATTTCCAATAAAATTTAAATCTTCTTAACCAATCACTTTTATTTCAAATCTTCTCATTTATTAGGCACCCTAGGTCCATAATCTATAAACCATAATCTAACCCCATAATAGAATCCCAACATACCTCCAAAATCAAACAAGGAGTGAAGCTTTGAGACAAATCCCCCAAATCCCGAAATTTCAATCGGTTGAAAATGTTTACCCTCTTGCCTTCTTCATATCTTGGTGAAAGATCTTGCTCAAACCTAAGGAAAATGGAAGTATTTGGGGATCAAAACCCTAGGGTTTTCGGACCTAGGGAGAGAAGAGAAGAAGGGAAAAGGAAAAATGGAAGAAATGATCCAAAAATTCGTGTTTAAAGCTGCTGTCCCGTAATTCCCGCTCGAGCGTCCCTTTTCCCGCTCGAGCGGACCTGCACTCAGCACAGTTTTCAAAACTTTGAACAAGTATAACTCTTCCATCTGGACTCCGTTTTAGGTCGTTCTTGTGTCCAAATTGAAGCCCCGGAAATAAGCTTTCCAATGGTTCTAACCTCACATCCAAACTCAAAGTGTGGAAAGAGAAAAGGGCAAATGAGTGACGGTTAGTTAGAAATTCAAACTCAACTTTGGAACTTTTTATCTAATCTTATCTATATATCTTCTTAAGGCTTCAATCAAGGTTCCAAACATTATCCAAGGGTCCTCAATCATACTATTTAAAGTTCACTTGCCAACCCATCAATATCAAGAGTCCAACAACCATACAAGGTTTAAGGTGACAGGCACCACTATACATCAATCCGATGTGAATTTAAAATCCGGGTCGTTACAGGCGCTCTCCGGCAATATACTCTGTTTTTCAACCTTTCTGGCTGTTACTGATGTTCTTGCCCCTGCTGGGCTCCCTTCTGGCTGAAACTCTTCTATCACATCTGGGTGATCGTCCAACCACCCAGTGGCCTCTGCTGTTTCCCCATAATCGAACCAGTTGACCGCTGAGTCCTCTGGATCTTGGTTGTAGTAAAACCGAAGGTTGGCAAAGTCCTCTCCCACGGTTGTTACACTATCCATTTCCTGTCCTAGACTATCTCCTTGGATTACACACAGTTCTCCTCTGGCTGGAAGCTTCACACCGACACATCCCGCCTATCGGTAAAATGTAGTCACTTTCGGACTATCGTTTTCTCAATGCAAGTCAGTAAATCATGAGACTTGGCTCAACAACTCGCTTTTCCTTCGGGATCTCCTCTCCTTTGTTCTCGGCGGTCACCACCGGCGCTTAGGTTGGGTGATGGAGGTGCCTATCATGCACAAGTTGGTGCAATCGGGAAGGGACACCTCTGGTTTGGGCAGATGAGTAGGTGTGATGTAGATACTAGGGTCGTAAGACACGCCCCCAATGTGGATGAAGTTGAGTCTTTTGGGTGGTGGAGCTTGGTTGTATGTAGGGAGGGGATTTGTAGTAACGTTGGGTCTCTCAGGAGGTAAAATCACCCCATTATCAATGAGATCCTGGATTTCATGGCGTAACCGATAACACTGGTCGGTGTCGTGACCGTGCTGTTGGTGGAACGCACAGTACTTGGCCGGGTTATGGTTAGGGGGAAGTTTTTCTGGTAGGGGCCGCGGCTCCAGGGGCTTCAGGTGCCCTTTCTTAATCAAAACCCCCAGAGCTTTGGATAGGGGCATGTATAGTGGAGCGAAGGTTCGGGTGTTCTTGGGTGGGTATTTGGTTGTTTGCGGGTTGCTTCCGGACGCGCCGGAGAATGGCGTAGCTGCCGTATTCCTTGGAGGGGGGTTGGTGGTGACCATGCTTACTTCGGTAGCTCTTGCAGTTAGCGCCGGCCTCAACTGCATTGCTACCACGGTTGAAAGTTCGGGGTTGCTCCCGGTCATTATCAATCCAGCCTTGTTTCAAGGCATCTTCAATCTGCACCCCCATTTCATGTAGGTCAGAAAAGGTGGGAAATGGGACTACTATCATCTTTTGCATCAATTTCGGCTGTAGATTGCGCACAATCATCCGAATCTGGTCTTTGTCCGTAGGCCTCAAGGTCATCATTGAAGCCTTGGCCCTCCATCTGGTTACGAACTCTGAAAAACTCTCCTTAGGCTCTTGTCTGGTTGTCTCGAGATCACGAGTCGTAATCTCAATCTGCGTGTTGTACGAGTATTGCGCGATGAAGGCCTCGGCCATTTCGTCCCAATTTCTCTTGACGTCATCTTCTAGTTTGGCATACCACGCGGATGCCACTCCTGACAAGGTCCGACCGAACAAAGACAACTTCTGGAGCCTACTGAGGCCCATTGGCCTTAGATAGTCCGAAAACAGTCTTAAGTGTACCATGGGGTCCCCGGACCCATCAAACCGATCGATATGAGGCATTTTGAACCGATCTGGCAGCGTCACGGCTGCGTCAGTGTATCCATTTTCAATGTCGGATGGTCTTGACTCCACAGGATCTCTTGACGACTTCTCAAGCTTGCTCAACTTTAATGCGGATCGATCTCGAACTCAAAGGAGAGTCCGTAAATTGGTGGGTGTTTTTGATAGTTGGGGTTGGATTTGGGGTGGAGCCGGAGGCGGAGGTGGTCTGTGGGAAGTTACATGTCGGTCGAGTATTGGTCGCTTTCCGATTAGGAACTCTGGCGGGGAGGAATTTGATCTGGCAGATGCTCGATCTCTTTGCTCCAATCAGCAATTGTCTCTTCTGTTCTCTACAAGCTGGCTGTTGTTCTGGCGGTCTGCTGACGGACGGCATCTGTTGCATCGCTTTCATGCTTTCTTGAAGGTGGCGCACCATCTCCTCCAAACTAGCCATATTATCTTGTTACGGTTGAATTCTCGGTATATATTCCCTCTCTGTTGGTGACACAGAATCCGGATCCCTACTGAACACAGGTGGGGTAGACAAAGCTCTCTGAACTGTCTGCTGTACTGATGCTTTCTGCCTTACTGACCTCCGTTTAGTAACCGGGGGTAGTGAGTAGTACACTGGTTGTCCGTCTATCGATCCTCGGATCGAAGGAGTCGATTTCGACCTCGTGGTGCTTGGGAAATATCTATCGGATCGGTAGCAATTGTGCTCAACTACCTAATAAAAAGATAAATAAAGCGTATAAATAAACAGACAATCGGACAGCATAACGGCGCAAAGTAAATAAACACACAACACACGGTCGGGTATTTTAAAGTAAACGGTTGAATGCTGGATGCACTGTTTCTCAAACACTGATCACTGATTCATGAACCATTGCCCCTAGGCCTGAATCTGATATCCACAGACAACTGATTCTCAAAACAACGACATCGATGCCCTCGGACTGATACTTAAACTTGCAAACGATCCATGCGTTCTCGCAGAGTTACACTCTAAAGCACATAACAGATAAATGAGAACCCAAACACCCCTATATTGGGGTAGGGTTTCCCTGTCCTATTTTGCCAGGAGCTAGGGTTTCACTACGCACGCAGCGGTTTCAAACAACCTATATCGGGTAAGCAACTTGTCCTAGTTTGGAATGGTCACTATGGATTCCGAATATACCTTTGGGTCGAATGGTCGAAAAGGGTGCCCGGTAAAACCGGGTTTGTGTTCCCATCGGCAGAGCCCGCAACCGTCGACCTTATGGACATGCCTTGACAAGACAAGCCTCCGGCGAACCGTTCAGGAATAGCAGATGGCCAACACGGTGTCCTAGGCGCACCAATGCACATGCAATGCAAAGAAACACATAAGTGTAGTCAAAACAGGATATCACGAGTTCGAGTCAAGCTCTCTAAACTCCCCAGCAGAGTATCGCGCCCGCGGGACCTCGCTTCTGATTCGGACTCGATTTGTGTCACGGTTCTAAATCTGAACCAAAGAGTCCGACTCCGGCAAATCGTTTGAGAAAACAGATTTTTTGAAAAGAAGTGCCAAACATGGACTGCTTTGCCAGATTATAGAGTCGCCACCTAAATATTTTATTTTTGGGAAATTTAGGAAACCCTGACTCGGTGCCGAAGGCCACACGTCCGTCATCACCAAAGTTGACTTGGCTCGGGAGCTTGGGTACGATCGGGAAGGTCATTTATGAGCATTCTTCGCCCGGTCCGAAGACCGGCCTCTACTAACCGTGATATCCGTTTTGAAAACATTACATGTTCTTATTCCAATTATTTAACCTAGAATTACTATGTTGTGCGCACAGCAAACAAGTATAGACTAGATTGCCTAACTTGGAAATAAACATTGCATATCCGTTTTGTCTCGAAAAACGTGTTGTTTTCTTTTGCTACTCGCAAGTAGGCTAAAATGCGGATTTCAATGAGTTGTTCCAACTCAGGCAATCCAACCTCCACCCACAGGCATTCAAGCAGTTTATTTCACGTAAGCACTTAGCCGCATGTTAAGCATATTGTCATGGCAACATTCACACGCATGTGGTATGCTAAAGCATAATAGCTCACCTAGTACTCCAAGCCAAAACAGAAGCTAGTTAGCAAACATGCGTGCCCTAATTCATGTCAAGTGGCTAATGCATCACATACAAGGATGTAATCTAAACGGGCTCGGCTATCCTAAGCATGGCACATGAAATGCAGCAACTATCACGTATTCAATTTGGAACTGAAAGTACGATGCAGTTTGCATGATGTGCCGAACCCGATGTATGTAAACAAATGCATGAATGCATGCAAAGCATAAGGTATGCTAATTTAGAGATGCCCTAATCCACCAACATAAACAGGTAAATAAAAGGGATAGAAAGAAATGGGGATTGGAAGACATACACCCACTCACCCACACTTATTACAATTATGCCCTCACTCGGAGGGACCAAAAGAATAATACAGTCCTGAAAGAATAAATGAATAAATATTACAAATTCTAATTACTAAAATTAAATTAAACCAATAAAATAAATGGAGCCTCACCTCTAACGCAGCGAATGATGCATGCTCGTCATGCTCGCCCGAAAACCCGTGTCATGGCATTCTCGCTTCGCTTTTACCGCTCGCCTCCAAAATTTCCAAAGTTCGAATACCTTCCAAAAGGTCAAATGCCCCACCGGGAAGAGATCATCTTGCTCTTATTGACCATCGGCTGCTTGTGGTGGTTATCGGCACAAATAAAGTGCCGATCGGCACATTAAACTGCCGGCCGGCAGAAAGTCCCTGCAGCAGACAGATTGACAGCAGCAGCAAGACAGCAATGCATGGCATGGATTTTAGGGGACATGTAAGCATGGTCATTGCCTCCTATCATGCTTGGGGACTCAAGGAGGTAAGACTCTTGGTTCTTGGGCCACCAATAGTGCATTTTGATACATGATAGCCCAAAGAATCAAGATTGCTCTTTTGATATGAAAATGCATGCAACCCAAAAAAAATGAAGACTAAGTCCCTATCATATGGAGATCAAGGGCCTTAGGGACTTGAGGATGGAGACAAGTTTCACCACTCAAGTGTGAACTCCTCTCAATCTTCATGTTTGGTTTGACAACCCCAAACCAAACCATGGAATGCAACTCATGCGACATGGCTCAAATGTAATGCAACCTATCATGTTAGGCATGCAAAGAGCTAAAGTGTGCAAGGTACGAATGTCATGCAACATGCATGGAACTAGCATGTATACTAGGTTTCATCAATCAAACATGCAACAACCATGATATAAGCATGCGAAGGTGGACTAAGCTCAATGAGGCAGCCCTCAAAACTCCCTAAATCAGTGGCAAAACATGCCTCGAAACATGAACAAAATGCCACACAAGCATGCAAGCCATAAGGCTCAAGGCTAAGGCACAAAGTGAGACATTGAACCACCACTTAACAAGACCAAACATGGCACATGTGAGGCAACCAAAACAGGTTTTTTAGCATACAAAATAGCACTCAAACCCCCTTCATGGCATCCCCAAAAATGCACTAAACATGTAGGCATGCAAAGGCCTACTTTAAAGCATACAAGAGCACACCCTTTAAAGCATGAACTAAGCCACATATGCCAACATACAAACATGACTAATGGGCTGAAATAGGGTCTAATATGATGCCAAATCATGGGATAAAGACAAGTTAAGCATGCTATAACTCCATACAAGCAAAGCCTACAAGCCAACAAGCAAGGCAACCATGCTAAGCATGCCAAACATAGCCAAAACAGTGGCTCACAGCCCTTATGCATGACAAGATGATACTCATATTTTCATAAAATCAAGCTAAACATGCGAGAAATATGGCTTAGGCATATGGCATGCTTTTAGGCATAAAAGAGCATTTCAAAGGAAGTATGAGAAGCATGTTAGAGGCTATAATTCCAACCAAAAACAGAGATCAAACATGACCTAAAACAGCCCAAAAAGTCCTGAAATGAAGCCAAATGTAGACATGCACACATGCTATGCTATGAGCCCAAAACAAAGGCAAATAAAGGACCAAGGGGAGAGGGGTGTCTCTCCCCTAAATGAGGCTCGAAAATATCATCCTCACCACTGAAAACCCACTGGTTTTCAGTGGTGAGAAGGTCAAAAAAACACCAAGCTAGACAATGCTCCAAGAAAAGGGCACAAAAAGACCAAAACAAGGCCTAAAAGAGTAAGGCCTCAATCAAATGAAAAAGAGACCTTAATGAAAGTTCTAGAGCAAGCAAAAACAAGGTTTTTTTTATGTTAAACACAAAGCCAAAAAACCAAGACAAGAGGGGTAGAAAGTAGTTGCAAGAATGGGGAAACTAAAGTGGTGTTCTTACCCTTGAAGATCCAATGAAGAACAAAGGTTGCAGCCTTCCTCTAATGCTCAAAACCAGTCCAAAAACACCTCAAACAACCTTCCAAGCCTCCTAATCTCGAGCTAAGGTGTAATGGTGTGTGTTCTAGTGCAAAAGTAAGGTAAATCACACTATTTGGTCCCAAAACACACACACACAAGGAGGGAGAAGGGAGATATAGATATATATGGATGTATATCAGAGAATATATGCCTAAGCTCTGGTTTTTGACCTAAAGTTGCTAACCCTAAACAATGGAGATGAATGCAAGTATATATAGCCAAAAACTAAGCCAAAACTTAATGACTAAGTAAGGCCAAAGGGTGCAAGGGGTTCCTGGCTTCCAAGGGAAGCTAAGACAGCTGGCCAAGCTTCTCCAAGCTTGGCCAAGGGTTCAACTTCTAGAAGCTTCAAGGGGGTCAAGGGTGCAAGGGTTCAATCCCTCGTATGGAGTGGTGATGGTGTAATCCGGCACACGGTGGCATGCACCATCCTCGGAGAGGTTCGAAGGGTCACCGGCCAAAAACGATCGGCACAAAAATGTGCCGGCATCATACAAAGGCCGATCGCCAAGGATTTGAATAAAAGAGTGCCGATGGCTACTAGGGAGAGCCGGTGGAGGTGTGAGGCAGCCGGTGGGTTCTAGGGATGGCTAACAAGCCTTCCCCTACCCTCAAATGCAAACACACACATGCCTTGGTGGAAAACCAAGCACAGAACAAACCGGTTAAGAGATCCTGAGGCACGGCGCGCAGTCGGGACCTCCGGGGACTCAAAACGAACACAAACATGGATAATCACTGGGTGTTCAAGCGGTGATGTCCAAGTCTTGAGGATGGTCAAAAATGGGGTGTCTACACTACCTTAATAATTGGAGCAAGAGCACATGATGTTTATAAAAACTCATATCATGATTAGTAGAGGCCGATCTTTAATCGGGTGAGCGGGGGTGCTCAATTCATGACCTTCCTCTCTCGTACCTAAGTTCCCAAGCTGAGACAACTTTGGTGATGATGGACACGTGGCCTTCAGCACAAGTCAGGGTTTCCTAAATTTCGCCGAAATAAAAAAAATATTTAGGTGGCGACTCTGTATTTGGCAAAGCAGTCCAATTTTGGCATTATTTGATTTAAAATCGATTTTCCAAAACGATTTGCCGGATTTGGACTCTTTGGTGTTTATTAGTTTCAGATTGCACTTGTGAGATTAGATTTAGAACCACGGGAGTGCGAACTTTGAGGCCTTTGTTTTCAAACCTTCCAAAAGAGGGCGCGAAAAAGGGCGAGCCACAGTTTTTGGCGACTTTGCTGGGGATTTAGAGGACTTGACTCGAACTCATGATATGTTGTTTTATCTACACTTATGTGTTTCTTTGCATTTGCATTTGCATTGGTGCGCCTAAGTCATAGTGTTTGCCATCTGCTATTCTTGAGTGGTTTACTAGAGGCTTGCTTGGAAAAGTTGCCAAAAGGTTGACCGACTGCGGGCTCTGCCACGATGGAAACACAACCCTTGGATCTGGATTACCGTTGTACCATTTGATCCTCCTTTCACTTCTCGGTGTTAGGTGTGAGAGGTATATTAGGTAGCCTTGCTAAGGTACGCTTTTTGACCAATCGACCTAGTTGCATATCGGAAACCATAGAGACTGCTCCAAACTAGGACAAGTTGCTTATCCAAATGTAGGAATTGTATGAAACCGCTTGTTTTGCGCAGTTAATCCCTAGCTCTTGACGAAATTAGGACAGGGTAACCCTACCCCATCATAGGGGTGTTTTGGCTCTCACTTGCTTGATATGTGCTCTTAGAGTGAAACTCTACAGGAATGTATGTATCGATTGCAAGTGCAGGTATCGACTTTGAGGCAGTCGGTGTTGATCTGAGTTCTCGACTTATGATTGCAACTACGTGTTGTTTGTGTCTGAGCCGAGGTGCTGTGCGGTTTCTGATTTTTGTTTCTTTTTGCTTTATTTTCTTTTTGCAAGGTAGTTTTTCACCATTGCTTCTAATGATTCAGTTACCCTCCAAGCATTCTGGACTCATGTAAGGAGACTTTATAGATCCGGGGATCTTGTCAGGGGACAACCAGTGTTTGCTTCGCTCCCACCGGTTACCAGACAGAGGAGGATCAAGCATAACTCACCAGTCCAACAGTTACCTTTTCAGTCCCAGATGTCTACTTCTACTCCAGAAAGAGAGTATTCACCAGTTCTGATGGCTCAGCATCCTGCAGTCAGCATGGAAGATATGGTTCGCTAGCTCCAACAGACTATTGAGACTATGTAGCTAGATGTTGCCCGCCAAGCTAAGGTCACAGCCCGCCAAGCTGAGATCGCAAGCTACCAAGCAGAATTGATAGATAGGCTTTAACAACAGCAACCTCAACCGGCAGTAGCCTCTGTATCCCATGCACTCCCAGCAGGAATTCTGGTACCCGGGGTCACAATACATGTACAGGAAAATGCGAGCATTCAGGCAGATCCCATCCCACCTCAGACCTCCAAGGCACCAGTTTACCAGACGGAGGCGCCATTTGAATTTGTGGTTGACCCTACTGCATTGAAGATCAACAAGCTGGAAAAGATTTTCAAGTGGGCACAGGGCGTAAATTCAATCCCTGATATTGAGGATGGCTATACTGACTCAGTAGTGACTTTGCCAGACAGATTCAAGATGCTGCACATATACCGATTTAACGGCTCCGGGGATCCTATGGTCCATCTACGGTTATTTTCAAATATCCTACGACCAATGGGTCTCAGCAAACTACAAAAGCTGTCGCTTTATGGCCGGACCCTATCAGGTATAGCGGCTATCTGGTATGCAAAACTGGAAGACTTAGTGAAACGAACTTGGGATAAAAGGGCCGAGGCCTTTGTAGCGTAGTACTTCTACAATACCCAAATTGAGGTCACTACTCGTGATCTTGAAGTGACCTGCCAAGAACTGAAGGAGGGTTTCTCAGGCTTTGTGACTCGATGGAGGGCTAAGGCTTCTATGATGACTACCAGGCCATCCGAAAAAGATCAGATCAGAATGATTGTCCGTAACCTGCAGGGGAGATTGTTGCAAAAAATGATTGTTTTTCCCTTGTTCATATTTGCTGATCTCCATGAGATAGGAGTTCATATTGAGGATGCAATGAGACAAGGGTTGATAAATTATGAGAAGGAGCAACCCAAGAGGGCTTTCATACGCAGTTCCAATGCGACTACTAGTGGTAGCGCAGCTACGCGGCCTTCAAATGTGAGTATGGTCACCACCACAATAAAGACTGCCAACCCCTTTGCTAGTACATCCAACGTAACTTCACAAACCTCAAGCCATCAAGCCCGAGGCTAGAGGGTCTTCACCCGCTTTACATGTCCTTATCCAAAGCCCTAGGGGTCCTGATCAGAAAAGGACATCTTAAGTCATTAGAACAACGCCCACTGCCCGATCCTCTCCCACCTAAACACAACCCGGCCAAATACTGTGCTTTTCACCAACAACATGGTCATGACACAAATCAGTGCTATAGATTGCGTCATGAGATTCAAGATCTCATTGACAATAAGGTGATAGCACCTCCACAAAAACCCAATGTCACTACAAATCCTCTCTCACCACATAATCAAGCTCCTCCACCCCAACATATAAACGTCATCCATATAATGGCCGTCCCTTATGACCCTAGTATATATATCACCCCTTCCCACCTATCTAAATCGGCGTTGTTCATCCCTGAGAGCACAGACTTGTGCATGATGAACACGCCAACAATCCAAACTGAACTTGTGGTGGTGATAGTGGAAGATGAAGGGAGGTCAGCCTTGGTGGAGAATGTCAGTCCGTTGCCCAAGGGCTCTGAGGACTTATCTGATGAGGTATACAACTCGAGTTTCTATATTGTGCCAATCAACTAAGATAAGTCGGAAGTGGTGTTGCCGACTAGGATGGAGGTTAGTGTAGTCCGAGAAGATGGACCAAACCAGGGATTAGATGATCTAGCTGACTTGGAGGAGGATATAGACAATTTGCAGTTCTTTGATGAGCAAGATCAAGGGGACGTGCATATTGATTGGTTTGATCTAAATAGGTCAACAGACAATTCTGGGTGGCTAAGTGATGAACTCGATATAAACGAGGGAATTGTATTGAAGCTGGAAGAACATAAAGCAGGAACCACTGCAATGGCCAGAATGACCGACGAAAAGGGTAAACTGTTGAAAAACATCGGTGCAGAACGAGTGGCTCAGGAGTTCGGCATAGTTAGTATTGTACCTACAAAGCAAAAAGCCGCACTGAGGTACCTTGAGCAAGAAGTGGATCAAAACAAACAGAAGGCTGGAAAGGCCTAAGGCCTTGCGGGGGAAATCTGTGAGGAGAAGAAGTCCCAAACAGAGCCGGACAACTGGTTGTCAACTGTCGAAGGAATCTAGTGGGATGACGATGACCTGGATATTCCGGCCACTTTTAACCTACTACTTGGGTGACCCTGGTTGAACCAAGTGAAAGCTATCTCTTCCACTCTCCACCAAATGTTGAAGTACCACCATAGAAAAGGGGTGGCCATAGTCTTCAGGAATTCATCTATACATCCTCTGCTGGAGGTCACTACACTTGTGCTAGAGATTGTGTATGGTGAAGAGGATGTCTTCCTTTCCGGTTTACCTTGGCTGAAGCCCCGGGGTAGCGCAGAACATCTTGGCTATTGATGAAAGCCTATATGTCAGCGCCCAATCTGTATATCTCATGAATAAGCTACAACATATGCCCGGAATGGGATTAGGAAAGAGTGGTTGGAAGGGTGTTTCCCCATTGGCCGACGTGCCACATAACCCACATGCCTTTGGTCTTGGCTATACGCCCACCAAAGAGGACTAGGGAAAGAAATAGCCGGAAGAGCCAGAGCTAAGTAAACTGGGAAGCAGTACGAGTTTGTGCACTAACCAATTCGGGGAACCTTGAATGGCTATTTTGTTTGGGAGGGTGAAGATTTCCCATTCTGCGGTTTCCCCAAGCCTTGGTTCAACTCTGAAAAGCAGTGGGTTCCTGGCTTTGATATTTTCTTTGACTTGCAACTGCAAGAGAGTGATATGGAGGAATAGACTGAACTAATCACTGAGGCTGTAAAGAGTATAGGAAATGACTCTGATAGCAATGAACTTGAGGTAGGAGCAGCACTGGCATGTCTCTTTTCGGATCCTTAGATCAACTCAGAGAGCTTGGGGGATAACCTGATCGTTTCCATGATCGGAGACCAACCGGGTGCAAACCCCCAGTGGTATCTTGGATGCATCTAACGCACTGTCCCTTACTTGGCACCTGGAGGAGGGCTTTCTATCCAAAAGTTCTGAGTCAGGTAGTGAGTCAGAATCTGATTCCACAGAGTTGGTAGAGTCGGAATCAGATTCTAGTTCTTCTGAGTTGGAGTCTGGTATTCCTGAGGTTGATAACCCGGATGCTGAGGTTTTGTCTAGGTCGTCTTTTTCCTTTTCTTTTGATTCGGTTGTAACCGAGGAATTGGATGAGCTGAACCTTTTGAATGTGAATACCACTGCAGATTCTGAGTACTTCTTTGTGCCACTTGTATATTGTATTGATCATGACTTTCAAAATTTTAGTGAAAACGATAAGGAAGAAATTCCTTTGGTTTTGAAACATTTGATTAATCGAAAGGAGGAAAGGTTTGTAAAACCTTTCGTTGATGAAATCATTTCAATTAATGTGGGTACTGAGAAGGATTCGTGTTTGGTCCAGATCGGGTCCGCGTTGTCTTTGGAGGAGCGCAAGCGCTTATTCACTTTATTAAAAGATTTCAAAGATGTTTTTGTGTGGTCCTACGAAGACATGCCTGGAATCGATCCCGAGATTGTACAGCATCGGATTCCTTTTGACCCTGAGGCCTGACCGACCAAGTAGAAACTGCGGAGAATACGCCTGGATTGGGCTTTAAAGATTAAAGAAGAGGTCAACAAGCAGATAGACGTAGGGTTTTTGCTAGTATCTTAGTATCCAACTTGGTTAGCCAACATTGTTCCAGTGCCAAAGAAAGATGGCAGAATTCGGGTGTGTGTAGATTTCAGAGATCTGAATAGAGCCAGTCTGAAGGACGACTTCCCTTTACCACACATTGACGAATTGGTGGACTTCACCACAGGCCATGCATTACTCTCCTTCATGGATGGATTTTATGGGTATAACCAGATTTTGATGGCACCCGAAGACAGAGAGAAAACAGCTTTCACCACGCCGTGGGGAACCTACTGCTACAGGGTGATGCTGTTTGGGTTGAAGAAAGTGGGGGCTACCTATCAAAGGGCTGCAACCATAATTCTGCATGGCATGATCCATAAAGAAGTTGGGGTGTACGTGGATGACATGATTGTCAAGTCCAAGGAAAGAGAGGACCACTACACCGCTTTGAAGAAATTCTTCCAACGGATCAGAGAATACAGATTGAGATTGAATCCACAGAAGTGTACTTTTGGCGTAACAACAGGGAAAATACTGGGCTTCTTGATCACACAAAGGGGCATTGAGGTAGATCCTTTTAAAATCAAGGCCATCCTAGAAATGCCACCACCAAGGACTGAAAAGGAGGTGCGAGGCTTTCTAGGTAAAGTGCAATTCATAAGATGATTTATTTCTACATTAACCTTGACTTGTGAACTAGTATTTGGCCTCCTAAAGAAAGGAAAGAAATTCCAACGGGATGACCAATGTCAATTTGCTTTTGAGCAGATCAAGTAGTACCTTCAGAATCCACCCATGTTGTCGCCACTAGAATCGGGGAAGCCCTTGATTATGTATCTGTCAGTAACGAACACAATAATGGGATGCATGCTTGCTCAGGAATCTGAGGATAGGGTGGAGAAATCCATCTACTATTTGAGTAAGAAATTGCTGGACTATGAGACCCGTTACACCCCGCTGGAGAAGGCTTGCTTAGCCTTGGTATGGGCTACCAGGAAGTTAAGGCACTACTTGTTAGCTCACTCTATAATTCTGGTTTCGAGATTAGATCCTATCAAATATCTCTTTGAGAAACCAGCGCTTACGGGTAGGCTAGCCCGTTGGTTGCTTCTCCTCTTCGAATTTGATCTAAAGTATGTTACTCGCAAGTTTGTCAAGGGGAGAGTGGTAGTTGAGTTCCTAGCAGATCACCCAATAGAAGGGGATGAAGCAGTAGAATACCTATTCCCAGATGAAGCTATTCTGCAAATCAAGGAAGAGATTTGGACAATATACTTTGACGGAGCGTCTAATCAATATGGTTATGGGATAAGGGTGTTGCTGATAGCACCCAACAATTCCCATATACCCTTAGCCTTCAAACTTCAGTTCAAGGTATCTAACAACGAAGCAGAATACGAGGCATGTATAGCTGGTTTGGAAGCCGCCCTGGAACTGGGGGCAAAAAGGTTGGATGTTATCTGGGACACGAACCTAGTTGTGTCGCAAGCAAATGGAGACTGGAATGTCAAAGAAGAAAAGATGAAGGTCTATCACCAGACCTTGGATGTTATGATTCCTAGGTTTAAGAAACTGAGCTTCACGCATCTACTAAGAGGGAACAACAGGTTCGTTGATGCTTTATTAATTCTATCTTCTATGATAGACATCCCGTTGGGAGTCCGGATGCATCCGATCATCATTGAACAGAGATATACGCCGACCTACGAGGCTATCACTGCAATAGATGAAGTGCAAGATCAAAACTCCTGGTATTATGATATCTGGAACTTCTGGGAAAAGGAAGTTTATCCACCAGGGGCAAATGCCAAAGATAAGAGGGCAATACGGTGAATAGCCGCTTAATTTATCATCTGCGGAGGTAAACTGTACAAGAGGGGTCATCTAGAAATGCACATCATCTAGAATTGCACAAGTTATGTGTCGACACAGAGAAATCGAAGTGCCTAATGGAGGCCATCCATGGGAGAGAGTGTGGAGCACACATGAGCGGAGTAATGTTAGCCTGGAAGATTCTCAAGCAAGGTTACTACTAGTCTACCATGGAGGAGGATTGTATTGGTTTTGTTCGGCGATGCCACAAATGCCAAATCCATGCAAATTGCATGAATATCCCACCGTCGAAGCTGTACAACATGACTTCACCATGGCCTTTCTCAGTCTAGGGAATTGATTCCATTGGGGCAGTTACACCGAAAGGGTCAAATGGGTATGAATACATTCTGGTGGCAATTGATTATTTCACGAAGTGGGTGGAAGCTCAATCTTATGTAGTGTTCAAAGCAACACATGTGGCTAAGTTCATCCGAAACAACATCATTTGTCGTTATGGAGTCCCAAATGAGATCATTTCAGACAATGGCTCCCATTTCAAGAAAGAAGTGATCGAATTGTTAGAGAAATACAACGTGACTTTTCATAAGTCATCTACATATCGGTCGTAAACCAATAGAGCTGTTGAGGCCGCCAACAAGAACATTAAGCATATTTTGCAGAAAATGGTTGAGACCTCTGAGGACCGTGTAGACACCCCATTTTTGAACGACCTTAAGACTCATACGTCACCGATTGAGCGCTCGGTGATAGTGCATGTTGTGCTCGCTTCGAGCTTTGGGGTTTTGGCTGAAAGCCTTGCCTCCGGGTCTCCGAACTCGTTGTGCTTTGGCTTGGTTTGCGGATTGGACCTTGTTTCTCTCCCTGGAGGGAGGGAGAGGTCTTGTAGACCATCTCTTTGTGGTCGTAGACCACTCTTTGCGATCATAGACCACTTTTCCCGTTTGGAGATCAGTTTTCGATTTTAGGAGCCTTCGGCTGTGCGCCTTGTCTCGGGACCGCTTAACGTTCTCTGTTTTGCTTGGTTTTTGGACCACACCTTGTTTCCTCTATCTAGAGAGGCACTATGGTCCGGGAAACCATTTTTGTGGTTGCATACCACTTTTGGTGCTCAACAGCCAGTTTTCGAGGCTCCCGGCTGCGTGCTTTGCCTCCTGAACTCTCGTTTTGCATCTGTGTTCGTTTGTTTTGGCAGAAACCTTGTTTCCATTGTTTGGAAGGTAGTACAAGGGTGGGAGACCAATTTTTCTTCTTGGAGACCACTTTTCTTCCCGCCAGCCGATTTTCTGGTCGGGAAACTGGTTTTCTTGGTCTTTGGGCCACATTTGTTGGTCTCCCACCACACCATTGGCTTTCTTTCAGTGTGGAGACCACCAATTCCCCTTGTCGACCACTTTCTCTTCTGGTCGACCACTTAAAGTAGCAGGCCAACCACTTTAGTTGGTCAGCAGCTTTCCCCCTGTTTTGTTAGACTGAATGGATACCAGCTGTGCCAGTTGGAGGGCACAGACTGTATCCTCCATACACGTGTATGGAGGGATTGCATCCAAGTTTTAGCTTCTCCAAGAAGCTTGAACCCTTTGTTTTTCTATAAGAGAGGCTCTCCCTCTCCATTCCAAGGGTTCTGAAATTTTCCTAAGGCATAAGCATATATCTCTCTTTATATCTCTATATTTGGTGCCTAAAGAGTGTGTTGTTCTTCACTTTTGCACCACAACCCTTAACTATACACCCCCATCATTGAACTGAGCTTCTTGGAGGACATTTTGGAGGTTAAAAAGCTGGTTCTTGGCTGAGAAATTTGCTGGTATTGTAGTGCTTCAAGGGTAATCTCTTTTCTCCCTTTTAAGCTTTGTTTTGATCACTCTCTTAGCCATATTTGCATGCTTCTCTTGGCTTAACATTAACTACAAAAGCTCTATTTTTCAGTCCTTAGCATGTTTGTTGAAGGCCCTTTTGGTGTTGAGGACCTTCTACCCTCTTGCATACCTTGTGTTGTGTCATGCCTTAGGGCCTTTGGGCTAGTCCTTGCTTGGCCTTCTAGCCACTGAAATCCAATGGATTTGCAGTGGTAAGCATGTGGTTTTGAGGCCTAAAACCAGAGGGGGGTGACCCCCTCTCTTTTGGTTTTATTTACTTGCATTTTTGGCCTATCAAAGGAGCATGCATCTTCATACTTTCAAGGCTTGGTTCAGGCACTTTTTAGTGACTTTTAGGACCTTCCTAGACTTTGTCCATGGTTGGTTTGGTCACCCTTGGCATGCTTCTCATATGTGTAGTGTAATCTCATTTGTGGCTCATTAAAGTAGCATGTCAATCTAGCATGTATTAGCTCCATTTCAGTGGGTTTTTGGTCATCATTTGGCATGTCATGGCTCTGTTTATGGCTGGTTTAATAGCCTCTTGCATGCTTCATATGCTTGTAGTGTAAATCTTGTTCACTAGCTTTGAATGCATGATGTTTTGGCTCACCATTCTAGCATATTTGGCCATGCTCCAACATGATTTTGTTCATATTTTGGGCTCTCTTAGCTCTGTTTTGAGGCCCCTTGGTCAAATGATGCTCGCCTTGCATGCCTCTAGTGTAATATGCTTTACTAGCTTTTGATGCTTGAGCCTTTCAACATGCATTACATGAGTTGTTTTGTATGATTCTAAGTCATCTTGCATGCCATTTTAGTGCTGGAACATATGCCATTGTACTCCATGTTGCATCCTTTCAATGCTTTTGGAAAGTTGTGTTTTGTGCCTTAGGCTTGGGCCCTTGCATTGTGCATGCTTGTATGTGTTTTATTGCCTTGGTTTCATCACCATTGGCCACTGATTTGGACATGGCTGAGGCCTATCCATCTTGGTTTAAGTCCATTGTGCATTGAGTATGCCATGTGGTTCATAGCATTGAGTATGCCTTGTTGTTGCATGATTGATCATTACACTTGTGCATGCTATTTTCATTGCATTATGTATGTTAGTTACCATGTGCATTGTGTATGCAAGCATCATGAGCATTGTGTATGCCATGTAATTCATAGCATTGTGTATGCTAGTTGCATGTTTGCATGTCTAAGTTGTATCGCATTAGGTTGCATACTTGAAGTCGCATTGTGCATGCCATGTTTGTTGCATTGTGTTTGGGATAGGAGTTAGCCCAAACACGGGAAACGAGGGGCATTTCATACTCGGAGTGATGAAACGTACCTCAATTCCCGGTCGCCGACACTCTTGACTATACATGATGGAGTTTTAAGCTTTATGTGTTCATATGTGCATTCATTTCATATTGAGTTGTGCAACTTCGCTTCTCGGCCATCGTGCATTGAAATGCGTAATTGATGGCTCGAGGGTCGAGAACCACACTCCCTTGAGCTTATGAAATGATAGGGAGGGTGGTTGTGCACATATATCTTGCAAATACATTGCTATGCTGTAGACATCCCCGAACGCCCCGGGAGGGTTAAGTCCCGTTCCGTTCATATTGGGGTCACTACAGTTCAAGGACTCAAATGTCACGGTTCTTAATCTTGAACCAAAGAGTCCAAATCCGGCAAATTGTTTTTGAAAACAGATTTTTTGAAAAAAAGTGCCAAATATGGACTGTTTTGCCAGATACAGAGTCGCCACCTAAATGTTTTTTTAATGGGAAATTTAAGAAACCCTGATTTGGTGCCAAAGGCCATGTGTCCGTCATCACCAAAGTTGCCTCGGCTCGGGAACTTGGGTACGATTGGGGAAGGTCACTTCGTGAGCACCCCCGCTCGCCCGGTCAAAGACCGGCCTCTACTAACCGTAATATCTGATTTTGAAAACATTGTGCGTTCTTATTCTGGTTATTAGCCTAGGTTACTATGTGATGCGCACAACATACAAGTATAGACTGAGTCGCCTGAATTGGAACTAAACATTTCATGTTTGTTTGTTTGAAAATGGTTTGATGGTGCTACCCGCAGGTAGGCTAAGACGTGGATTTGCCACCCTCGGGTGGGCTTAGAAAACAATGGTTTTGCCACTATCTAGTGGGCTTAAAACACACAGTCAATGATTTGTTCCAATCCAACTAACCCAACCTCCACCCACAGGCATTCAAGGTAGTTATATCACATAAGTAGTTAGCCTCATGGTAAGCATGCTATTGATAGTAGTCACTCACACGCATGCAAGGATGCTAAAGCATAAAACTCACCGAGTACTCCAAGCCAAAACAAAAACTATATTAGAAATCATGCATGATCCTAAGTATACAGAAATGCCTAATGCAACACATGCAAAAATGCAAACTATAGCAGGCTCGGCTATTCTAAACATGGCATATGGAATGCTACAGCTAACATGTATTCAACTTGGAATTGAAATACAAATGCAGTTAGTATGATGCGTCGAGCCCGGTGCATGTAAAACAGATGAATGAATGCAAACATGCTATCATACTGTATGCTAATTGAAATATGCCCTAATCTAACCATCATAAGCAGGTAAATAAAAGGGAAGAAAGACGTGGGGTTGGAAGACATACATCACACTCACCCACACTTATTACAATTTTGCCCTCGCACAGAGGATTCGAATAAATATACAGTCCCAAATAAAAGAATAGTATAGTCCAAAATAATACAGTCCAAATAATGTACGAATTCCTAATTAATTAACAAATTAACTAAGAAAGCTGTAAAACTAGCATGCAAGCCAGGGACTGACTTGATTTCGCTCCGGGTGATGAATGATGCATGTTCAGTTTGCCTTTGTGCAGAAATCCATGACGATGCCCCAATTAGCCTCTGTTTGCACCTGTTCTTGAAATGCGTGCCAAGCTCAAAAAGTTCGATTCTTCATTTTGAAAACAGAGAGCAGAAAGGGGCATGGCAATGTATTTTCACAAATGTATGCATGTCTCGATCCTCGTGCACCAATCACATATCGATGCATGATGGCCGAGTCGAATTGCACAACTCAATATGAAATGAATGCATATGAAAATACAACAAAACCTAACTCCATCATGGATAATCCGGAGTGTTTGCGGATCGGGAATTGAGACATGTTCCGTCACTCGAAGTACGGAACGTACCTCGTTTCCCATGCCCGGGCTAACTCCTATCCCGAACACGATGCAATATGCATGATATGCATGAAATGCAACTAAGATACAACCTAACATGCGAAAGGCTATGAAATGGCATACGCGATGCACGAGGAAACATGGCATACACAATGCGCTAATATACGGCCTAGCATACGCAATGCTATGGAATGAAATGGCATACACAATGCAATATGGGCTTACACCAACACAAGTGGACCTCGGCCACACTCACATAGGAGGCCATAAGATGAAAATGAGACAACTTGAAGTGCGTGCACACGTGCACGCAAACCGAGGACCGAACCTACGGCACGGAATGCCACTCTAACAAGACATGGCAAGACACAAAAAATGGCATACTATCATGAAAAAATCAGAGGTAAAATGAGATGCAAAACAGCCCCAAAACCCGGTAAAATGAAACCCGATGCATGAAACGAGTCCCGAAACACGGGTTTTGGCGCATGAAATGGCCTATAACTATACAATGCATACATAATTTGAATATGAAATGAAAAGAAAGAAGCAAGGAAGCCCTGAGACAATAATTTTTACAGTTTAGAGTGAGCCCAAACAGTGGGCCCAAGTAGGGCTAAATTAGCATACAGAAATGGCTCCGCCGGGGAGGTAATGAAGCAAGTCACCAATGCTAGCCCCAAACAGATAAGGGGCCTTATACAATATTGAAGAGGGACCAAAAATAAAATGTTTTACAGTTTATGACAGGTCCCAAAAACAGATACAAATATGCCAAAGATCTCATGCAAGAAATGAGCCAACCAAGGGGCAAATAAGCAAGTGGTGCATGGAGGTCTCAAACAAGTGAGGGCCCTTCAAAAATGTTGAAGAGGAACCCAAAATAAGGCTTTTTACAGTTGATTTCCGAACTCAAAACAGTGCACAAATAGGCTCAAAATATCATGCAAAATGGGGGCACCAAAAGGGCTATAACATGAAGTATACAAAGGGTGTCTCAAACAGCCATAGACCCTTAATGAAACATGAATATGGGGTAAAAATAAGTCTCTTTTCAGTTCGGACCAAGGTCCAAAAATAGAAGCTCAATAAGCTAATAAACCATGCAAAAATGGGGACCAAAGAGGGGTACAACGGCAAGTGATACATGGAGATCCCAAACAGTGGTGAGCCCTTCTTCAATGTTGAATAAGGGCTCAAAATAAGCTCAGTTACAGTTTATATCATGCCTCAAATCAGATTACACATAGGCCAAAAATACTATGCAAGATAATGGCATACAAAGGGATATTGAAGCAAGTGCAAGATGGGGGTCCCAAACAGGGTAAGACCCTTAATGAAATCAAAAAAATTACATTTTCAGTTTTGGTCGAAGCTCAAAACAGCAAGCAAAGAGGGCTAAGAAATGGTACAAAAATGAGCTAGAAAGAGGGAGAAATCAACTCACAGTTGAAGACCAAGCCTTGGCTGCCTCTTGGACTGAAAAATGGTGCCTTCTAGCCTTTGAGAAACTCCCCAAGCTGCATTAAATGGAGTGGTGGTGGTGGTGGTGCTAGGTGGTGGTATAGAAAGGGGTGGGAACTTGGATGATTTTGGTCTTGAAATGGAAGGAAAAAGGAGGGGTGTGTATGCAAGCTCCAAGAGTGAATTTTCCAACCCTCAAACCAGGTTTGGAGAGGTGGTTATATGGATAAATGAGAGGGAGAAAAAGGGGGAAACATGGGAGGAAAAGTGAGCCAAGTTTCCCTCCAAAAAGCCCTCCTGGATTGCAGAACTGGGGAAAGTTACATTCTGCGATGTACTCCTCAGAAGGAAGCTGGCCGGCCAACTTTTGGAGCTGCAGGTGGCCGGCCGGCCAGGGGTCAAAAAGGCCAAGTTGAATTAGTGGCCAGCCACCACCAATTGATGTCCTCCCAGGTGCCCTCAACAGAACCTTGTGGTCCAAAATTGGTAACTATGAACCAGGAGAGAGAACAACCCACTTTTCAAAGGGGTTCAAAAGGTTCAAATAGAATTATTGGCCGGCCATATGAAATTGGTGTCCTCCTAAGTGTGTACAACACAAATATGTGGTTTGGAGCTGAAGAAAGTGGCCTTAGGGTGGTCAACATTAGCTTTGACGTGAGAAAAACGGGCGTCGGAGGGCGATGAAGGAAATATAACTGGTTTCTGGAACAATTACTATCCTCCCACCCTTCTATAGCCTTCTTGGTGATGAAACAGAGGTACCTATCAAAAATGAACGAAAACCGATGCAAAATGAAGGTTCGGGGGCCGAGACGCGCAGTCCAAGGCCCCGAAAACTGACTGTTAGGCACCGGGAGTGGTGTTCGACCACGAAGTGGGTCTCTCAGACCACAGTGTCCCTCAAAAGGGAGTAAATAGGATGCATGCCAAAAACTGGAGCAAACGGAGGTAGTTAGGCGGTCCCGAACTGAGGCACACGGCCCGACTCGAAATGGGCAAATGTGGCCCACGGCCACCGAGAGATGATCTACAAGACCTCTCCTCCCTCGGGAAGAAACAGAAAACCGAGCTTGGTTCGCAAACCGAGGCAAGGCACAGAAAAGCCCGGAAGTCCGGAGGCAGGGCTCACGGCCGAGACTCTGAAGCTTCTGAGTGAGCACGATATGCAACATCACCAAGCGCTCAATCGGTGACGTTTGAGTCTTAAGGTCAGTCAAAAATGGGGTGTCTACACATGCCCTTTCTTGCTCTCTGTTGCAGCAAATTGAAGTCTGGTAGCAGAAACTAGTCGGTCGGCCAGGTAAAGTGGTTGGCCGACCACTTTTTTTCTAGTTTTTAGCACAAAAAGTGGTCGGCAGGTTTTCTCCAATGCCAACAACTGGTTGGCAGCATCCCTACAGGTTTCCATGGTGGAGTTTCAGCCTTATGGAGCCTTGTGCAGTGTTTTGGAACCAGTTGCGAACAGAGGCAAATCGGGGCATCGCGATGGATTTCCGAGGGAGGCGATTTGAGCATGCATGCATCCCTCGTCATGAGGCCATTTCAGTGTTTTTTTTATCTTAGAATGTATAATGGTTTCAATTTTGGTTGTGTAATAATTAATTAGCTAGAATAGTTAGTTAATTAGTCGGTTCTGTATTATTTATTTGGACCCTCCGTCGAGAGGGCACAACTGTTGTAAATAAGTGTGCGTGTGTGTGATGCATGTCTTCCAACCCCCTTTTTTTTTCTCCCTTTTATTTACCAGGTTGTGATGGTTAGTTTTAGGGCATGTTTCAATTAGCATCCTTATGCTCGCATGTTTGCATCCATTCATCTGTTTTGCATGCACCGGGCTTGGCGCATCATACTAACTGCATTGTATTTCAATTCCTGTTTGAATACATGTATCAAATTGCATTTCACATGACATTTTCGAATAGCCGAGCCTATCTTAGTTGTATTTTGTATGTGTTGCATTAGGCATTCTTGACATAGTTAGGATCATGCATTGATTTCTAACATAGCTTTTGTTTTGGCTCGGAGTACTCGGTGAGTGTTTATGCTTTAGCATCCTTGCATGTGTGTGAGTGACTGCCATGATAGCATGCTTGTCATGAGGCTAACTGCTTATGTGATATAACTGCCTGAATGCCTGTGGGTGACGGTTGGATTACTTGAATTGGAACAATTCATTGATTTTGAGTTTTCTAAGCCCACTTGAGGGTGGCAAAATCCACATTTTAGCCTATTTGCGAGTAGCAAACCGCTTTCAAAAACAAACATGAGATGTTTTGTTCCAACTTAGGCGATCCAGTCTATACTTGTGTGTTGTGTGCATCACATAGTAGTTCTAGCTAATAATCGGAATAAGAACACATGTGTTTTCAAAAACAAGATATCATGTTTAGTAGAGGCCGATCTTTGATCGGTCGAGCGGGGGTGCTCAGTGCATGACCTTCCCCAATCGTACCCAAGTTCCCGAGCCGAGGCAACTTTGGTGATGACGGACACGTGGCCTTAGGCACGAGTCAGGGTTTCCTAAATCTCCCAAAACAAAATTTTTAGGTGGCGACTCTGTATCTGGCAAAGTAGTCCATGTTTGGCACTTCTTTCTAAAAATCAGTTTTTTAAAATGATTTGCCGGATTTGGACTCTTTGGTGATTTATCAATCTCGCATTGCACTTTGTAAGATCAGATTAAGAACCGTGACATTGAGTTCGAACTGTAGTGAGCCCAATGAACAAAACGGGATTTTCCCAGGACGTTCGGGCGCGTCTACAACTGGCCAAACAAATTGCCATTTGCTCTCTGGGGCTACAGAACCTTAATTCGGACATTTACTAGGGCAACTCTGTACTCTCTTGTTTATGGGATGAAAGTTGTTCTGTCGATTAAAATAGAGGTTCCGTCGCTGTGGGTTATGGCTGAGTGCCAGATAGCAGAAGCGAACTGGCAGCAGAGCAGGTTCGAAGAATTAATGTTATTCGATGAGAGAAGGCTAAAAGCACTGTACCATGTTCAGGGCTGATTGCCAGGGCTTTTAACAAGAAAGTTAAGTCTCGAAATCTTAAGGAAGGGGATTTGGTATTGAAAGACAACCGAGCTCCCATCCATGACCCTAGGGGCAAGTTCAGACCTAATTGGACTGGTCCTTACATCATCAAAACTATTTGGTCAGGTGGAGCTGTTATTCTTATGGACCTGGATGGCCTAGAATTTTCCCAACCGATCAACATGGACAAATTGAAGAAATATTACCCTTGAGAGGCTCGCTAGGCTAGAAATTCAGAAGGGCAACCTAGGCAAAAGTTATAGCATAAAAAATTGAAAAAAAAGAAAAACTAAGCTCGCAAGGTTGAAAACCCAGAAAGGGCGGCCATGGCAAAAGTTAGAGCATAAAAGGAGAGCATTAATACTCGAGTGAACCTGAATTGAACTATGTAAGGCCTGATTCCCATCATCGGGATATGTAGGCAACTTCATTCTGAAGCTTGGCCGTAAACACCTCCAAATCAACTATGTCCATGTGTTTGATCAAGGCATCTTTGTCTGTTCGTTATCTGAAAGTCCGGTTGTGATCCTTACTTTGAGAGAAGAGCTGACTATAGTATTGAGCAGTGCTATTCAGTCAAGGGGTAGTTTTCTATTTTCAGATTCGGGTTTGTACATCTCGAGGATAGATTCCATGTGTGTCAAGTTGTGATCCTTATTGAAAATGGTTTTGAAAAGTTTTAATGAAAATTGATTTTGTTCAAATTAATCTTTTTACAACTTAGACCATTTTTGGACCAAAAGGAAAATTTTCAGTGCCCACAACTTCAATTTCATTAATTTCAATACAAAGTTCTCTAACTCTTGATACAAATCAAAGTTGTTTTTTATTACATGCATAAAACTTGAAAAGTAATATCAAAGCAATAAACTTGGGGCATAGATGAGTCAAGTGCTCCTGTGTCCTCCGCTTATGCTTGTAGAAGCTCCTGATGCTAAAGTGGGCCCAGATTGTGCCTCATCTTCAAGCCAAGTTAGGCACTCACCAGAAAGTACGCAGTTAAAACTAGGGGCAGGAGCCAAAAGCTCTCTCGTCCTCCACGTAGTGGGATATCGAGCCAATTGTGAACCTTGGATTGCAAATGAAGCCGAGTACTCTACCCCCTCTTCTGGGCAAGTCCGGTTGTGTCCGAACTGACGCCTGAACTAGAACGGAAAATAGAATAAACATTGTATCAAGCCAATCAGCTGAATGCCAGGTTGCCGAGTCATGTTGTAGCTCATCTCAGGCAGGTCAAACCAGGAGCAACGCTAAGCAATGTCAACAGTAGACCTAATGCACATCCAGTGGGACTACCATCCTTTATTTGGAAAACCAACTAGCTGTTGGCAGAAAAAGTAGCCCCAGGCTGAATATGTAGGGCAAAAATCCATAACTTTCAACCTGTCCATGAGCCATATCTGGGGAGGGATGAAAGAAAAGAGAGATTAAAGAATAAAGAGGTGTATGTTGAGAGAAAAGAGTGAGAAAAGGGCTTTGAGAGAAAAACAGAGCATGAGTGCCGAGAGATGTGAGAAACACCTATTAGAAATGGTGGGAAACATTACCTGAAGAAGTAGGAGCAAGAAAAAAGTGTGCTAGCATACACAAACAAAGGGCGTGTTGCCGAAAACCCCGCCAGAAAAGATCGCCTCGGTCATCGGCATTAGAAAATTAATGAATCAAACTGGGGATGTCTAGCTCCCTATTGTGAGCCAAGGATCAGGCCTCGTGTAGAGTAAGCCCGCATATTCGTCCCAAAGCTTGGATGTGACCAAAATGGGGTTGAGGCAAGATTTCCTCATCGCGCCGGGATTCCATTAGCACTTGAAATTCTTCGATTGTAAGGCATATCTCTTGTCTCCCGAAGCTAAAGATGTGCGTAATCGGGTTCCAACATCTAGCCCCGACGTGAAGAAATGGAAAACAAAGTGGAGAACGACCGAGCGAGAATAGTGCATTTATACTAAAACCCCAAAAATTCAGTTTTTTCTAGCTATCTAAAGTTGTAATCCAATTCGAGACTTTTTGGGCAAATAATGGCTTCATTTGTGAAGAATTTGCAGCTAAAATGAAGAAACTACGAGGTCCAAACCTTTTGTAGAAGATAAGGCAATGAGTGGAAGCCAAGTGTCAACATTCTGGAGGTTCCTCGGATTGATGGCGACCGGCCATTGGTGATGGCCGACATACCACTTTGTGGCTGACCAGCCACCCCTGATGGCCGACGGCCTCTTTTCATGGCCGACATCCTCCTACTCTAGCTTGCTATGCTTCTTGTGTTAGAAAGTGCTGCTAGCATGAGCCTTGTTTTGTTCTTTGTGTGTTTTGGAGTCTTGTTTTGAGTCTTTTCAGGCCTTAGCATGCTTGTTAAGGTCTGTATGTTTTGTTTTTTTTATTGAGTTATATTTGTCTTGTTTTACTCATCGAGTTGTATGCAAGTTGTTTTGTTGTATATCGAGTTATCTAGTTTTGTTTATGAAAATTGTTATTGTTACTATTATCAAGTTGTATGTTGTGTTTAGAATTTCAATTGTTGGTCGGTTTATTACCTGATTCAGACTATTGTGGCAATGCAAGTGTTCACATTTCATTCTCAAATTCAATCTCATTTTCATGCGATGCGGTGCTTATGATGCAAAATACAACACTTTTTCAATGAAAAACTGGTTTTCATTCTGATCATAGTTGTTTTTACAAAAGGTGCAGTAAAAGTTTTTAAAGAAAATAAAACATGTCCGAAGCTGTACAATGTGCTAACACTACTAACAAAAAGAGACTAAGCAAAAACTACAAAAAAATAGCACTGGTCGCCTCGGGCTCGAGAAGCCCTCTTCATTCTTTTCATTAGAGGAGAGGACTCTGCGGCACTGTTTCCATCGGTTCCACTGTCTGAACCAGAATTAGAGTCTGAACCGGAGCTGTCTCCACTCTTCGCCTCGGAGCCCTCCTCAGCATCAGCATCAGCATCAGCATCTCCACTCTCAGAACCCGAGCCAGTGTCATCGTCTCCACTCTCGGATGACTCAGCATGCTGACTCGCTGCATCTTCGGCCTCGCTAGTCTCAGCCTCATCATCGCTCATAATGGGCTTTGAAGGGCCACTCTTTTCTTGGGTGCCCCTGGCTCTACCTCAGCTGCCTGCCAGAGCCTGTCTCTCTTTTCTCCTTGCTGCCGGAGGAGGCATCACTCTAGTCTTTGTCTTGGCCATTTAATGTTGTTGGTATGGATGGAACCTGAAAAGGCGGTTGTCATATGTCAGCCACAGTGTGCGTATCAGATTCAAGTATGTACATAATGAGTATATGCTGAAGTCAGTCTGAGTATGAATCTGATATAGAAGTCGATATTTGATGATGTATCGGTCAGCAGGGAAGTTCTCATGTCAGTTTCAGTGTGTTAGTGGAAATTTGATGACTGGAATGTAAGAAAACTAAAGAAATTACCTGAATACTGTGGAAGCTGAACAGTGCTTCCCTTATCAATATCATGCCCTCGAATGAGGCTAATAGCTCCAACAGATCCTCGGTGTATCTTGGGGGTGCCCGCAAATGCATTGGGAATGATCAACGTCTAGAAGGAACAAATATCAAAAAGAGATAAGAAAACTAAAAATGTGGTATATACCGGGGGTGCATCATGAGCTTTGACATATCTATGCCCCACTGCGGCAGGCTCAATCGGACTCTGATATGCCTTCCTAGTATACTGCCAACATGTGAGTACAGTAGGCAGCTTCGGGCAACCGATCCTTTGCCTCACTTGAGGAGCCCCTCTTCCACGGGCCTTGGCTGCCCTGGTCGCTCTAGGCCCTGTCCTCGCAGTAGGGGCTCTTGTCCATCACCTCCACGAGCACTGGTTACAGGTGGCATAAGGTGTGTTTGAATGAAGACTGTATAATCACCCTCGACTCGGAAGTACTTTCCCTCCAAGCCGACCATGATGAATCGGATAACCCGTCCAATGATAGGTCGTCTGTGACCTTATAGACTCTAGCAATCATCAAGGTATGAATGGGCAGCGGACCTAGAGACTGATGTACGACTTTCTCGCCTAGGTACCAAGGTCGGCAAATCGGACCCTCGAGTAGAATATGGTAGCACGAAATGCCCAATGTCACAGTGTACCGGCCTTGAACCCTCGTCAATATCATAGCCCATGGCTGTCATGGGATCTGCAAATAGAAGATGAATAGATTATTAGCCATCGTGAAATGCTAATATGTGAATCAGAACATATGTAGAGAAAAATGATGACCGTGTTTTAGGTCACTTTATGGGCAGCTACGGTGTCAAAGTAATGTCTGAAGAAAGTGAAAGGCTCGTGAGTTTTGCGGCGAAGCTGACCATCGTACACCCCCGAATAGGGGACTGTCAACGGAACCTCCACTGCAGGCTTTGGGGCAAGAGTCGGGAAGTATGCATACACCCATAGCTATGGAGAAAGTGCAGTGATATGTGATCAGTACAGTGTTTGAACAGATATAGAAAATGCAAAGTAGAAAGCATAGAGTGTTTGAACAGATATAGAAAATGCAAACTAGAAAGTCCATGTGTTGAACAGATGTAAAGCAAGAAATGCTGAATAGAAAATGCAAAGTGAAAAGAGGGAACTGAGATGTGTACCTCCCAGGCTCGCCAGTAGCCTCTGATCAAGTGTCCACTCCCGCGGGAGGTCGAGCTCATATAGCCGTATAGAGTGGCGAGGGCGGCCGCCCCCAATCATTGAAACTCACTTGGGGAAAGACCACCAGTGCGCTCAGCAAATACAACCCTACGGTGTTCACCCTGTTTGAAAATAGGGTGGTACCGAGGAGGAACATCAGAAAACCTCGAGCGTACTGCTCTATCTCCTCTACTGTCTCTGGCTTAGTCCCTCGGAACTATTCTTCAAACCAACTATATCTGACCATAACTGTCCTGAACAAAGGTGGGTGTGCCCCTAGTATCTCAATCCAAGAAGCCTCCCACTCCCCCATGTCAGGATCGAAAGGAATTGGATCACCCCCTATGCCTAGGCCTATGATCATGGCGAAGTCGTAAGGAGTCATTGTCATCTCTCCGGCAATGGAAAGGTGGAGAGAGTTGGTGGTGTCCCACCATCTCTCCACTAGTGCTTCAAAAAGTGGACGGCTCATTATAACTCGTGTCAATCCAGAGTAGAATAGGCCGAAGCCGACCTTGTCAACAATGTCGCGTACTCCTGTGGGGAGCTTGTTATACCAATCTCTGGCCATCGTGGCCCCATAGCCCTTGTATGCGCGAGAGTCACCCTATGGCAGAGGACAAGTGAATTATTATAAATACAGTTAGATGAAAAGGAAGTGCAAAACAAATGCGGTGCCAGTGATGAAAGTAGTACAGTCAGATGAGAGACAACGCAAGAAATGCAAGTAAAGAACATCAGATGTGCAAGTGAATCGAGTTTGTACCTCAACAGCAACGGCTGAAAGATGGGAATCTGGCTCCCTCAGTAGGAGATTCGTTGGCATGTCAGTAGCAAAATCAGTGAAGTACCTAATGCCTCCAGCAGGTAGAATATGTATCCGAGGATGGTACCTCGCCAGATCAAAAAGCCTCACTTGCAGTGGTATTGGCTCTGGCTCCACCTCGAACTCCGCCTTTGGAGGAGCTCCATCATGTGGTATGTTGTCTGCCATCTGGAATATGGGTGAAGAGTTGATGAAAAGTGAAGAAAGTGGAGAAAATGGGGTAAACTTTGAAAAAGTCAAAGCTCAGAATAAGGCACCAAACCCGAGAGAAACTCGAGGGGAACAAGCCTCAAGTGGTGAAACTCCAAGAAAAAGTGCCGAAATCAAATTTCAATCAGTTCAAAGCGGAGTAAACTAAGAGGGTTTAACGAAGAAAATATGTTTAGGGCATTGGAAAACGTGTATAAAGCTCGGATCTGGAGAGAATGAAGGTTTAGAGAGAGAGAGAGAGATGGTAGAATTTCGGATATGGAGGTGTGTGGAAATAAGGCCCCATGGCCTATACTTAAAGACCCATGTGTGAAAAGACCCTTTTGGCGCGATCTGCCATCGATGGCCGGTCGGCCACCACTAATGGCCGACAAGCCTCATTGGTGGCCGACAATCTTGAAGGGTGGCCGACAGGTGGCCATCACCCTCATCTGGTGGCCGTCCAGTGCCCAATGCTCCTATTTTGTGTCTTGATGCTGTGGTTGTCCCTATTTCCCGAGAGGTGCAAGGGAAGGTCCTTGAGTTCAAATTCTCTCTCTTAAAAAGCTCAAAATTGTGTTTTTGATGATCATTGTTCATCACTTGTTGAACGAGGTGTATCCTTTTGCATGTTGCAACTCTTCCGAGAGGGGAATCAGAAAGTGGCTATTAAACTTGTTTTGTTAGAATACATATGCATTCCCTCATTACATACGTAAAACATGCATTTTACATATGTTGTTGCATAGAAGATGTATTCAATTTTGCATAGAACATGCATTTTGTTATTTAGCATGGAACATGTTGTTAATCGCGCATGGAGCATGCATTTTGTACTTGGCATAGAAGATGTTTTCAATTTTGCATAGAACATGCATTTTGTTATTTTGCATGGAACATGCTGTTGATCATGCATGGAGCATGCATTTTGTACTTTGCATAGAACATGTATTCAATACTTTGTGTGGAACACGCCTTCATGTAGCATTGTGTCTTAATTGTTTACTTTGCATAGAACATACACCTTGAATGTGTTGTACTTGTTGAGTTTTTCTTGTGAGCACGATATTGTATATACGGTTCATTCAAGAGCTAGCACAATCAATGATATTGTATGCACGATCTGTTCAGAGGGGTTTTGGGTGAAGTCATTCATGTCCTTCGAATCACATCCTTTTACTCCTTTTCCTTGTGCATGAGGCGCATTAGGATTACTTTCCTTTGGTTAACAACATTTGTGTGCGTCCTGATGTTCATACCATCCTTCGGTTACCTTCGGTTAAAAACATTTGTGTGCATCCTGATGTTTATACCATCCTTCGGTTACCTTGCTTCGGTTAAAAACATTTGTGTGCGTCTTGATGTTCATACCATCCTTCGGTTACCTTCCTTTGTTAAAAATATTTGTGTGCATCCTGATGTTCATACCATCCTTCCGTTACCTTCCTTCGGTTAAAAACATTTGTGTGCGTCCTGATGTTCATACCATCCTTCAGTTACCTTCCTTCGGTTAAAAACATTTGCATGCGTCTTAATGTTCATACCATTCTTCGGTTACCGTCCTTCGGTTAAAAACATTCGGGTGCGTCCCGGTGTTCACACCATCCTTGTTTTTTTCCGCATTCAATGCGTTAGGATCTTGTTGACGTCTCGGGTACGCTCGATGATTTTGTTACTCTTTGTCTTTCCTGCACATCGCGTAGTTAAGCTTGCATAATTTTCTTACATCCTTTCTGGATGAAATATGGTTTGGTTCGTAATTCCCATGTGTGCGTGTTTACTTACTTTTGTGTTTGAGGTTGATATACCTTGTTTTGGTTTGAATGTGGCATTTTCCTTGCATAGTGTTTGCATTTAAATGTTTCATTACAACCTCATTGCATGATCATAAGTTATGTTCCTGCATCATGCGTATCACTTGCATCTTGCCATAGAACTATGCTAGTTTGATTCCTTACAAAGGGATACGTAGGTAGCCTGCGGGCGCAACCATTTTTTGTCCTGCTTCTTTGTTTGTCCAAGTCTTCAGCCTTGTCAAAATGAGTCGTCTCTAGGCTTTGACATTTACTCCCGTCATTCCATGACTTCCGAGTTCTGTCAAAGAGGGGCTACTATAGACACCCTATTTTTGACCGTCCTCAAGACTAAGACGTCATCACTTGTGCATATGATGATTATGTTTGTTTGTGTTCGTTTTGAGCACCCGAAGTCCTTGGCGGAACGCCTTGTCTTTGAGCCTTTAGACCTTGTCGTTTATGTGCCTTGTTTTGGATCAAAACTTGGCGCCTAGAACCTTGTGGTGACCTATCAGCCACCACCAGAGGCTGTTAGCCATGGCTTGTGTTTCTCGGCCATTGGTGTGGCCTGGTGGTGGCCGACGGCCACTAGACTCTTTTTCCAGATATTTGTTGACAACTATGCTAGTTGTTAGCACATTGAGCTGCATCTTCCTATACGTGTATGGTAGGATGTTTCTAAGCTCAACGCATGTTTTTCTATATATAGGGGGGTTCCTACCTTATTTTTGAGGGTTAGAAAATTTAGAGCAAAAATCTCTCTCTCTCTCTCTCTCTCTCTCTCTAGATTTCCCTCTCTCTTTTACAAATTTGTGCTTAATTGCTTGTTTTCTCTACATTTTTGCATACACATCCTAAATCAAATCCACTTACCTTTGAGCTGAGATTATTTGGGATCTTCTTGGAGCTCTTGAAGGTAGTTTTAGCTTGGTTTTGTGCCTAGAATTGCCCTTTGCTTCAAGAGGCAGTTTACTTGCCTTGTTTACTTTGTTTTGCAAACTTGTTTTACCATCTTTTCTCACTGTTTTGGGGCTGGTTTTGAACTGAAAAAAACTATATTTTTGTGGCCTAAAAGTGCTGGTTTGGGCCTCTTTTTAGTTAGGGAGTTGTTCACCCTTCTTGCTTACTAGTTTGTAAAACTTTTGTGCCTTTATTCATCACTTTCAAATCAACTTTTTTTGGGCCTTTTAACCACTGAATTTCAGAGGTTTTCAGTGGCAAAAAACTCATTTTGAAGTCTAAATTTGGAGGGGTTAGCCTCTCCTCCCTGTGTCTTGTTTGTATGCCTAGTTAGCCTCCCCTTCTTTGATTTCCCCATGAAATGCACTGTTTTGCTCCGTTTTGCTCTCTGTTGCAGCAAGGAGGTTCAACCCAGCAGTGGCCAACCAGCCACCATTGGTAGCTAACCGGCCCCCTGTCGGCCACCAATGAAAATTGAGCAGTATGTTGGTAAGGTAGGGGAGAGATGTTCTGGAAGTGGGTAGCATTTTCAGTGACCAAATGTGCAAACAGAGGCTTGCAGTAGCAAAACAATGACTTTTCGGGTGAAAATCGAGCATGCATGCATCCCTCACTTCCCGGGATTAGCTAATTAGTTTAATTAGCAATAGCTTAAATATGTGTTGTAATTAATTAGTTGTAGCTATTTAAGTGTTGTAAATAATTAGTTAGTTTGACTAGTTATTCGATTTCAGTTTATAATAATTAGTTAACTAGAATAGTTAATTTGTTTCAAGTGTTGTAATAATTAGCTTAATTAGTTTAGTTTAGCTAATTAGTTAGCTTATTCATTTGGACCCTCCTTCGCGAAGGCGTAATGTTGTAATAAGTGTGTGTGGGTGTGTGTATGTCTTCCAACCTCACGTCTTTCTCCCTTTTATTTAATCGCTTTTGATGATTAGATTAGGGACATATTTCAAATTAGCATACCTTATACTTGCATCCATTCATTTGTATTGCATGCATCGAGGCTCGGCGCATCATTCAAACTACATTGTCATTTCAATACTTATTTGAATACGTGTTCAATCGCATGTTGTTCAAATCGATCATATGTCGTATTAGTAGCCGAGCCTATTAATTGCATATTGCATGTGTTGTATTAGGTATCTTGTATAGTTAGGAATCATGTATTATTTTCTAACTCATATTTTCCTAGATTGGAGTACTAGGTGAGTTTTTACGCTTTAGCATACTTGCCTATGTGTGAATGTTGCCATGATTAGCATGCTTGCCATGAGACTATGTGCTTAAGTGCTAAACTACTTGAATGCCTGTGGATGAAGGCTTGTTGTTTGAATTGGAACAATACAACAAATGTAAGCTTTAAGCCCATTTTGTTGAGTGGCAAATCAGTTTTTAGCCCACTATGTTTGGTGGCAAATCCGCAAACTTTAAGCCCACTTGAGGTGGCAAATTCAAACTATTTTCACGAATATACTGAGTTGAATTATTCCAAATTGAGCAAACTAGTTTATACTTGCTTGTGCGCATCACATAGTAAAGCTAGCTTAATTATCGGAGCAAGAGCACATGATGTTTATAAAAACTCATAGCATGATTAGTAGAGGCCTATCTTTGATCGGGCGAGTGGAGGTGCTCAATTCATGACCTTCCCCTCTCGTACCCGAGCCGAGGCAACTTTGGTGATGACGAACACGTGGCCTTCGGCATGAGTCTGGGTTTCCTAAATTTCGCCAAAACAAAAAAATATTTAGGTGGCGACTTTATATCTGGCAAAGCAGTCCAATTTTTGCATTATTTGATTTAAAATCGATTTTCCAAAATGATTTACCAGATTTGGACTCTTTGGCGTTTATCAGTTTCACATTGCACTTGTGAGATTAGATTTAGAACCACGGGAGTCCGAACTATGAGACCTTTCTTTTCAAACCTTCCGAAAGGGGGCATGAAAAAGGGCGAGCCACAGAGAGTTTTTCGGCAAAAAATGGCTCCATTTGTGAAGAATTTGCAGCTGAAATGAAGAAACTACGAAGTTCAACCTTTTGTAGAAGATAAAGCAATGAGTGGAAGCCAGGTGTCAACAATTTGGAGGTCCTGTACATTGATGGCTGGCATGTGGCTGCCAGGTAGCCGACAATCTGCATTGATGGCTAGAAGGTCACCTCTCATGGCCGGCATGTGGCGGCTATCCTTTCTCGGCAATCTCCCACTTTGGCCTGCTGTCCACCTTTGTGCTGAACAGTGCTAGAAGCATGTGTTTTGCTCTGTTTTTAGTCTATTTTAAGGTCTTGTTTTGAGTCCTTTCAGTTTTAAGAAGTTTGTTATTTTTGTATGTCATTTGTTGTTGCGTTGTTTTACTTATCGAGTTGTATGTTGTTCTGTTTATCATGTTGTCGTCGTTTTGTTTATCAAGATGTTGTTGTGTTGTTTATCAAGTGTTATATTGCTTTTTATTTCAGCTGTTGGTCAGTTCATTACCCGATTAAGAATGTTGTGCCAATACCAGTGTCCAGTTTTCATTATCAAATTCAATCTCATTTCCATGCTAAGTGGTGCTCATGATACAAAATATAACACTTTTTCATAAAAACTGGTTTTCATTCCGATCATGGTTGTTTTTACAAAAGTGCAGTACAAGTTTTTAAAGCAAAGAAAACCTGTCTAAAGTTGTACAATGTGCTAAAACTATAAACAAAAATAAACTAAGCAAAAATACAAAAAATCAGCGCTGGTCGCCTTAGGCTCGAAAAGCCCTCTTCGTCCTCTTCCTTGGAGGAGATGACTCTGGGGCACTGTCTCCATCGGTGCCATTGTCTGAGCTTGGACCAGAGCCCGAGCCGGTGTCATCTCTGCTCTTTGCCTCAGAGCTCGCCTCAGCATAGCTTTCACTCTCAGAACCTGAGCCGGCGTCATCACCTCCACTCTTAGATGAATCTAAATGCTAACTCGTTGCCTCCTTAGAGTCACTCATCTCAGCATTATTATCACTCAGAATAGGCTCTGAAGGACCACTCTCGGCTCGGGTGCCCCTAGCTCTACCTTGACCACTTGTCGGAGCTTGTTTCTCTCTCTCTCTCTCTCTCTCTCTCTCTCTCTCTCTCCTCCCTATTGCTGAAGGAGGTACTACTAGTGCAAGCGTTGTAGTTGCCACTGGTGCCATCAGTATGAGTGGAATCTGAAAAGACAGTTGTCACATATCGATTCTGATATGATATCAAATGCAAGCATAGTATGCGAAGTCGACTGATGTGTAAACATAATATGCGAAATGTGTCGATGCATTCTATCGATGTAATGTATTAGTGCGATTTAGGCAAGTTTTCAGTTGAAATGTCTATGTCAGTGTGTTAGTGGAAATTTGATGCTTAGAATGTAAAACTGAAGAAATTACCAAAATACCTTAGAGGTTGAGCAACGCCTCTCTTCTCTGTATCATCCTCATCAGTGAGGCTGTCAACTCGAGGGTGCCTCCTATGTAGTCGATCTATGTCTGCAAATGTATTTGAATGATTAGTATCTGCCATAGATATATCAGAAATGAAATATGGAGTGCAAGTGCTAAAGTGTGGTTCATACCGGAGTGGGGCCTCGAACCCCGACAAGCTCATGACCAACTGTTGCGGGCTCAATCAAGACTTGGTAGGCATCCCCGGTGTGTCACCAGCAAGTCAGCGTGGTAGGAAGCTCCGGCCAATCAGCCCTCTGCCTCACCTAGGAAGCCCCTCTACCACGAGCTCTGCTCGCCTGGGTCACTCTGGGCCTCACTCTTGTAGCGAGAGCTCTCGTCTCCTCAGCTCCATGAACACCGGTCATGGGCGGCATCAAGTGTGTCTGGATGAAAGCTGCATAGTCACCCTCTACTCAGAAGAAGTCGGCGTCCAGGCCCAGTATGTACTGGATGACCTTCTCAACAGAAAGGCTCTCTATGGATCGCATGGAATCTGGTGGAGCCATCAGGACGATCGGGTCGGGCAAGCCCATAATCTGGCCCACGAAGCACTCGCCCAAGAACCAAGCCTGGCAGACTGGGCCCTCGAGTAGAATGCGGTAGCGGGAGGTGGCCCAGGTGCCAGTGAACTGGTCCCAAACCCCCGCTGGCATCGTGGCCTATGGCTGCCACATGATCTACAAATAGAAATTATACAGATTATTAGTTGCTGTCAGTTGCTAAATGAACAGTTTCAAAGCAAAAATGACTGTGTTTCAGATTACCCCATGGGCGGCTATTGTGTTGAAGTAATGCTTGAAGAATGTGAAAGGCTCACAGGTCTTACGGCGAAGCTGACCATTATATATCCCTGAATTGGGAACTGTCAATGGATGCTCCTCTATAGGCTCCGGGGCGAGAGTCGGAAAGTATGCGTATACCCATAGCTACAGGGAAAATGCAGTGGTATGTGATCAGTATAGTATCGAGCATATGTAGAAAGTGCAAAACAGAAAGCAGAGTGTATGAACAGTGTTTGAGAAGATACAGAAATGCAAAGCAGAAAGCATGTGTTAAAATAGATGTAAAGCAGAAACTGTAAAGAAACTATAAGGTACTAAAAGGAAGTTAAGATGTGTACCTCCTAGGCTCGCTAGTAGCCTCCAATCAAGTCTCCCTGTAGACGAGAGGTAGAGCTCGTGTATCCGTATAGCGTGGTGAGTCTGGCTCCGTCCCAATCATAAAAATGAACCCGAGGAAGGGTCACCAGGGCACTCAGCAAATGTAGGCCTATGGTGCTCCACCTGTTCGAAAACAAGGTGGTACCGAAGACGAACATCAGGAAGCCCCTGGCGTACTGCTTGATCTCCTCTATCTTCTCGAGTTTGGTCCCCCTGAATCGCTCAGTGAACCAAGTGTATCTGACCATCCCCGTCCGGTATATGACCAAGCCACATCCCACTCCTCCATATCTGTATCAAGAGGGCTCGGATTGCCCCCTACGTCTAAGCCGGTGATCATGGCAAAGTCGTAAGGAGTCATCGTCATCTCCCTTGCAGTGGAAAAGTGAAAGGAGTTGGTGGTATCCTACCACCTCTCCACGAGTGTTCCTAGGAGGAGACGACTCGCGGTGACCTGAGTCAAGCAAGAGCAGAAGAGGCCAAAGCCTGCCTCGTCAATGATGTCGCGAACTCCAGTTGGGAGCTTGTTATACTAGTCTTGAGCAGTTGTAGCACTGTAGCATCTAAAGGGGCGAGACTCGCCCTATGGCAGAGAACAAATGCAACAGATACAAGGAAGTGTATGAAATGCAGTCAGGTGAATCCGACAAGACAGTGTAGGAAATGCAAGTAACTAAAGGCATAAATGCATAAAAACAAAGTTCATACCTCAATGGCAATGGCTGACAAGTGAGAATCTGGCTCCCTCAGCAGGAGGTCCTTCGGTGCGCCGCGAGCAAACTCGGCAAAACGTCTGATGCCTCTGGAAATGGGCAATATGTGTGTCTGAGGATGATATCTCTCTGGATCGAAAGGCCGTACCCTCAGCGGTAACGGCTCTAGCTCGGCTTTGGGCTCAAACTCTACCTCTAGGTCAGTCTCAAGGTTAGCTACCGGCTCCTCTACCTCGGGAATAGGTGGAACTACTGTGGGAATCTTAGGAGGAGCCCCGTCATGAGGACTCTTATCCACCACCTAAAAATAGGTGTGAAATGGGTGAGAAGTGAAGAAAAATGAAAAAAAGGGTAAACTTGGAAAAAGTCAAGCCCTAGGAGAGAGAAAATAGAGGAAAAAGTCAAACCCGAG
The DNA here is from genome assembly GCA_025200525.1 of Camellia lanceoleosa. NCBI lineage: Eukaryota > Viridiplantae > Streptophyta > Magnoliopsida > Ericales > Theaceae > Camellia > Camellia lanceoleosa. Next base: position 186,810,560 of record CM045761.1, on the reverse strand, counting down.
AAAAGTGCATAGAACTCGAGAGAAACTCGATGGGAATAAGCCTAGAATGGTGGAAATTAGGAAAGAAGCACCGAAATCAAATTTCAACCGATTCAAAGTGAAGGAAACAAATAGGGCTTAGCGAATCAAATTTGTGTGGGGCATTGAAAAATGAGTAGAAAGTGCAAATCTAGAGAGAAGGAGTGTCAGAGAGAGAGGGAGATAGATTTCGGACAAGAGGAAGTGAGGAAATGAGCCCTAGTGGCTCATATTTAAAGACCCAAGGCTAAATGACCAAAAAGTCCCGAATCTACCATCGATGGCTGGCAAGGCTCATTGGTGGCCGGCAAGGCTCACTAGTGGCCGGCACTTGGCCAACGGCCTTGCCTTATGGCTGGCAGGTGGCGGGCGGCTTCCCATGGGGTTCTGATGATGTTTTGTGTCCTTGGTTTTCTAGAATTGAAGGAATTGTTCACTGTTTGGTTCAGATTTTTTTATGAAAGCTCAAAACTATGTTGTCGGTGCGCAATGTTCGTCACTTGTCAACATGAACGAGGTGTATCCTTTAAACATATTGTAACTTTTCCGAGAGGTGAATCGAAAGTTGCTACTAAGTTTGGTTTCGTCAAATCATGCTTTGGTATCTTGCATAGAACATGCATTTCTTATTCGTTGTTGCATGGAGCATGCACTTCACTTTGTGGCATAGAATATGCATTTCACATATGTTGTTACAAGATGTGCATCTCGTGGGAATTGCATGTGCATCTTGCGTTCACTCTTGAATCATGCAGAGAATGTGCATTCACTCTTGAATCATGCATGGAATCTGCATCCGCTTTTACGCATAGAATATGCTCCTGTTATCAATCATGCATAGAATATGTGTAACAACGCCCGCGAGGGACCTCGCTACAGTTCGGACTCGATTTTGTTGCGGTTCTAAATCTTGAACCAAAGAGTCCAAATCCGGCAAATCGTTTTGAAGAAAAACAGATTTTTTGAAAGAAGTGCCAAACATGGATGCTTTGCCGATAATGTAGTCGCCACCTAAATATTTTAAATGGGAAATTTAGGAAACCCTAACTCAAAGGCCGAAGGCCACGTGTCCGCTATCACCAAAGTTGGCTCGGGAACTTGGGTACGATTAGGGAAGGTCACATCGTGAGCATTCTCTCGCCGGCCAAAGACCGCCTCTACTAACCATGATATCTGCTTTTGAAAACTTTGTATGCTCTTATTCATTATTAGCCTAGGTTACTATGTGATGCTCGCAAAGAAACAAGTATAGACTGGGCCGTCTGAATTGGAACTAAACATTTCATGTTTGTTTGTGAAAGATGGTTTGCTACCCGCAGGTAGGCTTAAAATGCAGATTTTGCCACAATCTAGTGGGCTTAACAAACAGTCAATGTATTGTCCCAATTCAAATAACTCAACCTCCACCCACAGGCATTCAAGGCAGTTATATCATATAAGCACATAGCCTCATGGCAAGCATGCTATCATGGCAACACTCACACGCATGCAAGAATGCTAAAGCATAAAAACTTACCGAGTACTCCAAGCCAAAACAGAAAAACCGATTAGAAATTATGCATGATCCTAAGTATACTGTAATGCCTAATGCAACACATGCAAAAATGCAACTATGGCAGGCTCGGCTATTTTAAATATGGCAAATGAGATGCAACAGCTATCAAGTACTCAACTTTAGAATTGAAGTACAAATGCAGTTTGTATGATGCGCCGAGCCCGGTGCGTGCAAAACAGATGAATGATGCAAACATGCTGTCATACTGTTATGCTAATTGAAACATGCCCTACATCTAACCATTCAAAGCGGGTAAATAAAAGGGAGAAAGAAATGGGGGTTGGAAGACATACATCGCACTCACACACCCTTATTACAACATTGCCCTCGCGCAGAGGGTCCGAATAAATAATAATACAGACCCGAATAAAAGAGTATACAGTCCGAAATATACAGATTTCTAATTGATTGACAAATTAAACTAAGAAAGCAATAAAACTGGCATGCAAGCCAGGGACTGCCTTGACTCCGATGAACGTATGCCGGGCTGCTCTGGCGCGGAAATCCACTAGGATGCCCCGATTAGCCTCTGTTGGCAATATTTCTTGAAATGCGCGTCCGACTCCGAAAGTTGCTAAACTCTGAATTTTGCTGCAACAGAGAGCAGGAAAAGGGCACAGCAGTGTATTTCACAAATATATGCATGCCTCGATCCTCGTGCCACCAATCACGCATATCGATGCATGATGGCCGAGGAGCCGAATTTGCACAACTCAATATCAGATGAATGCAGATGAATGCTACAATGAAAACCTAACTCCATCATGGGTAATCCGGAGTGTCGGTAACTGGGGAATTGAGACACACTCCGGCACTCGGAGTACGGAATGTACCTCGTTTCCCGTGCGATATGCATGATATGCATGAAATGCAACTAATATACAACCTAGCATGCTCAATGCTATGGAAATGAGATGTCTCGAAATGCGTGTCCATAGGCACGCAAACCGAGGAATGCGGAATGACATGTGAAATGCAATGATGGGCTTATACCAACATGAGGGAGCCTCAGCCCACTTACATAGGAGGCCAGAATGATGAAAGGAGGTGCCTCGAAATGCGTGTCCACTTGACACGCAAACTGAGGCAATGATGTAAAATGCAAAACGGAAGAAACGGAAGGTGCCTCGAAGTGTGTGCCCACAGGCGGGCAAACCGAGGCGATGATGAGATGAGAATCGGATAATCGGCGTTTCGGCGCGTCCACAGCGCGCAAACCGAGGCGATGATGAAAGATGAAAATCGGATAAACCGGTGCCTCAAACGCTGCGCCAGCGCGCAAATCGAGGCGATGATGAAATGCAATGAAAATCGGATAAACCGGCAGCCAAACGCGTGCCCACAGCGCCGCAAATCGAGGCGATGATGAAATGCAATGAAAATCGATAAATCGGCGTTTCAAACGCTGCGCCCACAGCGCCGCAAATCGAGGCGATGATGAAATGAAATGAAAATTGGATAAAACCGAAGTGCCTCGAAACGCGTGCCCACAGGCGCGCAAATCGAGGCGATGATAAAATGCGATGAAATGACACACGGAATGCCGCGATGGACTTACACCAGCATGGGAGAGCCTCAGCTCACTCACATAGGCGGCCGTCGGATAAAAACGAAGGTGCCTCGAAATGCGTACCCGCGGGCACGCAAACCGAGGCAAAGCATTAAGGCACAAAATGACATGCAAACATGCAACATGGAATTTCAGCAGCTACAAGAGGGGGGAAACAGCCCCGAAACACAACCAAAGCACACCCAAAGCGAGAAACGGTCCCGAAATGCGATAATATACACCCGAAATGGCCTATAGCCATGCTATACATGCAAAAAATGATCATGGCAGCAAGAACAGTGGCAAGGCAGTCCCAAAAATGGCTTATTTCAGTAGCAAACAGGGCCAAAATGCTAGCATGGATAGATCAACAATATCATACAAGATTGATGGCCAAAAGAGCATTATAAAGGGAGATGGTATATAGAAAATTCAAATGGACAAACTTTCTTCTACAACATTAAAGAGGACCCAAAATTAAGCATATATGCAGAAGATGGCAGCCTCTAAATCATAAGAAAAACATGCTAGAAATGGAAGGCAAAATAGAGCCACAAAAGGATATAACACAAGACATGCAATCTATACATCAAATGACCAAACCTTCTTCATGAAACATGTAAAGGGGGTCAAAATAAGACTAAAACCAGTAGGGGTCGAAGTCCCAAAAACAAACACAAATGGGTCAAAAATTGCATACAAAATATGGCATACTTGATGAAATTTGAAGGAGGTGGTACATACAATGGCCAAATGAAGTTGAGCTCCTCTACAAGGTTGTAGAGGGGCTCAAAATAAGCAAGAAAGCAGTAGGGGTCGGACCCCTAAAAACCAACACAAATAGGTCAATTTTAGCATGCAAAAATGTGACAATCTTGATGAATATTGAAGGAACTAGTATATACAAATACCAAATGAAGTTGAGCCCTTCTACAATGTTTTAGAGGGGCTCAAAATGAGTACAAAAGCAGTAGGGGTCGGAGCCCTAATTCTCAACCAATTAGAGTATAATAAAGGATCAAGAAAAAGCCCTAAAAGTTGGTTTTGAATACTTACCCTTGAAGACTTGTCTTTCTTTGCTTCTTGGCTTTGATTTGTAGCTCCTCAACCTCTGAAATTCACTTCCTAGCTGCTGGAATCAAAGTTGGAATGGTGAGGCTAGGTGTTGGTGAAGAAATCAAGCAAGACTTGAAGCTTTTTTGAAGGTTTTGGCTATGGAGATTAGGGTTTTTGCTTAGGTGTTCTTGAAGACAAATTTTTGTAACCTTGAGGAAGGAGGTGATGGTCCCTTTAAATAGGCAAAACAAGGTGTAAAAGGGGAGGGCAAAGCATCCAAGCTTTCCCTCCCAAAATATCCCCCGGATGGGGGAGATATTTGGCAAAAATATCCGGACAAAGATCGAAATGGAAAGCAAGCAGCCGGCCAGGTGGTTTTCTGCAAGGTGGCTGGCCAGCCACCCCACCTGGTCGGCCAGCCACTCAGCCTAGCCGACCGGCCACCCCCAAAAAATGAACAGTAAAATCTCTGGCCGACCATCATACCAAAGTGCCCTCCCATGTGTGTAGAACAAGGCCCCAAGGTTGGAATCTGGCAACTCTGAAGCAGGAGTCACAACATAGAACTTGAAGGAGAGGCCCAAAAATGAAACCAATAATTGCTGGCCGACCACCATACCAAATTGTCCTCCCAGATGTGTAGAACAAGGATCCAAGGTTGGAATTTGGCAACACTGAACCAAGAGTCACAACATAGAGCTTGAAGGAGAGGCCCAAAAATGAAACCCACAGTTTCTGGCCGACCACCATACCAAAGTGTCCTCCCATGTCCTCTGATCATAGATATGTAGCTTTGGTTGGAAGAAAATACCCCCAAGGTATTCAACATTGGCCCGGAAGTGAGAAAAACGGGCTCCGGAGGAGCGAAACTGCTTATCTGGGATAATTGCTGGCCTCCCACCTCCCAGTGATCTTCCTGATGTTGAAACAGAGGTACCTGCCAAATTTGAACAAAAACTAATGAGAAATGAACGCTCGGAGCCAAAACCGAGCCATTCGGGATCCCGAAAATAGGCTGCGGGTGCCGGAAGTGGCATACGGCAGCGAAGTGGGTATCTGCAACTCCAGTGTCTCTCGGAATAACAAAACAGAGGTCTCTGCCAAAAACCGGAGGAAATGGATGCAAAATGAAAGCTCGGGACCAAAACCGCGCAGTTTGGGGTCCCGAAAATCGGCTGCCGGGCACCGGAAGTGGTGTTAATTGCGAAGTGGTTTCGAGACCCGTGTTCCTCGAACTATAAAACAAAGGTGCAAGCCAAAAGCCGGAGAACTGGGAGATGGTTAGGCGGTGCCGAGCCGAGGCACACGGCCTAACGGTCCCGAAAACCGGAACCGGCTCCGAATGGCAGAATGGCCTCACCACTTAAAAGTAGCTCACGCCACCGGAGATAGTCTACAGACCACTCCCTTCCTCGGAAAGAAAACAGAGAAAACCGAGTCTGGTTCGCAAACCGAGACAAGGTAGAGAAGAGGGTTCGGAAGTCCGGAGGCAGGGCGCACGGCCGCAACTCTGAGACTTCTGAACGAGCACAGTATGCAACATCACCGAGCGCTCAATCAGTGACGTCTGAGTCTTAAGGTCGGTCAAAAATGGGGTGTCTACAATATGCTTTTGCTTTTGTTTCTCACATAGAACATGCTATTAACATTGTATCTCAATTGTTTGTCTTGCATAGAACATGCATTCGTACTGTATCGCACTTGTTAAATCTCTTTCCTATGCATGCACGATATTGTATCCGGTTCATTCAGAGGAGTTTCAAGTAAAATCATTCGTGTCCTTCAAACCGTATCCTTCCATTCTTCATCCTCTCGCGTGAGACGCGTTAGGATCGCTTTTGTTAAAAACATTTGGGTGCTTCCTGGTGTTCACATCACCCCTTCAGTTAAAAACATTCGGGTGCGTCTCGGTGTTCACACCACCCCTTCGGTTAAAAACATTCGGGTGCGTCCTGGTGTTCACATCACCCATTTGGTTAAAAACATTCTGGTGTGTCTCGTTGTTCACACCAACCCTTCGGCTAAAAACATTCGGATGCATCCCGGTGTTCACACCACTCCTTCGGTTAAAAACATTCGGGTGCGTCCTGGTGTTCACACCACCCCTTCGGTTAAAAACATTCGGGTGCGTCCAGGTGTTCACATCACCCCTTCGGTTAAAAACATTCGGGAGTGTCCCGGTGTTCACACCACCCAAAACATTCGGGTGCATCCTAGTGTTCACACCAATCCTTCGGTTAAAAACATTCGGGTGCGTCTTGGTGTTCATACCACCCCTTCAGTTAAAAACATTCAGGTGCATCCTGGTGTTCATACCAACCCCTTTGGTTAAAAACATTCGGGTGCGTTCTGGTGTTCACACCAATCCTTCGGTTAAAAACATTCGGGTGCATCCCGGTGTTCACACCACTCTTCCTCATCTCGTGTGAGATGCATTAGGATTGTTTGTATCGGTTAAAAGCATTCAGGTGTGTCCCTGTGTTCACACCATCCTTTTTTTTCTTCCGTGTGCAACGCGTTAGAATCTCAATTGAGACCTCGGGTGTGCCCGATGGTTACATCGCATTTCACCTTTCCTGCGCGTCGCGTAGTTAAGCTTTAATTTTCTTACATCATTTTTGCATGAAATGTAGTTTGGTTGGTATTTCTCGCGTGTGGTGCGTAGTTTTCTTTTTCGTGATTGGAATTGCTATACCTTGTTCAGTTATGTGGTATTTTCTTTGCATAGCATTTTGTAGCTTGGCTTTTTCGTACCCGCTTTCGGAGGTTTGAAAAATAGCCCTACAGTTCGGACTCCCGTGGTTCTGAATCTAATCTCACAAGTGCAATGCGAAATTGATAAACACTAAAGAGTTCAAATCCGACAAATCATTCTGGAAAATTGATTTTAGGATCAAAAATGCCAAAATTGGACTGCTTTGCCAGATACAGAGTCGCCACTTAAATATTTTATTTTTGGAGAAATTTAGAAAACCGATGACTCGTGCCAAAGGCCACATGTCTGTCATCACCAAAGTTGCCTTGTCTTGGGAACTTAGGTATGAGAGAGAAAGGTCATGAATTGAGCACCCGCGCTCACTCGATCAAAGATCGGCCTCTACTAATCATGATATGATTTTTTTATAAACATTATGTGCTCTTGTTTCGATTATTAAACTAGCTTTACTATGTGATGCGCACAAGCAAATATAAACTAGTTTGCTCAATTTGGAACAATTCAACTCATGTTTGTTTGCGAAAATGGTTTGAGTTTGCCACCTCAAATGGGCTTAAAGTTTGCGGATTTGCTACTAAATATAGTGGGCTTAAAACATGATTTGCCACTCAACAAAGTGGGCTTAAAACTTACACTTGTTGAATCATTCCAATTCAAACAACAAGCCTTCATCCATAGGCATTCATTCAGTTTAGCATTTAAGCATATAGCCTCATGGCAAGCATGCTAATCATGGCAACATTCACATTCATGCGAGTATGCTAAAGCATAAAAACTCACCTATTACTCCAAGCTAAGAAGTTATGAGTTAGAAAAATATGTATGATTCCTAACTATACAAAATGACTAATGCAACACATGCGATAATGCAATTAATAGGCTCTGCTACTAATATGGCATATGAATCGATTTGATAACATGCAATTAAACACGTATTCAAAGAATTATTTGAAATTGCAATGCAATTTCAATGATGCGTCGAGCCTCGGTGCATGCAATACAAATGAATGGATGTAAGCATAAGGTATGCTAATTGAAACATGATGCTCCTAAACTAACCATTGAAAGCAATTAAGTAAAAGGGAGAAAGACGTGGGGTTGGAAGACATACATGCACAAACTCACACTTATTACAGCATTACGCCCTCGTGAAGGAGGGTCCGAATGAATAAGAGCTAACAACTAAGCTAATTAAGCTAATTATACTAATTATTACAAACCAAATGAATAACTAGCTAAGCTAATTACTAATTATTTACAACACTTTTAACTAACTAGTAAGCTAATTAATTAATTTACAACACAAATGCACGCGAACTAAGCAATTAAGATATTAAACCACGCTGCCATTGCTCTGCCCTGGGAAGTGGAAGATGCACATGCTCGGTTTTGTCCCGAAAAGACCTCCATTTTGCTCTTGAAAGCCTCTGTTTGGAGGGTTGAGCATTTCCAGAACCTTTCTGCTCTGTCTTACCAAAATCAACTGAAGTTTACATCAGTGGCCTGCCGGCCATGGATGGATGCTGCCGGCCCTCTGTTGGCCAAAAGGGTGGTCTGCTGGCCATTTATGGTGCACTATTGGCCATCAATGGTGCATTGCCGGCCACTAATGAATTGGATCGCCATGCTGTAACAGAGTACAAACAGAGCAAAAAGAGGGTTTTTCCAAAGATTGTTTGCACAATTCACCTCCCATTTTCATGGACAAATCCAAGGGATTGTGAGCTTAAACCACAAACCACCAATCAAAGCAATTTCATTGCATGATGGCTTGTGCTTCAAGGTGTGTAAGCTCAATAAATGCAAAACAAGACACTCAAGAACCATCACCCTATCATGCATGATCAAGGGCACTGGAGACCTAAGAAAGTGGTACATTTCATCACTTTTGAGTATGAAATGTCCCATTTTCCTTGTGTTCAAACTAACGTCCGATTTGAACACATGCAATGCAACCCAAAGGAATGCTTATCTTGCCACTTTTACTTGCCAATTTTGTTTACAAATTTTAGTTACCAAATCATTCTTTAATCAATTTGTCCATTGGTGAGTGTCTTCTAAGATGAAAGAAGTGTCAACCAAGGGATAATGTAAAGTAAGAGAGAAATCATGCCGTTGATAATGAACCCTCAAAGAGGGTTAAACCATTAAGCATGACCTCCATCCCAAGCTTAAAGGATCCCAAACTAGAAACAACCCTTAAAAGAAAATGAAAGAGTAAAGCAAAGAGGGAGGTTGCTGAGTTTATACTGCTGAAATAGAGCGAAAAACAACACCATAAGATGCAATCAACTCAAACAAGAGGTGTCTAAGACCTTAAAACACCAACTTGTGAGGACTATTACATTACAACCATGCAAAACAAGACTCAACCAACCCAAACTGCCCAAAACAGAGCTAAAGCAGGCTAATTCAGAGGCAAAAACATGTTGAAATTAAGCTAAAACAAGCTAGAAAAATAAGCTAACACATGAAGTTAACTAGACTAACAACTAAGACACAAGGAGTGGAGGCTAACCCCTCCAATTTTGGACTTCAAAATGAGTTTTTTGCCACTAAAAAACCTCTGAAATTTAGTGGTTAAAGGCCCAAAAAAAAAGGTAATTTTAAAATGGAAAACAAAAGTGCAATGGCCTTAACAACAAGGAATAAAGAGAGATGAACCACCCCCTAACCTTTAATGGCCAAAAACACTAATTTCAGCCGATGAAAACAAAGTTTTTTATAGGTCAAAAACAGCCCATAACAGTAGGAAAAGGATGGGAAAACAAACAAACAAAGCAAGCTTAAAAGGCTAGGATTATATCTCTTGAAGAGAAGAGTGATTCCAAGCAACAATTCAAGCCAAAAACAACTTGCAGAGCTCCAAGAGGGCCTCAAACAACCTCATATCAAAGACGATCACTTTTGGTTAAGGGTTGATATGCAAAAGTGTAGTGTAAGTAGGCAATGGTGTAGAGAAATACGAGAGAGAGAGAGAGAGAGAGAGAGAGAGAGAGAGAATTTTGAGTCTTAAATCTTCCAACCTCAAAACATGAGAGAGGGCCTCCCTATATATATAAAACATGGATTCTATACAAGGAGATCCAGCCTTCCACGTGTGGGCATATGCAAGCCTCTGTGCAACCAATTGGCATAGCAGGCACAAAATATCTGCAGAAAACATTGGTGGTCAGTCGACCGGCCGTCAGTGATGGCCAACAGGGCACATCAATGGCCGGCAGGCTAGAAGCGCTGGCCGACAGCCCTCATAGATGGCCGACAGGCCACCAAAGACTACAGGGGGGAGAGACGAAGACATGGTCCAAAAAGGAGACAAAAAGGATGCAGGGTTTGGAAAGCTCAAACCTGTGGCATTCCACTGAGGACTTTGAGCACTCGGCGAACAACCAGACTCGTCATCGGATGTACCTGCAAGAACATCCAAGTCTTGAAGGGTCGTAAAAAATGAGGTGTCTATACATTTGCATTTAAATGTTTCATTGTACTATCTCATTGCATGATCATAAGTTATATTCTTGCATCATGCATATCATTTGCATTTTACCCCAGAACTACGCTGGTTTGATTCCTTGCAAAGGGATACGTAGGCAGCCTGTGGGTGCAACCATTTATTTTTGTTTTGATTGTTTGTCCAAGTCTTACGGCCATGTCAAAATGGGTTATCTCTGGGCTTTGACATTTACTCACGTCATTTCATGACTCGAGTTCTGTCAAAGAGGGGCAATTGTAGACACTCCATTTTTGACGACCCTTTAAGACTTGGATGTTCTTGCAAGTACATCCGATAATGAGTGTATTTTCTTGTCAAGCGCTCGAAGTCCTTAGCGAAACATCACAACTTTGTGCCTTTCAAAGCTTGCATCCTTTTTGTGTCATTTTTGGACCATGCCTTGGTCTTTATATCTTGCAATCTCTGGTGGCCTGTCAGCCATCCCTGGAGGCTGTCGGCCATCATTTCTTGTATGTCGACCATTGATGTGCCTTGCCGGCCGGCCACCAGTGTTTTCTGCAGATATTTTATGCCAACTGTGCCAGCTATTTGCACAGATGCTTGTATCTGTCCACACGTAGAGGGCTCGATCTCCTTGTATAGATTTCATGTTTTCTATATATAGGGACCCCCTCTCTCATGTTTTGGGGTTCGAAAAAATTTTAGACTCAAAATTTTCCTCTTTCTCTACAATTCTCTCTCTCTCTCTCTCTCTCTCTCTCTCTAAATTTTCTACACTTTGCCTACAATTTATATGCTCTTGCCTATACACCCTTAACCAAATCATCTCATCTCTGAGCTGAGGTGTTCTTGGGCTTGGTTTGAGCTCTAGAAGGTGGTATTTGCTTGGAATTGTTGCTTGGAATCACTCTTCTCTTCAAGAGGTATAATACTAGCTTTGTAGGATTGGTTTACATACTTGTATTTCTATCTTTTTTCATTGTTTTGGGATGTTTTTAAGCTATAAAAAACTCCATTTTTATGGGTTCAAATTGGTGTTTTTGGCCATTTAAGGTTAGGGGGTGGTTCATCCCTCTTTATTCATTGTTTAAAAAGCCTTTGCACATTTGTTTTCCATTTTCAAACCACCTTTTTTTAGGCCTTTAAACACTCTTTTTTATAGTGTTTTCAGTGGTAAAAATCATGTTTTGAAGTCCAAATTTGGAGGGGTTAGCCTCCTCTCCTTATGTCTTGTTTGTTAGGCTAGTTGGTGCCATGCTTTAGCTTATTTTGCTCGCTTGTTATAGCTTAATTTCAGCATGTTTTAGCCTTTGATTTAGGTTTTTAACTCTGTTTTGGTTGGTTGTTGCATTTGAGTCTTCTATTGCATAGTTGTAGTGTAATAGTCCTCACAAGCTTGGTGTTTTAGGCCTTTAGACACCACTTGTTTGAGTTGATTGCATGGTTTTGGTTCTTTTCACACTTAATTTCAACACTAATCATCTTTGCAGCCTCCCTCCTTTCTTGGCTTTTAATGTTTCTTTGAAAGTGGTTTCAAGTCACTTGTTTGCCTAAGTGTGAAATTGAGGTTTCACACTTAATGGTTTAATCCCTTAGGGGGTTCATTACCAACACTATGATACTTCTTTCATACTTAAAACAACTTGTGTTTTGAGCTCACTTTCCATTAGAGGACTTTAATTTATCTTTGGACTTAATTGGATTAAAGAATGGTTGGTTAGTTAAAAAAGAGTAACTAAAACTTGGGATTAAAAGTGAACAAGATAATAACTTGAGTGTTACTTGTTCAATCAGACGTCAATTGAATACAAGGAAAGTTGGGACATTTCACACTCAAAGTGATGAAATGTGTCAAGTTTCCTAAGTCTCCATTTCCCTTGATCATGTACGATAGGGTGATGGTTCTTGTGTGTCTCATTTTACATTTATTGAACTTGCACATCTTGAGTCACAAGCCATCATACAATGAAATTGCTTGAGTTGGTGGTTTGTGGCTTAAATTCACAACTCCTCGGATTTGTTCATGAAAATGAGGGGTGACTTGTGCAAACAATTTGTGGGAATACCCACTTTTTGCTCTGTTTGTTCTCTATTGTAGCAAGTTGACCCAGTGCATCAGTGGCTGGCAGAGCATCATTGATGGTCGGTAGGCCACTTCCATGGTTGGCAGGTGGCCGGCAGCCTTTACCAGTGGCCGGCTAGCCACTGATGCAAACCTCAGTAGGATGTTGGTAAGGTGGAGAAAAATGGTTCTGGAAGTGTTCAACTCTGCAAACAAAGGCTTTCGGGAGCGAAATAGAGATCTTTTTGGGTGATATCCGAGCATGTGCATCTTCCCTTTCCTGAGGCAGAGTAGTAGCAAAGTAGTTAAATACTTTAATTACCTAGCTTATTTGCATTTATGTTATAATTTAATTAGCTTACTAGTTAGTTAAATTAAGAGTGTTGTAATAATTAGTTAATTAGTTTAGCTAGTTATTCATTTGGGTTGTAATAATTACCTTCATTAGTTTAGCTTAATTAGCTTAATTAGCTCAGCTCTAATTAGTTGGTAGTTAGTTTTGCTTTATTCATTTGAACTCTCCTTCGTGAGAGCAAAATGTAATAATGTGTATGTCTTCCAATCCCACATCTTTCTCCTTTTTATTTAATCACTTTTGATGGTTAGATTATGGACATATTTTAATTAGCATACCTTATGTTTGCATCCATTTATCTTGTCTTGAATGCACCAAGGCTCGGCATATCATTCAAACCGCATTGTCGTTTCAATACATTCTTTGAATACGTGCTTAGACTATATGTTTTGAATTAATTCATATGCCATATTAGTAGCCGAGCCTATTAATTGCATTATTGCATGTGTTGCATTAGACATCTTATACAGTTAGGAATCATGCATATTTTTTCTAACTCTTTTATTTTATCTTAGCTTGGAGTACTAGGTGAGTTTTTAGTGCTTTAGCATACTTGCATGAGCGTGAGTGATTTTCATGACTAGCATGCTTGCCATGAGGCAAAATGCTTACTTTCTAAACTACTTGAATGCCTGTGAATGAAGGCTTGTTTGAATTGAAACGATTCAATGAATGTATGTTTTAAACCCACTATGTCTAGTGGCAAATTCACCATTTTAAGCCCACTTTGTTGAGTGACAAAATTCACAAACTTTAAGTCCACTTGAGATGGAAAATTCAAACCCTTTTCACAAAAAAAAAATGTGAAATTGAATTGTTCCAACTGGAGGAAACTAGTCTATACTTATTCGTGCGCACCACATAGTAAAACTAGCCTAATAACTGGAACAAAAGCGCATAATGTACATAAAAATCATATTATGATTAGTAGAGGCCGATCTTTAATTGGGTGAGCGGGGGTGCTCAATTCATGACCTTCCTCTCTTGTACCTAAGTTCGAGCGAGACATCTTTGGTGATGACGGACATGTGGCCTTTGGCACGAGTCCTGGGTTGCCTAAATTTGTCCAAAATAATTATATAGGTGGCGACTTTGTATCTGGCAAAGTAGTCCATTTATGGTAATTTGATTCAAAATCGGTTTTCCAAAAGATTTGCTGGATTTGGACTCTTTGGTGTTTATTAATTTCACATTGCACTTGTGAGATTAGATTCAGAACCGCGGGAGTCTGAACTATAGGCCTTTCTTTCAAACCTTCTAAAAGGGGGCGCGAAAAAGGCGAGCTACATCTCCCTCTTCTTATAGATAGTATTAGCCACCACCAGGTCAGAAGCCAATGCAAAATCTAAGATACTCTCTTCAGCCTCATTTCTGTCACCAAAACCGTATCTACAATGCACTCTTTCATAGCCTAGTTTATCTATGCCTACAAGGCCATTAAAATCTCCACCTATAACTATGTTCGCTCCTATACGTATCTCTTGTAAGATCTCATCCATTTGCTCCCAAAAATCCCTCTTAGTCTGATCATCTAATCCTACTTGAGGGGCGCATGCACTAATAACGTTCACTATATTCCCTCCAATAACTAGTTTAATTAACATAATCTTGTCTCCTTTCTTAATGACCGCCACTATATTTTCCACAAGACCCTTCGTAATTATGATTCTTATCCTATTCCTGCGTCTATCCTTACCAGTATAATATAGTTTAAAACGGGTATCCTCAATTTCCCTAGCTTTCTCACCCATCCACTTAGTTTCTTGTACGCAAGCTATACTAACTCTCCTCCTAATCATAACATTTACCAATTCCATCATCTTACCAGTTAAGGTTCCTATGTTCCAAGTGTCTACCCTAAACCTATAGTCTTGGACCAGCTTCTTTACCCGCGCTTGTCCAGAAAAAACGCGGGAACCTTTGCCAATTTTTCACCGCACCCAGGCGTCGATACGACGCCCCTTGCTCACTTTTCGAAACACTCGGAGGCAGGCGCAACGCGTCACTTGAGGGGAACGACCTAGCATTTAAACGATTCAAAGTAGGATTCATTGTCATAAGGGATTCGAGTGGCTTTTTTATGTGTTGGCTGTCAGATACCTAACAAACAACCCTTTTCCTTAACTCGGGCTTGGGACTGGTGAAGTTGTTAACAACCCTGGCAGAGTTATAATCTATAACACATTATAATATTAATATATTTGCTAACATTCCCCCACCTATTTTAATATTATAGGAAACAAAATCTAAGATTGTTAGGAAAAGAAGGATATTATGTATCATGGTAAGTGTGCTCTGCATTGAACCTCCAATAGTGAAACAATAATATCTACTCTAGAGGCAATAGTATGCTCAGCATTGAACTATAACTGCTTAAGGGAATAAATAATTATTTCACACACATAATATTCCAAGTGTTCATATAAGCTTTAATAGCCAGCACATTATGACCTTGTACGATCCCAAGATTTATGAGTGTATTTGAGAATTAGCCCAAATCTCATAGGTAGCGGCCTCACTACCACACTCACATAGGTGAATTTTGTCAAGGGTGCTCCTATAACTATGACACCTTACTCAGTAAGAGCTACAAAAATTCATTAAGAGTTTTTTTAATAACTCAACCTCTACAACGTTACAAGATAAATGTACTTACATCATAGGGATGGGTAAAAATTAATTTAGTGCATTTCTCACAGCCATCGTATGATCATTCTTCTCATTGAACCCATTTACAGGATCTCTGGTCCCTGGGTTGAGTATCCTTATACATGGCTCCTACTATATTCAATGGGCTTCAACCCCATCCCTCTCGATGTATTCCAGACTCTATCTCTTGCTAAGGCCTTAGTTAATGGATCTGCAAGATTATCACCAGATTTAATATAATCCACATTTATGATTCTACTATTCATACAAGATCTCACAGTACTGTGTTTTCTTCTGATAGGTTTGGATTTACCGTCATAACAACGGTTATTAACTTGACCAATTGTTGCGATGCTATCACAATGAATCAATATAGGTGGAATCAGTTTTTCCTAACAATAGATTTCATTCAACAAATCTCTTAACCAATTTGCTTCTTCACTAGCTGTAGCTAAAGTAATAAGCTCGACCTCCATTGTTGAATTAGCAATAATGGGTTGTTTTTTCGATTTCCAACTTATAGCACCACCTCCCAATGTAAATAAGTAACCAGTGGTTGATAATGAATCACCTGACAAGGTATTTCAATTGGCATCACTGTAATCTTCAAGTACTACAGGATGCTTATTATAAAATAAGCCATATTTTATGGTACCAGATAAATATTTCATAATCTGCTCAATGGCTAGCCAGTGATCATTACCAGGCTTGCTGGTAAACCTACTAAGTACTTTAACTACATAGGCAATGTCAGGTCTAGTACAATCAGTCGCGTAACGTAAGTTACCAATCATACTAGCATATTCCTTTTGATTAATTACATCCTCATCATTTTCAATAGGAAATAAATGCACATGAGGATCAAAAGGAGTAAGAACATGCTTGCACTTATAAAAATTATATTTTCTCAAAATTTTCTCAATATAGTGCGATTGATCAAGAAATATACCATCACAGGTTTTGGTAATTTTCATTCCTAAAATATAATTAACCTCACCAAGATCTTTTATATCAAAATGGCTACTAAACATATTTTAAGTTTCAATGATAATATGCAAATTAAAGCCAAATATAAGTAAATCATTCACATAGAGGCTAATAATGACATGTAAATATTCTTCAGATTTATAGTAGATACATTTATCACATTCATTAGTTTTATAATCATTTTTAATCATGCAGGAATCAAATTTCTCATGCCACTGTTTAGGAGCCTGTTTTAAGCCATATAGGGATTTAACTAGCTTGCGCACTTTGCTTTCTTGACCGGGTTCCACAAAACTCATAGGTTGATCCATATAGATTTCTTCATCCAAATCTCCATTTTAAAAGGTTGTTTTAACATCCATTTGATGAATTTTTAGATCATGAATTGCAGCCACTGCAATTAATAATCTAATGGATGTAACTCTAGTAACCAGAGAAAATGTACTAAAAAAGTCAAGATCTGCTTGTTGTTTAAAACCTTTTGCAACAAGCCTTACTTTATATTTATCAAAAGTTCCATCCGGTTTAAGCTTTTTTCCTCAAAACCCATTTATAGTTAATAGTTTTACAACTTGGTAGTAAATCCGCTAATACCCAATTTTTATTGGACAATAATGATTCTATCTTATCATTTACAGCCTCGTTTCAAAAAATAGAGTCAGGAGATGCCAAAGCTTTTTGTAAATTTAATGGAGTTTCCGC
The DNA here is from genome assembly GCA_025200525.1 of Camellia lanceoleosa. NCBI lineage: Eukaryota > Viridiplantae > Streptophyta > Magnoliopsida > Ericales > Theaceae > Camellia > Camellia lanceoleosa. The sequence goes on along the minus strand of CM045761.1, from coordinate 186,793,457 downwards.
TACATTAAAAACATGATAATCAGGACCAAAATCTTTTTTCTAATATGGTTCTTTTATTCCTTCTAGATTAAAAAACTACAGTGTCTTGATTTTGTAAAAGAGAAGTAGAGGAACCAGTTTCAGATAAATTATTTTCTTGAAAATTTTGACCCCCATCATTTTTAGATTTAAAAGGAAATTTTTCTTCATAAAAAATTACATCACTTGATTCAAAAATTATTTTGTTTTCAATATCAAAAAATCTATAGACTGTACTATTTGTTGCATATCGATGAAAAACACAAGTGGCAGCTTTCACATCTAATTTAGGTCTTTTAAGGTCCACAAGTCTAACAAAAGCTAAACAACCCCAAACCCTCAAATATCCCAAATTTGGCTTATATCCTTTCCACAACTCAAAAAATGTAACTTTTTTTTTAATTTTATGTGGCACTCTATTCATAACATAACATGCAGTTAAAATTGTTTCTCCCCATAAATTTGAAGGAGCACTTGCTTCAATTAGTATAACATTTGTTAAATTAGTTAAAGTTCTATTTTTTCTTTCTGCTACACCATTAGATGCAGGTGAATATGGTGGAGTAGTTTCATGGATTATTCCGAAAGACTAAGCAAACGAGTTGAATCCAAAAGATTCATACTCCCGGCATCTATCACTACTATATTTTTTAATCTTTTTACCGAATTGATTTTCAACTTCAAGAAGGAATTGTTTAAAATTTTCAAAAGTATAACTTTTATTTTTCAACAAGTATACATAAGTGTATTTTGAAAAATTATCAATAAAAGTGATAAAATATCTATTTTCATCATGTGTTAAAATTCCTTCAAATTCACATAAATCAGTGTGAATTAATTCTAGCAATTTAGTATTTCTCACCACACTTTTATGAGGCCTTTTAGTTATTTTTGCTTGACTGCAAACTTCACATTTCTCAAAATTATTTGTTAGTCTGAGAATTAATCCTAAACTACTCATGACTCCCATATATCGGCTATTAATATGACATAGACGAGTATGCCAAAAATTCATAAAAGACAGCATGTAAACAGAAACATGTGCTTTCTTGTTCTCAATATTTAATTTAAACATTTCATCACATGTATATCCTTTTCCCAGTGATTACATATTGGTTACATTCAATAGTTTGCTTGAAACCAGTTTTGTTGAGCAAATAACTCGACATCAAATTTTTCCTCATGAACGGTGTGTACAACACATCTTTTAAAACAAGCACACGTCCAGAAGTAAATTTCAGCTCAACATCTCCACACTCGAGCACTTTGGTTAAACTGGAGTTACCAAGCATAACAATCATCTTCTTATTAAAAGGAGTAAAATCTTTGAACTAATCTTTATCATATCAGACATGCTTATTGGCACCAGAGTCTGCCCACCACCCTTCCATAGATTGAACTATAAAAATATCTGTAATCATAGCCACAAATGGTTCCTCAGTAACATTAGCTTGTGGTCAAGACTATTGTTTTCAAAATTTGCAAGTTCGAGTAATATGCCTACTTTTTCCACACACAAAACATGTCACATTTGTCAGATCTTGTAAAGGGGGTTCTTGGTTCCATTTCTTTTGCCTCGGGTAAATTTTATTTTGTGGCCTTCCAATATTTTTTTTAGATTTTCTTAATTGGCTTTCAAGTGACTATTTTTATGAAATTGACCTTTAAGTAAGGTATTTTCAAAAGTTAAATTTACTTTTGTAGTGGAATACTCTTGTGTCATAAATGCATCTTATCCTCGTGCTTTTTTCTTCACCCAAATCCGTGTGATTAGAGTCTCCAAGAACGTTTATTTTGCTTATAACGCATTGACTTCTAAAACTCTTTCCACGATGACGGTTGTTTGTTAGTAATACCTGCCACAACAAGATTGTCTCCAATTTTGATGCCTTCAGATCTAACTTCAGCTACTAGTATCTAAAAATTTTGAATTTGCTCCACCATTGATTTTCCTCTATCATCTAATAGCGAAAAAAACGGCTTGCAGCATATTTTTTAGCGTCTGCCTCTTCAGTGTCATATTTATTCTGCAAGGCTTTCCAAATTTTCTTGGCAATGGTGTAAGTAGTATCATAATAATCATAAAATTGATCCGAAAGACAATTCAACAGATAATAACGACATTTATACTCATCTATGATTTATTTCTCGATTTTTTCAAGATGAGCGGCAAACTCCTCTTTGGTTATCTCTTCAGCGGGATTTTGTTCAGATTTTTCTTGGTCAGGATATAGGCCACATTGAGGAGACTGAGATAGAAAAACACCTTGCCTTTCTATCTCTTGAAATGAGCTCCCTTGAACCAGAAGCGCTTGTTGAGATTGTCGGTATTCTTGTTGGGCTTCTCCAATACTGGCTCCATGAATTTTACTGTTTGAATCTCTTTAAAATTGTTGGTGATAATTACAAATAAAACACCAGAAAATACAAATAATAAAAATTATAATAACTATTGAAAGGGCTGAGATGCGGGAAATTCGCTCTCTTTAAGGAAATTCAAGCCCTCTGCGGTTAGGCAAAGCCTCACACCAGTACAGCAGAAAAAACCTTGACTTGTCCCCCCCAAGATACAACATCCCGACTAAGTCGTATAGTTCACTAATACTGCACAATTGGTTGAACTCAAAGTTTTATCACATATATCCTTTATTTCTTTGGTTGATAATCTCACACAAAAATAAGAAAATAATAAACACTTCTTCTCCTTTTTAAGGTAAGAGGTTAGCTCAAATTATAGGAGCAGAAAACTTGGGACAAAAGAAAAGGAAAATAGAATAAAATAAAAGTTACTTGGTGGGTAAGAATACTTGAAGGAAAAGAAAAGAGAATTTTGAGTGAAAAACACTTTTCTTAGAGGCAAAGAAATGTAGTTTGGAGAACAAGTTACTTGGAGGTCAAGCACACAAAAATAACTTGAATAATTTTGAATTATATATTTGATTATAAATTTTAAATTTTTTTAAATGAAATCATAATTTCAAAACAGAATCAAACGCAACTGAAAACTTTCAAAACTATTGAAGTCGGATGGTGAGTGCGTGAACCCGTAAACGTGGAGGAATTTTTGTACGGTGGACCCCATAAGATGAGGTAATGCTACTGACCACAAACATAAACAAAAGGGTATGGTTTCTGTCCAGTCCTTAATCAGACTGGATCGTGCTGTTGGGCTCCGTGGGGGCCCACCACAGGTTCCGTTTTGATAATCTGAACCGTTAAATGTGTGGAACTCGTCGAGTACTATAAGCTTGTAAAAAATCACATTGATCGGATATTGGTAGCTATGTGATCAAAACAGATTTTTGTCAACCGTTAATTTATTTACCGTCCATTTTTTTTTTTATACAAAATTGATTTAATCACATAGCTACTGATATCTGATCAACATGATTTTTTACAAGCTTATAGTACTTTCGGCAGTTCTATACATTGCAGTTTAGATTATCAAAAGGAACCGTGATGGGCCTCACGGCCCAACAAAGACGGACTGATGGGGCGGGCCATGCCCTAAATAAAAATACCTACATGCACAAAAGAAATACGTACATAGAGAAACTAGTAATGCGTATACATTTGATGAGTCTATGATTTTGTGAAAAATGATTTATTTATATAAATTTTTTTTCTTCTAAATTCTCCCAAATGATATGGCGAGTCAAATTTAAAAAATTGACCAATATTTAAATTTTTTTTTTAAATTCTCTTTACATATAGTCTGTCTGGTCATTTCATTAGAGAAATTGTGGGAGAATGAAATTGTGTGGATATAGTATTGTTGTAATTTTATATTTACATTATTGGATAGTTTGATTAATGAAGAAAACAGTTTAACAATTTGATAAATTTAAAAAAAATAAAAAAAATTGTTAGCAATTATTAATGTAAAGGATATTTTTGAAAAAAAATAATAATTTGGTAAAAGAAAAAAAGAATTATTAAATGTGATAAATATTAAATATGAATGCAAAAAGCAAGTTGGAAAGAGAAATTTGTAAGGCTACATGCTTTGATGATTTATGCAAGGAAAATACTAAATATATATGTAAGTTTTATAATACAAATAAATAAATAAAACCACCTCATACAAAATTATATGGGAATTGTATTTTTGCAATTATGGATCATGGCCATGACCTTTTTGACTTCTAATAAATTTATATAAATGAGTGACATTATTATGTAAAATCAAATTATGAATCAAATTAGGCAAAACCTGGTTTGCAAGAGTTGTTGCGGAGCACATTACTTGTTGGACCTAGTTGCCAAGCGCGTTGGTATGATTTTCGTTTTTTTATATTGTGCCAAAATATAAAAATAAAAATTTATATGAAAAATTTATTTGATAAACTATTTTTAAAAATCATTTTCAAGAAAATTATCTAAAATCATATATTTTAACAAATACTTATAGTTTTTTTAATTGTAAAAATAAAATAATATCTAAATAATGGGTGTTTTCAATTTTTATTAATATTTATGTATCTGAAAATATGAAAAATGAAAATAAAAAATAAAAAATAAAAACAAAAATGATACCATCATCCCAGAATTCGAGTTTGAGAAATGGCAACTTTGAACAAATAATGTCAATAGCTAGACTCTGTCTAATACTATCCTTTGAGCATCCTAACAGGGATCGACAACAAAGAATAGCATTTCTATCCCGTTTACTATTATTGATTAAGCTCTATTTTTATTTATATTTATATTTATATATATATATATATATTTATTCATAAGAAATTAAAGAAAACAGAAATTCAAGTCCAAATACAATAACTCTGATAACTAGCCCCTTCTATAGTTCGGTTTCATAGACTCAAAACGACCTTATTTTTATTAGTTAAACAGTTTATTTTATAGGCATGTGTCCCTAGACCATGCATAAAAAAAATAAAAAAATAAAAAAATCCAATAATCATAATTACATGATTTATCACATTGGTCTACCTAAAAATTTGAATTATTTATTTTTAAATTTATAATTACTTGTTTATTTTTTTATTATACAAATGTAATGAAATGGTGTATTTATAATTATCAGAATGATTTGATTCATAGAAAAAAATATCTATCTACAATGAACAAACCAAATTAAATATGTTTTCGTCTATACCAATGATCTGGAAAGAAGTTGTACTCGATAACAAGATCAACAATGTTAGGTAATTTGAAAAATTATGATTCGAATGGCTTAAAACACTTAAAATAATGTCATTTTGGATGTAAAATAATATCATTTTGACATATTCAAACTATTCAAATCACAAAAATTTAAACTACTAAACATTTTAGATGTGGGCTTTGCATATCGTTGCTATGTGCCTATGACTTTTTAAGGTTCTATCAGTGTGCTAGTCGTTGCACGTGGCCGAAGCTCCGTGATATGTTATTTCATTACTTTCTTCTTATGAGTTCGTTTGGAAAGTGAGTTGATTTTTTAGCTTTTTAATTTTTTTGACTATTTTAATTTGAAACTAAAAAGTCTAGTTTAGGAAAGACTTTTGACTTTTTTATGAAAGAAAGAATATAATAATTATGGGTTAGATGTGATATTTTATCTTATTAAACTAAAAATTTATTTTATTTTTTGTGACTATTTTAACTAGAAAAGCTCCAAACTCCCAAATGGAGCCCATGTATGCCTTCCTCAAAACTAGGGACTGGAAGTCAAGCATTTTTAATTTTTAATTTTTTTTTATCACAAAATAAAACACACAATTAAACTGAATAATTTATAATTTTTTGTGCACATGCACTACAAGAATTTTCACTTTTGGCGACTAAATTTTTAGTCGCCAAAAGTCATATTTTAGTCGCCAATACTCTTTAGCGACTAAATTTTTTGGTCGGGAAATTAGTAGCCAAAGAGTAGTCGGGAAATATAATTGCCGACCAAACCTAATTTAGTCGCCAAATGTACTCATTTGGCGACTAAATATTTAGTCGCCAATAGGTTTGAAAATTAATTAAATAAATACATTTTTGCCGACTAATTTTTTTGTCGCCAAAAGCCAATTATTTAGTGGCCAAAAACTTTTTAACTACTAAATTTTTTAGTCGCCAAAAGCAAATACTAGTGTTTTGGCTACTAAAATTTTAGTCGCCTAAAGTCAATCCTTTTTGGCTACTAAAATTTTAGTCGCCAAATACTATTTCTTTTGGCTACTAAAAATTTAGTCGCCTAAACTACGACATTTTTGGCTACTAAATTTTTAGTCGCCAAAAGTCATATTTATTCTTCAACTTTTGTTTTTAGCTACAAAATATTTTAGTCGCCAAATGTTTGATTTTTTTTTGGCTACAAAACTTTTAGTAGCCAAAGGTTTGATTTTCTTTTGGCTACAAAACATTTAGTAGCCAAATGGTTGTTTTTCTTTTGCCTACAAAAAATTTAGTAGCCAAATGTTTGATTTTCTTTTGGCTACAAAACTTTTAGAAACCAAATGTTTGTTTGTTTTTTTTTTTTTTTTTTTTTTTTTTTTTTCCTTTTTATTGGCTTCAAAACGTTTAGTCGGCAAAAACATGATATTATGTTTTATTGTTAATATTATAATGTGTTCATAACCTGTCTGTATTCCATTCAACCTGTAATACGTATGTAAATAAAATGATACATAAATTATCAATCATTCCACAATTTGCATCCGTATACAAAAAATAAATTACTTTAACTGTCCAAGTACATACAAACGAATTATTGTCCAAACTAAAATAATAATTCCATACAACATATACAATCATACAAAAAGTAAAGCCCTCCATATACAAAAATTACATTTACTATACCATGTCAAATGACCATTTGACATGGTACAAATTACCATCGTAATCTGTACCACGACAAAAGGTGATGTATGTACCAAGCCAAAAATACATCTATGCACCACGACAAAAAATCAATTTAGTGGACGGCATCAAAAGGTGATCTATCTACCATGCCAATAATTATCTGTTCGCTGCTAATAGTTTTCTGTATCAGGAATAGTTAACTGCACAAAAGCTGGAGACGACAAAAATCTTATATTACTTCTATACAAAAGTACAATTTCTTCTCCATACACAAAAATATCTCTGCAAGTCCACGTAGAGAAGTCATCTACAAAAAACAAAAAAAACTTTAGAATTGGACCCAAAAATGCCCAACTTCATGAATGAATTTGGGAACAAGTGACAAATAAAATTAAGTGAGAAGCAACCTTCCATGATGAATCAATTATCAGTCATTGTACAGTCTTCCTAAAGTCTTTTGTTATAAAGAACATTGTTAAATGCAGACCAATCATTACTAAATCTTTCATTAGTAACATACAGCTAATGTAACAATCTTCTATTTGTATGCAACTTGTATCCAAATTCTGTGGCTAAACCAATATCAATGCCCAATGTGAATAGAAAGTATTATTTTTACCAACTTCCTCATTATTTGTTTGCAAAAGGCATTTGAATCATTAGATTGGATATAAAACCATCGGTGCTTATTAATGTATGTCAATGCCATTTCAGATAGGATATTAGAACATGTGATAAAAATAATAACACATGTGTGTACGTTCACAAAATTAGCAAGTTTAAAACATTTTGTCAGTTGTCACAAGTCCTATTTGTAATGGGAAAGCTGCCCGTGAGAGTCAGACGGAGGTTCGAGGGTTGTTTTGAAGTTTCGCCCCCGAAACGCCCTTTTCCGACTAAGTTTTGGGCGTATTCGTCTCTAAATCCCAACCTACGGGCCCAAATAACATTCCATCAGTTGTCACAAGTCCTATTTGGCATGGGGAAGCTGCCCGTGTCGGCCAAACAGAGGTTCGGGGGCTGTTTTGAATTTTCGCCCCCGAAACGCCATTTTTCAACTAAATTTTGGGCGTATTCGGCTCTAAATCCCAACCTATAGGTCCGAATAACATTCCGTCAATTGTCACAAGTCCTATTTGGCATAGGGAAGCTGCTCGTGTCGTCCAAATGGAGGTTCAGGGGCTGTTTTGAATTTTCGCTCCGGAAACGCCCTTTTTCGACTAAGTTTAGGGGATATTCGGCTCTAACTCCCAACCTACGGGTCCGAATTACGTTCCGTCAATTCTCACAAGTCCTATTTGTCATGGTGAAGCTATCCGTATGAGACCCACTTGGTCGCTGTTTTGATTTTTCGCCCCCGAAACGCCCTTTTTCGACTAAGTTTAGGAGATATTCGGCTCTAACTCCCAACCTACAGGTCCGAATTACGTTCCGTCAATTCTCACAAGTCCTATTTGTCATGGTGAAGCTATCCGTATGAGATCCACGGTCGTTTGGGGGCTGTTTTGATTTTTTGCCCCGAAACGCCCTTTTTCGACTAAGTTTAGGGGATATTCGGCTCTAACTCCCAACCTACGGGTCCGAATTACGTTCCGTCAATTCTCACAAGTCCTATTTGTCATGGTGAAGCTATCCGTATGAGACCCACGGTCGTTCGGGGGCTGTTTTGATTTTTCGCCCCCGAAACGCCCTTTTTCGACTAAGTTTAGGAGATATTCGGCTCTAACTCCCAACCTACAGGTCCGAATTACGTTCCGTCAATTCTCACAAGTCCTATTTGTCATGGTGAAGCTATCCGTATGAGATCCACGGTCGTTTGGGGGCTGTTTTGATTTTTTGCCCCGAAACGCCCTTTTTCGACTAAGTTTAGGGGATATTCGTCTCTACTCCCAACCTACGGGTCCGAATTACATTCCGTCAATTCTTACAAGTCCTATTTGTCATAGTAAAGCTATTCGTATGAGACACACAGTCGTTCGGGGGCTGTTTTGATTTTTCGCCCCCGAAACGCCCTTTTTCGACTAAGTTTAGGGGATATTTGGCTCTAACTCCCAACCTCACGTCCGATTACGCTCAATTCTCACAAGTCCTATTTTTCATGGTGAAGCTATCCGTGTGAGCAACCACTGCTCGTTCGATCTGTTTTGAATTTTGGCCCCTGAAACGCCCTTTTTCGACTAAGTTTTTGACGTATTCGGCTCGAACTCCCTACATACGAGTCCGAATTACATTCCGTCAGTTCTCACAAGTCCTATTTGTCATGGGCAACCTGTCCGTGTGACTCACATAGTAGATCGAGGGCTGTTATGAATTTTAGCCCCCGAAACGCTGAATTTTCGTTTAAGTTTAGGGCGTTTTCGGCTCTAACTCTGTACTTACGGGTCTGAATTACATTCCATCAGTTCTCAGAAGTCCTATTTGTCATAGGGAAACTGTCCGTGTGAGTCACACGATAGTTCGGGGGCTGTTTTCAATTTTCGCCCCCGAAACGCCCTTTTCCAACTAAGTTTAGGGCGTATTCGGCTCTAACTCCCTACCTACGGATCCGAATTACATGCCGTCAGTTCTCACAAGTCCTATTTATCATGGGAAAACTGTCCGTGTGAGTCACACAATTATTCGGGGGCTGCTTTGAATTTTTGCCCCCGAAACACCCTTTTTCGGCCAAGTTTGGTGCGTATTCGGCTCTAACTCCCTACTTATGGGTTTGAATTACATTCCGTCAGTTCTCACACGTCCTATTCGTCATGGGGAAACTGTCCGTGTGAGTCACACGGTGGTTCGGGGGCTGTTATGAATGTTCACCCTCAAAACGCTCTTTTTCGACTAAGTTTAATGCATTTTCAGCTCTAACTCCCAAACTACGTATGCTAATTACATTCCGTCTGTTGTCACAGGTCCTATTTGTGACGGGGAAGGTGGCTATGACATCCGTATGGTCGTTCGGGGGCTGATTCGCATTTTCTATGATTGGTGTCCCATGCAAGGATTCTAAATAAGCCATGAAAACATAGAATTACGCGCACAGATTGCATTGATGTCTCATTATGTGTGCTCACATTTATAATTATAAACATTTCATGAGATATCATTGTAATTTAATACGCATATGATTGTTGATATAAAAAATAGAGAGGGACTCACAATTTTGGAAAATAATTGAGGAGCAATGCCTTGGATCATGGGAGTTTTTCTAGTGGTGCTAGAGGTACTATCAACACAAAGTGGAGTATACAAGCTGTACATGTCTATGTCATTGTAAGCAACAAAGAACTCATTGAGGGCAACACCGTAGTCAAGTTGATATTTATTATGAACTGAGTTTTGATCCCATCCTTTCATTGTTTTTTCTATGGATTATTATGTGATCTATTATGTGTTCCTAACAATTACTGGTTTGTTAACTAACAAAAAAAATTTTAAAAAAATTGAGACTTAATTTTGTGTTTTAAGTGTTTATTAATTTAGAAAGTGAATGTATACTTAAATAATATAACTATTTTTGTGTTTGAAGTGTTTATTAATTTAGAAAGTGAATGTGTACTTAAATAATATAACTATAATCTGCCTCTGCCCCTCTCCTTTCTTTCTTTCTTTCTCCTCCTCACTCTCTTCTGCCACAATGAGCTACTATGCTTATGCTTTCCACAGTTAAACAACAATTTTAACTAGGAACACACTAACAACATTTTAATAGTCAATGAAAATGAAAGCAGTCAACCTTTTAATTCTATTAATGACAGATTAAAGATCCTAAAGCAGAGAAGCTCTTAGCAATCAAGTTTTATCCAAAAGAAAATGAAAAGCTAATTAGCCAAAATGAAAATAGTAAGTACAAGTTGGGACATCACTCACAATAAAACCTTTGAGGTTTAGATAGTCATCCTTTGGAGCATTCTTATTATTGTGCAAAATTTGTTCTGCAAGCTGGGGAACATAGTGCCCTAACAAATACAGTAAACATTTAATAAACATAATGCATATACTTACAAAAAAAATTGTTAATTTCACTTGTCTATAGTAAACACTTCAAAATTTATCTTTAATGCTTAAAATTATAAATACAAACTCAAAATTTATAATGCAACAAGCAATATTTACAAGCTATAATGCATCAGAGTTCACATTGAAGAAAGCAACTAATGTATACAAGCTGTAATGCGACCAAAGATATTAAAGTTCAACATGAATCTCTTTTCCTGTATCACCCATTCATGATATTTAGATGTTTGTGAAGGAAACAGAGTAATAAATTTTAAAAAATAATCACACCAACTGATCCACATCACAGGTATGTGCATTTCGAAAACAATTATTCATATTGGGGCGGATCAATGACATAGATTATAATCTTTGGGTTTAGAAACCGTAGAAAAACATGATTAAACCAACTACTAATGTAAGTAAAGTGAAAAGCAACTAAATAGAACTTACAGGCCAACAATCTCAAGATCAAGAAAACAAGGCGGTCGACAATGATGCACAAAGTGATGCATTATCCGTTCTTTCAATATTGTAAAGGTGTAACCTCCTCAAAAGAGCCCTAACAAGAAGAGAAATACATTCAAAATTAATAAATAAATAGAGACAATGCATGCATGCGTAGTGTGCATGATTGTGCACATGAGATGATGAGACTATCCTTGGAAATTGGCAGCAACCCAATAAATAAATAAATAAATATATACACCAAATTCTACTTAGAACCATACCGGGAGCACCACTTGTCCCCACTCAAAAAACTCAAGCGACCTTGTGAGAATAGATGACTCATTTATTGCGAAATACATTAGGAAATACATAGCATAACTAGGAAATACATTATTGCGGAAACGAAAAGTGTCGACTCGGTGTTGTTGGGAGAGTAGCATAGCAAAAGGAAAATGTAATGAATAATCATAGTTGCCATTAGTAAGCGACCCAAATTACATGGCGTGAGCTATGGTGGCCACCCAAATATGAGAGCCCCTACATATGTGGAGAAGGCATGAAAAATGTCTGATTTAACCAATAACATAGATCCCTTCTAAAAATTAAAAAAAAAAAAGACCAATAGCATAGATTCTATGATTAAAACACACTAAGCGATGAATGAGTCACCATTAACAAAGCAAAATCCAAAGTATTGCACAAATCAGAACATTCTTTGTTTACATGTTAAAGCTCACCAACCTTAATAGTCATTAGAGAGATTTTAAGCGTAAAAAGACTATAAATTTCAAATAAAACAAGATAAATATGTTCATTTGGTAAACCCGAGCTACAAAGTAAAAACACCAATAACCTAGAAAACTAGATAACCGACAGAGAACAACACAAAGATCATTAAACAACTAGAGATTTAAGAATTAAACCATAAATTGATTTGGTTTCTTTGGTGAATCACTCATCCCAACTAACTCAATGAAATGTTATTCCTAGAAAATCCTAGTACTTAACAAAATTTGGGGATTGCATGATGTTCAATGTATGGCTTCAATTGAGACCCCAAGCATGATTAGAATTGTCATGGGAAAAATAATATACAATCTAATTATATCACTAATAAACAAACATAATAAAATCCCCTATACTACAGTCAACCCACAAAAGACGGTAGTACAATCTGTTAACAAGTACCTACAATCCAACGGTAAGAACAAGAAATCATAAACATGTTTGTAAACAAGAATGGTTATTAATATATAATTTCTTTTAGAGTTGCCAACGGTAAGAAATTTCTGAAAAGAAGAAAAACTTCCTCAAATACATAATAAATCTCTCAACAAAAAAGAATTTGCCTTCCCTACCTTTTATAATGATGAAGAAATTGTATTCTTTGCATTGTGAGCAACATGATGACTTTATTATTTGATTCTTCAACATGCACCGCTGCAAAAATGATCCACAAATACACTATGCACTGCTCATGCATAATGAACATAGCATAAAAAAAAAATACCCCATATGCATGTGTCTATTTAGACGTTGCAAGGTTTTGTGACAAACACCCCACTGAAGCAATACAAACATCTGTGCCCAGAGATTTTAATAATCCAAAGGAGCTGCTTGCTTCAAATTAAACTAAAGTCAAGTCTAGAAAAGTATACCTATGGCAGATTCCAAATATCCTTTCAAGAGAAGCTGTTCATGGTGTGTTCCTGAAAACCATGAAGATATGCATTTTGCAGCTTGTTCTATACTATAAAATTCCCATCTCTTCATGAATATAGCCTCTATAGCCAGGGATGTATCAGTCTGCAAGTAGGATGAAAATCATTAAGCACAACTCCCATATTGCAATGCATATAGAAGATGCAACATTAAGTCTAATTTGAGCATATATGAAGATGCAACATTAGTCCTCTGAGCATTAATTTTGTTAATTTAATCTCTAAAATATCTAATTTGAGTCAACATGATTCAATTTCATATGACAATCTAAATCGTTAATGAAATAGTAGTGAAGTCTACTTATTGGCTTTAAAATATGTGTTCCGTGTTGGTTTGTTTGATTGACTTTTTAGAATCTAAAAAGCTAGTTGGTGAAAAAAAATAAAAATTCATGTTTATTTTTGTCCAACTAGTTTTTTACTTTAAAAAAATTCAAAACATAATTTTTTAAGACTCAACCAAACATTCTATGTTTGGTTTAACATAAAATGTTTATTAAAAAAAAATTACATGAAAAATTTTGGTTTGTCTTCTCATTTTTTGGTGTTTTGACTGAAATTTGAAAATTTTCAGTTCAAATGAGCTTTGGTTTAAATCTAGTGTTTAAAGCATATCATCAAACACCTATTGCTCATACTTTTACAGCACCATAATCACATAACCTTGAAAGCAACGCTGTCAATTGTAGCATTCAGATTCAATTGGAATGTAAAACATCCTAAGCAGAGATGAAAAACCCTAACCTTTGCGATCATCCGAGGCATCATGGAACTCCGTATCGTCCTCATCCTCCGCTGCAGACGCCACAGACACTTGAGGTGCATTACCACCATCCTACTCATCCGGATATCTCACAACCACCACAGGACAAACACAGTGACGAACACAGTAATTGCTAACACTCCCGAGCCTTCCATTGTTACCTCTTTTGATCGCACCAAACCCTCGACTCCCCATAATCACTGCACTCAACCCTAGCCTCTCGACTTCCAAGCACAGCCTCTCCTTCATGTCGTGGTCCTTCACGATGTGGATCTTGAACGTATCGAGCCTCGACAAGCGGTGGCGAGCGAGACAGAGGGCCAACGAGCAGGTGTGAAGAAGTAATAGATTTGGGAAAAATTTTGGCGCCAATATGAAATATTTCTCAGAAAAATTTGAACACATCCGCGACTAAATTTTAGTCGCTGAAGATAGGTTACCAAAAATTGAAAAAAAAAAAATTTTATTTTGGCGACTAAAATAATTTTTTGTCGCTGAAAGTAAATTTTTGGCGACTAAAACTTTAGTCGCCAAAGAGAAAAAATAATTTTTTTATTTTTCATTCGGCGACTAAATATTTTAGTAGCTAAAAATCAATATACGGCGACTAAATTTCTTTTTGTCGCTAAAAATAAGTTTTTGGCGACTAAAATTTAGTCGTCAAAGAGGAAAAATAATTTTTTTATTTTCCATTCGGCTACTAAATATTTTAGTAGCGAAAAGTCAATATTCGGCGACTAAAATTTATTTTTGTCGCTGAAAGGACATTTTTGGCGACCAAAGTTTAGTCGCTAAAGAGAAAAAAATCATTTTTTTATTTTCCATTCGGCTACTAAATATTTTAGTAGCTAAAAGTCGATAATTGGCGACTAAACTGATTTTTAGTCGCCAAAACCTATACTTTTGGCTACTAAATTTTTTTAGTTGCCAAAAAATTTTACTTTTGGCTACTAATGTTGTTTTAGTCGCCAAAACCTATACTTTCAGCGACTAAAAATTTTTTTAGTCGCCAATTTGGTCGCCGTAGGTGCATTTTCTTGTAGTGATGAAATATGATTACAGAATGGACATAACTTCGCACATAAATAATTAGTTAATATTTTTTTTTTCAGAAGGGACAAAATAATCCCTAATATTATTCATATGTATATGTAGGATAAAAAAAAGTCTTTAAGAATACTTATTTTGAATTAAAAAGTTTAAATTAAATATACAATTTTTTTTAATGAAATTATTTGATCTTATTTCACTATTCGCGAATCAAATGTAATGTAAGTGAACGTAATTATCTGACTACACGTAATGGCATAAAGCAAGATTACAAAGTATACGATCAATAATTTGAAATGGGTGGTTATAGAAAGCCCAGAAATAAGATGAATTTAATAATCATGTTGGGAATTATTAATCAGATTCAAGTTTCCATGGAATCTGTGGCTTAATGTAGTTTATATATAATTATATTAGATTCATCTCATTGAACAAGATACATGTACATTAATTAGGTGGTGGCTTATGATTGATGAATGTGCACACACACACACACACACATAGATATATATATATATATATATAATGTATAGAAGACTAATGCAGATAGTGTCAATGCATTGAATATGATAGATTCATTATAAATGAATTTTAGAGATACATTATATATCTATTATGAATGTAGAAGTTACACTACAAGAAATAAGGGTTTTTGTGACTTTTTTTTTTAACGGCGTTTTCTTAAACGTCATTTTTATTAATATTTAACGACGTTTTAAAAGCGTCTGAGAATAAAGCCTTTGTAAACCCTCAGCTCTTCAGATGTAAACATTGAATCCTCACATTGCCTCTCTCTCTCAATCCTCTCTAAACCCTTATCCTCATGTCGTCTCTCTCTCAATCCTCTCTAAACCCTTATTTTGAATCTCACAGATTCACCGATTTCAAAGCCCCACCTCCAACACCAACTGCACCAGCGAGGTAGCGAGATTCACCGATTCACAGATTCAAATCTCACAGATTCACCGATTTCAGCTCGATCTGCACCGCCACCGCGATTTCGATTCAGATCGATCTGCACTGCCACCCCGATTTCGATTCTCTCTCTAGATCTCTCTCTCAGAGATTCATCTTTGATTTCATCTCAGAGCGATTTCGATTTCTCTCTCTCTCTCTCTCTCTCTCTCTCTCTCTCTCTCTCTCTCGATTTCAAAGCTCCACCGCCACCACCATCTATGCAAGCTTCCATGGCTTAGCACCTCATCTCCTTATCTCTTCCACTTTGTGTATACATATACATATATGTATATTTATCGATTCTCTCATGTACATGCACGTATCTGTATAGACACCGATCAATAATGGAGCAGAGCTTCTTCGATTTGATCTATTTTCTACACTGCCCAGGCCTCGCCGAGACATTCCTCGACGTTTTGCTCTCCCCAGTCCCGATTTGGCTCATTGTCATGATCAGCCTTGTTATCGGCTGGTCCTGGCACCCTAGGTGGACCGGTCTGTTCTATCTCGGTCTCCGCTCCAAGCTCTGGTTCGCCTGGACCACACCATCGGGGTTTGGGGCTCGGAGGTTCTGGCTCGCCTTCACGGCATTTTCGGTTGGTCGGAGACTTTGGTGCAGGTTCATTTGGAAGGGAAAGGATGATTCTCCGGGTGGTATGCAATTTGGTTGAAAGTGGCAGTGACGTTAGGTGAGAACGGTTTTGAAATTTGGTTTTTCATTCATCGAATTGTTTATTAATGACTTTATTTATACATGCATATGTGTTTGTGTATCTGTTATGAGAATTAATTTAGGGTTTTTGATTTAAGGCTTCTTGGTGATTGTATGCAATTTGATGTCTTGAATTGATTAGCGGCTGTGCTCTGAAACCTTATTTGTTAATAATGCAACTAAATCTATGATAACTTATTAAAAGCAAGGGTGGGAAACTGGAGTGGCAGAGTAAGATGGGACACTCCACCTCAAACTTGACATACCAAGCTTGGCACCATGATCTTGAGATACAATTTGACCTTGACTTTGTAAGATGTGTATTTTCTATATGCTGGAGAAATCTGTGGGAATTACTTACATGGATTTTGACCTTTGTTTGATACAGGTATTGTCTTTCAAGTGCTGGAAAAAGTAGGCCCAAGTCTTGGCATTTACATTGTAGTTTAATTAGAGTTTTTCATTAGTAATAGGGAACATAAATTCTAAAGAAGCAAAATTCTCATATTAAATATGAATTGAATTGGATATGGATATGGGATAATAATCACAGTTCACACATGTATCCATTTTGTTTTTCTATGGAAAACTGGATGGATTACACAGCTTGACTAATTAAACAATAATAGGTGTTTTCTTTATCAATATGGATTGATGATTGTTTTCTTTATGAAATTTTCTTTTGTTGAGAATTAGTCTTTGTAGCTTATATTTCCATTTCACTATTATAATTACCTATTGAGAATTAGTCTTTTGTTGAGAATTAACTGTTTATGGATAATTGTTTTCTATTGTTTATGATTACTAATATCAACTTCTCTCTCTTTCTCTCCCCCAATTGTATACATGTTTTTAAGTCCAGGGAACAGAGATAAATGGAAAAAAAGGCATTGGAGACAAAGATGGAGGGGCATCATATTTTGGTGAACTAGGTTAATATGGTAGGAAAAGGATTTGTGTGTGAATGTGGTTATTGTGAACAGGAATATGAATATCAAGTTGGCTCAAATGTCCAGATTCCAATTTTGGTGCACTCAGATTCGTATTTTGGCTCATCTTATTTTGGTGACTCCTTAATGTTGTTCAAATGATTTAAAACCTTGATTTCTAGCAGTGGTTGGAGATGGTCTTAGATGATTTGAGATAAGATATTTAATAATTAGTTTAGGAGTTTGGGATGGGTCAAGTTCATTATATTGTTGTCTTATATATATATAATGAGATCTTTGTTGAAATGTGTTAAGAAATGTCAAGTGTTTAACATGAACCACTATAGGACAGTGGAAAGCACAAAGGGTCTGTTAAAAACCATCCTCTGCGATGAAAAGGTCTCAATAACATAGCGTCTGGCTGAGACCAAACAAAATTATTAGCATTTGAACCATGTAGAATGCAAGAATGAGGGCCAAGGTGAAAATCCCAGTGGAGAAAAAAATGGTTTAAAGGCCTGCTATTATCTACTTCTTTGTTAAAATTTGTTGCAATTAGCAGTCAATTTCTTTCATTGAAGTTTTTAAGATATGGTCAACCATTTGTTAAGTCATTTGCAGTTTCAGCTTTGGCAATGTAATCACTGTAGTATAACATTGTTTGTGCAGCTTTACTTCAAGTCATCGGATGTGTATAATGAGCAATGGCAGAAAGCTTAGATCATCCCTGTCTTCTGGTAAGTCCTATCTCTCTCTCTGCTCTGCGTCATCTGTGCTCTCTGGGCACCATCTCAGAATTCAATGCAGTACAAACCCTTGCTTCTAGTTATATGATGCATATATGTTTGTGTGCACTGCTTTTTATTATGATGTCTTTAGCGCGTATGTTCCCTTTTGCTTCAAAGGGGAACTAATGAAGAAAAGAGAGTTTACAAAGCAGATAATTGACACTCTATAATGACCATTATCATTCATACAATGTCCATGTGTATCTGGCAATTATAATTCACCATTCTTTTACCATCATCGTTCATTTACAGCCTATTTGGATGGGATGATTTGGTGAGAAATAATAAGAAATGAAGAGAGAGAAAACTCTTTTCTTGTGTTGGTTTATAAGTTATGTATGTGTGTGTGTGTGTGTGTGAGAGAGAGAGAGAGAGATAGACAGACAGACAGAGAGAGAGGGAGAGGGAGAGCTTATTTTATAGGGGTTTCATTTCTCACTAAAACTTGTGTGATTTGGTGATAAGCAAACTGATTGATTGTATTTCTATAATACCAAGATTGCCCATTAAAATACGAAGGAAGGAAAAGAAATCCCACCCATATCCGTGTATTACATATTTTGTTGTCTTACTCATCCAAACATAATAGTGAGAAAATACAATAATTTCTTCTTTTCTAACCTAAATGTATGACAACTATCATTTCATTTCTTTTCTCACCCGCAATCCAAACAGAGTGTTATGGTATTTTTGTAGACAATCAGACTGTAATTTATGATATTGTTATTCTAATCACTAATTCTTGAGGTCGTAATTTGTGAGTATTATGATTGTTGTCACATTAGGTCATAATAACTCATAGAGACTTGAGTGTCCAGGAAAAATCTCCCCAACTGTCGATCAATTTTATGGTGGAACATCGAAATTAGCTGTAAACTCCTTGCAGAGGGCTTATTCTATGTTATAAAAATTAATTGTCAATTATTTTCTTGTCTCCACATTGAATATTTTCACATGTGGTAGCTATACTTACTTGGGAGAAGCAAGTGAAGATTTTGACAAGAATGATAATACTTTGACACTCATAAAACCATCTCCTATGGCTTCAAAGGATATTCGAAGTCCACTTGAAGTCGGATCAGTAGCCGGTGGAAACAACGGGATATCGAACAGTGATTTGGAAGAAGACAAGACAAAATAATTTGAAACCCAACTCTGTTTGATTGTGAGAAGCTGTTTAACTTCAAATGATCATCATGATGGATATGAAGTTGCTACATGTAGAATTTATGTGAGAGGAGAGGGAAAAAGCCATTGGAGGGAATATGATGAAGCTTTTTTTTATTTGTTCTTGTTCTTTTACTTTTCCCCCCTCCCCCCCCCCCCACCTTCTAATTCTTTTTATCTTGTTTAATTGGATTATAGTGTACTGTATGGTTCCAAATGTATCATCTGTTGCATATAGTTTAGGCTCATCTTTGGATATAGTTGGAAGACAAGTGTTATTTTTAATATTATAAGCCATATTAGTGTGCTTTCAATTCCTTTTTAATTTTTTTGGGCAAATTACGCTTCTTGACCATTTTTTATTTTAATTGATGTATTTAAAGTCTGAACATGAATTGTTTCTATTCCTAGGTATGCAATGCATTGTTTCTTATTTTTAATTCTGTTTTCAAGTTTAGTTTATTTATTATTTTAATAAACATCAATTATTAGTTCTTAATAATTGTTTGACAGGTATTTTTTTGTTCAACCATATAAAATTAGCACAATTTAAAAATAAAAAAAGCTATGGTGGCATTTGAAAAACGTCACTATATCCCACCCCAACGACTAGATTTTTAAAATGTATAAATGTCTATGATGGCGTTTTCAAAAACGTCGCTAAATGTCATGGAGACGTCATAGTACAGTTAGGGTAGGACATTTGGCAGCGTTTTTAAAAACGCCGCCTATACTATTATAATGACATTTTTCAAACGCCATAAAGCTATAGAGATGGCCGCATCGTCGGCGTTTGATAATAAACGTCGCAAAAACGCCGCTAAAAAGTGGATTTTCCAGCAGTGATACATTGATCTATCTAATGAGGTTCATTGAATGAATGGTTTTTTTGATGGGAAGATTACTAGTGTAAATAGTGTAAGGTCCCAAACCACATTCTCTATTACCAAAACTCAAGTTGTCACCACAAGAAAGCTCCCATTGCCTAGAGAGAGAGAGAGAGAGAGAGAGAGAAGTGGTTTGAAGATCTTAGATAAATAAAGAACTTAAAGATCAAGGTCTTTTATTCAAGGTTTCTCTTTCTCAAAGGAGGTTTTCATACTATTATGGATCAAGGTACATATATACTTATTTTGTGTTGTAGATATTCATATAGTTTTCATATATATAATTGAATTCTTAACGGTTATTAGTTTATGTTTCGCAAAATTTTCTATCAATTGGTATCAGAGTATGGTTCTCAATTCTGATGCACGATGCGTATAAGTATGAATTTCATTTTATGATGATATCTTATGTAACTATTGCATAGCCTTGATTTATACTTGTCCAATTTTATCTTTGTTTTTGGTTAATCCTTTATTCTATTGATATTAAAATAAAAAATTGTAAATTATTGAACAAGTGGTAATTAAGATAATGCCTTATGCACTTATAATGTTTTGTTACACACCTTATGAGTTGAAACATTGTTGATCAACCCAATAGAGGTTTAACACTATGTATGTTTGAACAACCGAGATGGTTAGTATAATAAATATTGCAATGAGTTGTTCTGCCCAATGGTGATAAACTTCTCATGTGTTTTAGATAATAAAATAATATAAGATATTGAGTTTTTCTGCCCAACGGTGATAAACTCGTTACGGTCTTAATGATTATTTTATTTTATTTGATATTGTTTATTTTTATTAGTCATCTCATTTACTTTTATGAAATTGCTAAAATATATTGTTATTTGGCCCAATGGAAGGATAATTTGATTTCATATCTAACTAATTATGCTTTCTAGTTATTAGATATATTTAACTTGTGGTGTTATTTTTATTCATGACATGTGAAAAGTAGTATTCTTGATTATATTAAGTTATGTAATGGATATTATGTGTTCGCAGCATTAAATCCTACTGTAATTAATAGTTACTTGTCTGGCATTGAAGTTTTTAATGAACAAATTTAAGATATGGAAGGAACAAATTGGAATTGTTTTGGGAATTATGGATTTAGACTATGCATTAAGAGAGCCAGCACCTACAAAGTCTAATGCTACAAGTTCTAAGGAGCACATGGTTTTATATGAAAAATGGGAATGCTCTAATCACTTAAATTTAATGATTATGAAAGGCTTAATTACTTACGCTTGCAATTCAAGGAGCAATCCCTGCTTCTGAAAGTGCAGTGGGCTATATGAAATTTATTGAAGAACAATGCGTTAGAACTTCCAAATCCCTTGCTTGCACTCTCATGATTAAAGTGATGACAATGAAATATGATGGTTTGAGTGGTGTTCGTGAACATATCTTAAAGATGGCCTCTTAATTAAAGGGAATGGACATGGAAATTTCTGAAGGTTTTCTTGTTCATTTCATTGTAACTTCTCTTCTTGCATAATTTGGTCATTTCAAGATCAATTATAATACGCAGAAAGATAATTGGAAGATCAGCGAGTTAATTGCCATGTGTGTTCAAGAAGAAGAGAGGTTTAAAGTTAAAAACCCTAATATGGCTCACCTTACCATCTTGGATCCAACCAAAAAGATTTTCAAGAATGGCATAAGTAAGAAGAAGAAGAATGCAAATGATGAAACTCACAAGGCTAATGATGAAAATAAGATTCGATGTCATTTCTGTTGGAAGAAAGGTCACATAAGAAAAGACTGTCTAGGTTGTAAAGGTTGGTTGGACAAGAAAGGTAATACTTAATGCTTTGTGTCTTATGAATCCTTTTTGGTAGATGTTCCACCAAATTCTTGGTGGATTGACACTGGTGCAAGTATTCATATAACAAATTCCATGCGGGGATACCTTACAAGTCGGAAACTAAATAAAGGAGAATGAACTATTACGGTTGGGAATGGAATAGAAGTGGATGCTGAGGCTATTGGTAAATAAAGTTTCTTTATTCCATAATTCTCATATGATTGGTTCTGGTACTTTATGTGGTAATCTTTATTTATTGAATTTAGATTCCACTTATGCACATTCTCTTTTATCCTTTCATGTAAATGACTTGGTAAATAAAAAGAGAAAGCGAGTGAATGAAAATTCATCCATATTGTGCCATAAGCACTTGGGCTACATATAAAGAGAAAGGATGGAATGCCTTATTAAAGATGAAATTTTAAGTTCATTTGATTTTTCTGGTTTTAGTACTTGTGTGAATTGCATTAGAGGAAAATACACAAAGACAAAGAAAAAGGGTGCTGCTAGGACTACTGAATTATTAGACCCAATTCATACTGATATATGTAGTCCCTTTACTATTCCAACTATTTTTGAACATAAATATTTTATTACTTTTATTGATGACTTTTCTAGGTATACTTATGTGTATCTTATTCGTGAAAAATCAAAAGCACTAGATTTGTTCAAACTCTATAAAGCTGAAGTTGAAAATCAACTTGGCAGATAGATTAAAAGTGTAAGATCTGATAGAGGTAGTGAATATTTATGGTAGATTCATTGAATCGGGTCAAAATCCAAGTGCTTTTGCTTTATTTTTAGCTGAGAATGGTATTGTTGGTAACTATACTATGCCTAATACACATGAGCAAAATGGTGCAGCTGAGTGACGAAACTGTACTCTTTTGGACATGATGAGAAGCATGATGAGTAACTCTTCTTTGCCAGATTTCTTGCCAAATTTCTTGTGGGGTGAAGCTTTAAAAACTGTTGTACATGTTCTTATTAGGGTTCCTAGTAAGGTTGTGCCTGTAACTTCTTATGAGTTGTGGGTTAGTAGGAAACCTAATTTGAATTATTTACATATGGGGTTGTCTTGTTGAAGGAAAAAATTTCAATCCACAACTAAAGAAATCAGGCCCTAGAACTATAAGTTATTATTTCATTGGATATCCTAAGAGATCAAAGGGTTTTAGATTCTATTGTCCCACTCATAGCACAAGAATTGTTGAAACTAGAATGTTGTATTCTTAAAGGATGAAGACATTAATGGGAGTATGAATCTCAAAAATATTTCTTTGGAGGAAAATGGTGCTTTTACGCTTTCCACAATTATCCAAGAAAATAAAGTACCTGAACCTATTGTGGATAATGTTGGTACTCAAGAGATTTCTCACATTGAAAAGGAAGTTGTCGATTCTGAGAACAACCTTCATAAATCACAAAGAAAAAAACCGGTCATATCAGATGACTATGAGGTTTACCTAAATGTGTGTGATATAGGCTTGGAGAACAATCCTGTTTCTTATGCCCAAGCCATGAATAATGAAAATGCAACTCAATAGTTAAATGCCATGAAAAGATGAGTTAAAATACATAAAAGACAACAATGTCTGGGATCTTGTAGAATTGCCTAAGGGAGCCAAAATTGTTGGATGCAAATGGGTTTTTAAAACCAAACGTGATCCTAAAGGCAATATTGAAAGATACAAGGCCAGATTAGTTGCTAAAAGATACACTCAAAGAGAATGGATGGACTATGAGGAAACTTATTCTCCCCTTTCTAATAAGAATTCTTTGAGAATAGTCATGGCCTTAGTAGCTCATTATGATTTATAGTTACATCAAATGGACGTTAAAATAGCTTTTTTAAATGGTGATTTGCATGAAGTGGTCTAAATGGATTAACTTGAAGGTTTTCAGGATGAAAGCAAGGAAAATATGATGTGTAGGCTTAAGAAGTTAATATATGGTCTAAAGCAGGCATCTCGACAATGATATCTTAAATTTCATGAAGTTCTCACCAAATTTAATTTAAGGATAATGTAGTTGATCAATGTGTCTACTTTAAAATCAGTGGGAGCAATATCTGCATTATAATTTTGTATGTTGATGATATATTGCTTGCTTGTAATAATTTCGGAATGATACATGAGACAAAGCAATTCCTTAGAAGGAATTTTGAAATGAAAGATCGTGGTAAAGCCTCTTTTGTCATTGGGATAGGAATTCATCGAGATAGGTCTCGTGGTAATTTAGGATTGTCCCAAAGAGCCTATGTTGAAAAGGTTTTTTAAAAGGTTCAACATGCAGGACTGTTCAAGGAGTGTTGCCCCTATAGTTAAGGGTGATAAATTTAGTGAATTTTAGTGTCCCAGAAATAATTTAGAAATGGAACAAATGAAAGAAATTCCTTATGCCTCTGCAGTTGGGAGCATTATGTATGCTCAAGTTTGTACGTCTTGACATAGCATTTGTAGTTGGTATGCTTAGTTGATACCAAAGCAATCCTAAACTTAATCATTGGAAAGCAGTTAAGAAAGTGTTGCGATATTTACAAGGCACTAAGGATTACTTGCTTACTTGTCAAAGAATAGACAATCTTGAAGTAATTGGTTATTTAGATGCTGATTATGCTGGATGTAAAGACACTCGAAAGTCCACTTCTGGGTACATTTTTATGCTTGCTAATGGACCCATTTCATGGAAGAGTCATAACCAGTCTCTAACAGCCTCTTCCACTGTGGAGGCAGAGTTCATAGGATGTTATGAAGCCATATGTCATGTAGTATGGCTAAAGAATTTCATATCTGGATTACAAATTGTCGATTCAATTTCGAGGCCCTTACAGATTTACTGTGATAATGATGCTGCTGTTCGGTTCGCCAATAATAACAAAACTTCAGGAGGATCAAAGCATATTGATATCAAATATCTAGTTATTAAAGAAAGGGCTATGAATTAGACTGTTTCCATCTCTCATATTGGCACTACACTCATGTTGGCAGATCCTTTAACTAAAGGTCTCACACCTAAACTCTTTCAAGAACATGTTGCGCGCATGGGCTTAGTAAAAAGTTTATCATGTTTAGACTCGAAATGAGTGTATTATGTTCGTGGTAAATGTTATGTTATAATCATCTTATGTTAGTAATGATTATGTTTGTTGTTTTCATTCTTCATACTTGTGCACAATTTAGAAGAAGATATAAACAATGGGACTGTTATAGATGAATTAGCATTAATCACCATTATGTTGCTAATGTTATCTATGTGATTTAAGATTCACTTATTCATGTTGATGGAAAATATTAACACTATAACCATTGTCCAGTCTTGATCAATGTGTAAATCACTGACTATAATGATTCGGTGCTAATAATTTCATTGAACAAAATCTAATGGTGATAGTGCAATCTTCTAGTGGGAGAACGTTGGCCATATTATGATAATTGTGAGACCATGAAATATCCTCTCACATGGATGTTGTGGAGATCCAACGAAGAGAAGAGCTTCACCCCTGTAGATCTGCAATGATGAACATAGTCGGTGCCACCCAACCGGGGTTGTCGGCCGGGGACTCTCCGATGATGAAGTCAGTCCCTGTATAAAGGAAGAAATAGTATATGCATTTGAAGGGGTGTGTGTTGTGTCGAGAGAGATGAGAACCTCCCTGTATATTATGAGGTCCCTTCCTTTTATAGACGGGGGTGGGCCGAATAGGCCCAATAGTTGGGGCTTTAGCAAGCCTTGTTTGGGTTAGGCCCAATAAGCTGGTACCTATAATTTTCTGGCTCCCACAATTGCCCCAAAACTTTCGTTGTCTACGGTAGAAGGAATGAGAGTTTTTTCTTGCCAAGTTACGCTGTTCAAATAGCTGTTAGGTTTTTTGATAAAGAACACTTTGGATAAATGAATAAAATATATGAATGGATGATTGCATGCATGCTTGAATGTATGCTTGAATGTATGTATAAATGTACTTATGTCTTGAATGTATGTATAAATGTATATATGTTGATCATAAGATGAGGGGGGTTGAGCTAAAACCCAGAAAGGAATACAAACAAATCATAACGTTGGGCCACGGTATTGTTACCCCCGGACAAGGGTTGTAGGCCACGGTAATATGACCCCCGGGCGAGGGTGTAAGCCGCGGTATTCTAACCCGAACGCAGGTGTAGGCCTGATATTATAACCCCCGGGCATGGGTGCAGGCCATAGTATTATAACCCCCGGGCATGGGTGCAGTGTTTTGTCAAGTGCAAAGATTGCTTCCAAATATGGACTTTTATGCCGAGCTAGAAATATTTCTATAGGCCGAAGATGGAAATGATTACCTGAACCAAATAAGATAGATTAAATAAGGTAGATATATTAGTCAAAAATTGGACCACGGTATTATTACCCCCGGGTGAGGGTGTAGACCTGTGGTATTATAACCCCGGGCATGGGTGTAGGCTTTTGCTAACGGCGCTCTATCTTGAGTCACGAAGATTGCTGTATCAGGAGACTTTTCTTGATTTCAAGTGGCAAGTGCCAAAGTGGCAAGGATTTTGAATAATGTATCCTGTACCGAATAAGGTGGACGTGTTAATCACCAATAATATTGCTCCGCTTATATGGAATTGCCAAGTAGATATTAGGCCAACTATGTAATTGCCGAGTTGCTCGGTTTGCGTTTATTCCGAGGTAGACTTGCCCCATTGCTTTCGAATGACAGGTGTTAGTCGGAAGGAATGTAGATTCCCATTGCCCTATGTTGCAAGGAAGATTCGGCTTTGGTAAAATGACGACGTGCAAAAATATGCAAACTGCTATCTGCCAAGTGTGTAATGTATTGCCTCAAAATGAGCGCTTGCTTGAAGCTGTGTAGAAAGGGGGCAGAAGTTTGTAACTCAAGTAATCTTCCTTGTAGTGTTTGTACCAAGTTCGCCGAGTATACATGCATATCATAGGTGCCGAGATGATGATCGGTTGATGTGCCCCAATTGGAAAGCGGAAAATTGACTGATGTCCGAGTGGGCAAATGTTTTGCCAAATAATGTTGGTAGGTGAATAAAGTTGCCGAATACTGTGGCCAATGTTGCTGCATAAATTTTGACGATGCATAAAGTTGACAAATAATGTTGCTTTGCTTAGAATCTGTGTAAGCGTTGCGAATCTTGATCATGCATAATTGCTTTGTCGAATAATCTTGCCGGGTAAAGTTGATATACTGCCGAGTAACTAGTGTCAGAACATCGGTGTCCGTTTACACTTGGACCGGCGATTGTGCCAATCGTTTGGTCGGCGGTGTGTCGGCAGTGGTTTGCTAAGAACTTGGTCGGCAGTGGTTGCCAATTTAGTGGAGTTGAGCTTCTTGTCCAATCATATATTTGCCCCATTGCTTTTGAATAAGATTTGTTAGGCGAAAGGAATAAAATTGACTTGGGACAAAATTGCCGAGTAGGCCGATAATGATTTGAAACGGATTTCGTGCCCCTATTCGGTGCTGTGGCAATATCAGAATGAAGTCGAGACAAAGTAAGGTGCTTGGTGATATTAGAATCAAATATGCAATTTATTTGTATTTTTATTTATTTATTTATTTATTTAATATATATGTATATATTTATTTTGTGCTGAATTTGCAAATTCTGACTGTACGGATGGACTCGAAATGTGTCAGATAGCTGGAAAGAACTATTGGATCGCTGTGATCAGTCTTCTGATGGTGTAATTGTAGCCAAAATAGATTTAACGGCTTAGATCAACAGGGCATAATGCGACCGCGAAGCACATGATTATTTCTTCATAACTTGTTGGATCATCTTCTCCAGCGAATGAATTTATTTTCTGGGCAAACTTTGAATGGCCCGTACGGCTTCGTTTGAGCTCCGATTTTGACTCGGTTTGTTGCGTTGGAATCATCTCAATGAGTACTTCACGTTGGTATAGGCAAAACTTGAGTTTGACAGCTTCAAAAATTTCAGTTTGTCAGAAAATGTGAGCCGTATCGCAATTTTCGGCATACTTTGGTTACTTCTTGACTTCTCGGGTTGGTGGAGTGCGGACCCTTTGAGTCGTCTGAATCCTTTGATATGTTCAGATGTGAATTTCGGCAAGCCAAGATGATAGTTCTGAGCCGAGATATTAGTGCCGAATAAGACATAAAGTTGCCGATTATTTGATGCGGAATATTGCGCTGGTCAAAGAATGTGCCGAACAAGAAATGTTGGCGGTGTAATTTTTGCCGAATAAGTGATAAGCCGAGTTGATCATATGCATGCAGCCTGGATGAAAATATAATTTGCCGAATAAGTCAATAGGTTTGCCGAAACTCCTCGTTGATAATATGCCAAGTAAGCCAATCAAATTGCCGAATTGTTTGTTGGGCCTATGGAGGTAAGTTGGTTCATTGGTGGTTGCCGAATATGCATAGTTGTGTTAATATGCAGTTGATAATAGGCCGAATGATGTACCGAATCGCAGAGGATAAGCAATACAAGGTGATGTTTGCCGAGTACCATAAGTAAGTTGATAAGCAACATCGAAGCCGAATAGTGTTTCCGAAGCCGAGACGGTAATATGATATGCCGTGATAGTAGCGTCGTGCAGTGGTGATATTTCCGAGAATTATATTGAGACTCAAGGCGGTAGCGACTTGGCACTACCGCGACACCACCGAATTATTTGGCCGAGCAATGATGTAAACCCAACTATAGCTTGTCGAATAAAATACTCATGTCCTCCATGTCAAGTAGTCAATGAAGAAGAAGATTTTCCAAATCCTAACTATTTAAATTAACTGGAATAGGTGTAAAAACATGAGCAAAATCAATGAATCCAAATTAAATACAAGAACATGTATCTGCATAATTACCATTTTGCAAGTCAACATGAGAACAACCATTGATTTTTATTGACAGTGAGCAAGATACATTGAAATTATCAAGGAAAGAAATCTATCGAACCAACAACTACCATTAGTGGAATTCTTCAGTGTTACACTCACACTATGAACCAACTACCTTGGGTGTTTGATGTAATTAAGGAACATGAGGCCTTGCTCCAGAACAACAGCTATATATATGGTTGGAAAGATTTAAAGCACATGCAGAGGAATAATGACAAACCAGAATATCATCAATGTCATTCTAGTTACATGATTCAGATTACATTGTCCTAATTCCTTTAACAATAGAATAATTGCACAGCATGAAATGTGTGAGTAATGAATAATGACGATGCCGATTTGTAAAGTTGGGTAGTACCGTTTAGTCGGTTGCCGAGAAGGGAGGGAGAGCTACCGAATAGGCTTGTCGGATTGCCTACTTCAGCGGTTGGTTGCCGAGTAATGAATATTAGCCGAATAAGCAATATCGCGGTGGTGTTAAATACTTGCCGAAGAAGAAATAATATGCAGAGAATAGTTGATAAGATGCCGAATGATATGCCGAATTTGCGGAATTTGATAAGCAATGTTGCCGAATCACTTGGTCGACATCTCTTTGAATTTGGCTTTGCTGAGAATGTGGTCGGCAAGACTGCGTTATGCATGCGACACCTTTGATCTTTGGTTTTGCCGAGATTTGGGTTGGCATCAACGGAAGCCATTAGAGAAAAAGTGGACCCAACTTGTGTACATGTGCATATATATGAAGAATCACCTTCAAGATATGTTTTGTGAAACAAAGAATAAATAAATAAATAGATACACATGTATTAATTTAGCCGAGTAGATGTGTTGACTTGCCGAAAAGATGTTCGTACCAATAAAGGTGTGAAACCCATTTTTAGAGAGAGAAAAACAGCTACTAACCTCATCTTGTTTTGACAACCTTTCTAAGCAATATCAATACTCAACGATGCTTTGATGAAATCGGTGAGCATAAATAGATACATACATAGATGTGTGTATATATATATATGTATACCTGAACTTTAGCAAAAGACATAATCAGAATGAAAGAAGCCAAAAACCCAGTTGTGGGCCGAATTACTTGGGATTGGTTTTGCTTTTGTAGAAAGTGCGATGACCTCAAAGCAACCAGTATATGTTTACTTACAGCAGTATATTTTTTGTGTTCTTCGTTGATCTCATTCAGTCGTTCCCACAGACAGCGCCAATTGTGAGACCATGAAATATCCTCTCACATGGATGTTGTGGAGATCCAACGAAGAGAAGAGCTTCACCCCTGTAGATCTGCAATGATGAACATAGTCGGTGCCACCCAACCAGGGTTGCCGGCCGGGGACTCCCCGATGATGAAGTCAGTCCCTGTATAAAGGAAGAAATAGTATATGCATTTGAAGGGGTGTGTGTTGTGTCGAGAGAGATGAGAACATCCCTATATATTATGAGGTCCCTTCCTTTTATAGACGGGGGTGGGCCGAATAGGCCCAATAGTTGGGGCTTTAGCAAGCCTTGTTTGGGTTAGGCCCAATAAGCTGGTACCTATAATTTTCTGGCTCCCACAATAATCTAGTGACGTAATATAATCATGCAAGTCAAGTGGGACATTGAAAGAATTTTTCTTGAATATGGCTTAATGTGGTTTATACATGATTATACTAGATTTATATCATTAAGCAAGATACATATACATCAATTAGATGGTGACTAATTATTGATGAATGCACCTATATATATATATAATGTATAAAAGACTACTGGAGATAGTGTCAATGCATTGAATATGATAGATTCATTATGAATGAATCTTAGATATGCATTATGTATCTATTATAAATGTAGAAGATACATTAATCTATCTAATGAGGTTCATTGAATGAATGGATTCTTTGATGAGAAGATTACTAGTATAAATAGTGTAAGGTCCCAAACCACACTCTCTATCACAAAAACTCAAGTTGTCACCATAAGAAGGCTCTCATCGTCTAGAGAGAGAGAGAAGTGGTTTGAAGATCTTAGACAAATAAAGAACTTGAAGATCAAGGTCTTCTATTCAAGGTTTCTCTTTTTCAAAAAAGGTTTTCATACTATCGTGGATCAAGGTACGTGTACACTTATTTTGTATAGTAGAAATTCATATAATTTTCATGTATAGAATTAAATCCTTAACGGCTTTTAGTTTATGTTCCACAAAGTTTTCTATCAATCTGTACATACATATAGTTTATGAATTATAATATCATAGGTGTTTTTGTTAAAAATAACAAGTTACTCAGAATTTTACTAAAAAAGTGATGTATGATCGAGATTCAACTCTTATATAGTAGGATAAGCATTTAAAATAAATATCAATCACTATGAAGAAGTGGTATGTAATACTCCTTCTATCCAAACAAGCCCTTGTAGGATCTTCATAGCTGTCACTTGAAATGGAAATAAAACTTCGGACGGTGGTACCAGAATTAGCACTCCGACAGGTAAGTTGATCTCTGTAGAAAGATTGGTGTTTTTTGGTTTCTTGAGGTTCAGTGTTCTTTTTTTTTTTTTTTTTCACCTTCTTATTGCTCTAGCCTCCCTCCTCTTTTTATAGTCACTCTCCTCGATCTCTACTCCACGTAGCTTAGTCCTTTATTATCATTCTGTTAGGGACCATCCCATTACTATATTTCCTTGAAAGGGACAGTCTGGTCCTACCTAATGGGGTTATGTTGACTCGCCCAACTCACTTGGCTCTGTTGTTCGACACAAGTACCCGCTATTTGGAGCTTCCTGATATTTTCATGTTTATTCGAACGTCTATTTGGCAATGATGTAGTTTGGTGGGCTTTGGCTTTATTCAGCCAATCTTAGATGGACTCGGATGCTCTGTTTGTCGTTTTCAAGTATAACCTATTTTCGGCTACCACAATTGCCCTTCAAGCACTAGGTTAACTCACACTCTAAGTGGGTTGCGTGGTTGGCTTCTTTTTAGGCCGTATTCACAGACTTCAAAATTAGTTGTACTTCGCGCTTAGAAATTTGGGTGCGTGATGGACACGCTGTTTCATTGCTAACATGTCAGATGAGATGCGATGTGAAATGATTGCAGTTTCCCGTTTCTTCGTGATTTCCATTCATTTAATGCAATTTGAAAACCTTTCGCCCTTTCGTTTCCGAAAGGACTTTATACTTGCATCCTCACAACCTTCCATCTTCAACTTCTCACTTCTGATTGTTCTGCTCCCTCTACTCTCTCTCTCTCTCTATTGTTCACGAGTTCTTTGCTTCAACCTATAAGTCCTCTTAGCCTATCTCTTTATTTCGCTGTTTTTTCTTGAAGTTTTGGCTTGTCCTTTTTCTGTTGCTTCTCCCTTTTGTTTTTGTTTTCACCTTCTTCTTTGCTCCTATGGCCAACCACCTAAAAGCCCTATTGTCTGAGGACAGGATCGTCGCATTTCGTTGTCACTTCTCGATCCCTAAAGATGTTCAATTAACCCTCGTTGGGACATAGAGGTTGACAAGGAGAGGGTTGACGTTAATACCATCGTCTTCCATCTATTGGTGATTGTTGAGGGTGGAGTTTGTTTTCCTCTCCACCCTTTACTTAGGACTGTTCTCCGTTATTGAGGCCTTATTCCTTCTCAACCCAATGTAAACTTTTACTGAATAATAATGGGCATAGTAAAGTTGAACCATAGACCCTATCTGAACTTAGATATTCATGCCATTTGGCATTGCTACTGTCACGACCCAAACCCACCTGTATAGGTTTAGCATCGTAACCGGCCAGTAATCCTTGGATTACCGAAGGCCTCTGAACAGATTATCATGTAATAAGGGATTGCGAAAGCAAAAATAGAAACATACATAGTCCATAGAGCTGTGCAGACATACATGGAATAGATAATTAAAAACCTTGTAGATATATATAAATATATGACGTTATATACATTCATCCAATCTTGTCATTATACACAAAGTAGAAAGGAAGAACTGGTCACAAAACAACAAAAGTCTTAAGCTTATGTCTTGGTTTACAAAACTCGACCATTGAACTCTTTTCGGAACCTCCTCGGGAGACACAATGGTTGGCCGACAAAACAGAGACTCTAGATCATCAACTCCGAGCTTGGTCATGTGTCTGGTTACCTACATACATAATATAAATAGTGAGCAAAAGCTTAGTGAATAATAATAAAGTAAAGATTTTAATGAATGATGTCCAGTTTCATATCGTATCAATCAGAGAGATAAACATGGTCGTATAAAAAACTGAGTCATGTTCATAATCGTATTCAAATCACGTGTGGTACTTCCATTAGCATTAACATATCACTTTGGTCAAGCATATCAAGTTCCATACTGGAACCTTTGGTACCAGGTAACATATCTCATACATGGGCCACGGTATTGTTTCCCTCGGTCAAAGGCCTGTGCCACAGTATTGTTTCTCCCGGGCGAGGGCCTCATGACCTTAAGCCACAATATTATTTCTCCTGGGTGAGGGCCTCTGTTAAGGATACTCCAAATACATGTCAAAGATATGGATCATCATTCATGGAATCACCAAATAACCTTTTGTATCATTTAGAAACAATTCATATCATATCATAATGTCTAGAAAGTACTTCATATCAAACATAGCTTTACAAATTTATTACTCACAAATAGTTGCACAGATAGCTTGATAGCAACCAATGGATCAATAGCTTACGGCGCGTGACCTACATAAACATAACAAATAAACATAGTGAAACACATGCTCGGATTGTACTTAACTTATTTCGTTTCGTTCTTCGTGTGTTTCTAAGTCTTATCCTCTTTATTATGTCTTAATCTTGGCATAGGAATGCCTAGGATACAATGAGGATGCTAAAATGCACTTGAAACCACTAAGTCAAATATGCGGAAAACAAGGGCCTCGTTCAAGCGCAACTTCCTTCGCTCAAGCGGACATTCAAAAATGTGAGAGGTCGCTCGAGCGGTCTGCAAACTTTGTAAAAGTACTGGTTGCTTAATTTTTTCGCTCGATGCACGCTCGACGGTTGCTTGGGCGTGAGATTGAGATCTTTGCTTGAGTGCAACTTTTGTCGCTCAAGTGGTCTACAAAACATAGAAACTTCTGGGAGTATGCAATTTACGCTCGCGCAAACTTTTGGTCGCTTGAGCAGAGGTGCAAAACATAAAGTGGTCGCTTGAGCATAGGATCTGTCGCTCGAGTGAAGGAGCTAAATTTTAGAATTTCCAGATTTGCTCCTAAGCTCCAAACTCGACTCCAAAGCTGTAACTCATGATCCTTTGGGCCAAAAACTTAAAGAAACTTATATAAACTTTTCAAACTTCATGAATTCAAAACCATTTCGCAAAATCAAGGCTCGAAAGTATGCCAATTATGAAAACTCAAACTTAAAATTTCAAGAACATAGCATGTATGAATTTATCTTGGCTTCAAAGGTTTCTATTCACGAGTTATTAAGGTAATTTGGTGTGAAACTTCATGAATTGTCAAAACAAAGGCAAGATGAACACATGCATGTAGAAATTCTTCGAAATCAAACTCAAAACTTCATGAATTATGCATGCATCCAATGACTCTTCCAAAATTCCTTAATCTAACTCATGTTTAGCCATCTTAATTTCTTGAACTCTTTTACATATGTCTAGAATGCAAAGTTTAGGGACAAGATTCTTACCTAAAGTCTTAAATTCACTAGTGTAGAAGCTTAAACTCCCAAATTCTCCAACAATTCCTAGCAATTCCCCATTTTCCTAGCTTTTGATCTCAATTTTCTTCCTTCTCTCTCCCTCACCCCCCACGTTTTTGAGCTTAAAAAGTATAGAATGAAGGTGCAAAATGAACTAATGGAGTCAAATTAGCCTTGTATAGGCTCAATTAAGGAGGCTTAATTAAACTTGACTTAAGTTAATCAAATTGACATTAATTATTCTAATTTAATTCGTTCCGAATCAGATTTCAATTCAACCAACCATAAAATTCTAAAAATCCAAATAACACATAACTGTAGTCAATTTTGTAATCGACTACTAATAAGGCCTTCAATTCGCAAAACAAAACAAAAACACAAACAGATATTCCTATAACAGACAGATATAAACGCAAACACCATATAGTTCATGTAATTAACACATGATTTTAGATTAATTACTTATTAGGCATATTTAATCATGGATTAATAGTTAATCATGGGTCTTCCCTCTTTAAAGAGTTAGGTCTGCCAAACTCGAATTACCTTCATTTTAGAAGAATACCAGATCCAACAGGAATAAGTCAGGGTATCTTTTCATCATATCCTCTTCCATCTCCCATGTCGCATATGTCTTTCTGTGATTTTGCCAATTAACTTTTACTAATGGTATTTCTTTATTCCTTAATCTTTTGATTATGCAATTCACAATTTGAATTAACATTTCTTCATACGCATAATTATCTTTCAGAAACACATGGGTCGGCTCAATCACATGAAATGGATCTCGTAAATAGCCCCCAAAGCATCAAAACATGAAAAACATTATGCATATGTTCCATGACTAGCGATAAAGCTACCCGATATGTCACTGGATTAATCTTCTCCAGAATTTCATATGGCTCAACATATCTCGATGCCAGTTTCCATTTCACACCAAACTAAGTTCGCCTTTTCATTGGAGTTACTTTTATAAACATGTGATCCCTGACTTCATATTCTCTGTCTCTTCTTTATACATCTGCATAACTTTTTTTGGCTACTTTGTGCAGTTTTCAATCTTTGTTGAATTAATTTCACATTTTCCATTGTTTCTTGCACAAGTTTTGATCCTAACAAAGGTCTGTCAGCTACCTCGGCCCAACAAATTGCAAAATGGCATTTTCTACCATACAAAGCTTCATAAGAAGCCATACCAGTACCCAAATGGTAGCTGTTGTTATACACAAACTCGGCCAATGGTAAGTAGGTCTCTCAATTGCCTTGTGTAGACACCCTATTTTTGACCGACCTTAAGACTCAGACGTCACCGATTGAGCGCTTGGTGATGTTGCATATTGTGCTCGTTCTGAGGTTGCGGAGTCCCGGCTACGAGCCTTGCCTCCGGACTTCCGGACTCTTTTGTGCTTTGCCTCGGTTTGCGAACCAGGCCCCGTTTTCTTTGTTTTCTCTTTGAGAAGGAAGGGAGAGGTCTCGTAGACCATCTCTCAGTGGCCGTAGGCTACGTTTTGTGGTCGTAGGCCATTTTGCCCATTTCGGAGCCCAGTTTCCAGTTTTCGGAGCCGTTAGGCCATGTGCCTCGGTTCGGGACCGCCTAACCACCTCTGTTTGCCCCAGTTTTTGGCATGCATCCTATTTACTCCCTTTTTAGGGACACTGTGGTCCGAAAGACCAACTTCGTGGTCGTGCACCACTCCCGGTGCCTAACAGCCCACTTTCGGGGCCTCGAACTGCGTGTTTTGGCTCCCGAACCTTCATTATACATTTTTGGGCTTCGACCCAAACTTGAGATAGTCATATTTTGAGGTCCGTTTCATGTTTGATTCAGGACCTTTTACTGTTTGACATCTCCATTTGTCACTTGCCTTTTTTACCTCTTTTTGGGCCTTTTTGCACGGTATTTTAGGCGTACTTGTGGGCTGCGTTGGACTTGGTCGTAAATTACAAAGTATCTTATTTTGAGCCCCTCTTCAACTTTGTTGAGGGCTCTCGGCCATTTGGGACCCGTAGCTACCACTTTCCCCTTTGGCCCTTTTGGGGGGAAATTTGAATTTCATTTCCCCCCCTTTTTTCCCCCTCTTTTCTAAACGTTTTTGGCTATAAATACAGCACTCCAGACCTGTTTTAAGGGTTAGAAAATCTGGTTTGAGAACTCCTATATTGTATCTCTCTCTCTCTATAATTCCAAGCTCCAAAACTCTCAAAAATCTTCCAAGTTTGGCACCATTCCTTCACCACCACCTAGCACCACCACCACCACTCCATTTCCGGCAGCAAGGAGGGATTTTCAGAGGCTAGGAGGCTCTGTTTTTCAGTTCAAAAGGCAGCCAAGACTGGTCTACAAGGGTGAGTCTCGTTTTTCCCCTTTTTTGCTCTTTTCTTGGTCTATTTCTTAGCCCTCTTTTCCCACTGTTTTGAGCTCCGACCAAAACTGAAAGTCACCTTTATTTGAGCTCTAGTTCATGTTTCATTAAGGAAATTTTGTCATTTGAGGTCCCTATATTTCACTTGCTTCAATACCCTCTTGAAATACCGTATCTTTGCATGATATTTTTGGCCAATGTGTAATCTGTTTTGAGGCTTTTCATAAACTGTAAGTGGATTCTTTTTGAGCCCTTCTTCAACATTGAAGAAGGGCTCATCACTGTTTGAGCATTCCATGTATCACTTGCTTTGAAATCCATGCCTAGCCTCATTTTGCATGATTTTTTTAGGCTATCTTGCTTCTGTTTTGGACCTTGGTCAGAACTAAAAGTAGCTTTATTTTGACCCTCTTGACATGTTTCATTAAGGGTTCTTTGCCGTTTGGGACTTCCATATGTTAGTTGCTTCATCGCCTCCTTTGCGGAGCCATTTGTGTATGCCATTTTAGCCCTACCTGCGCTTGCTGTTTGACCATGCTTTGTATTGTAAAAATGTTTGTCTCGTGGCTGGGTTGCTTCTGTATTCACACTTCGTGCAAATAATGCATGTATTGCATAGTTGTAGGCCATTTCATATGCCTAATTTTGAGTTTTGGGATCGTCTCATGTATCGGGTGCCATATTGCCATGATTCGGGCCGTTAAGCATCATATTTCAGTGGTTGAAATTCATATGTTTGTATGCCATGATCCATGCCTTGCCATACCTTGTTAGAGTGGCATTCGTGCCTTAGGTCCGGTTCTCGGTTTATGCATACGCACGCATTTCGGCCCCATTTTCATCTTATGGCCACCGATGTGAGTGTGGTTGAGGCCCATTCACATTGGTGTAAGTCCATCTTGCATTGTGTATGCCATGTTTCAATGCGTTGTGCATGTTATGTTGTTAGCATTGTGCGTGCCTAGTTGCATTGCATGTTTGCATGTTAGCTTGCATGCTTAGGTTGCATGTGCATTGTCATGCCTTGCCTCTTGAATTGAGTATGATAGAGGTTGGGTTTCACTTGTGTGTTTGATGTGCATTTCATTTGATATCAAAGTTGCTAACTTGGCTTTTGGGCCATCATGCATTGAAATGCGTGATTGATGGCGGGGTCAAGGGCCATGCTCCTTGAGTTTATTACATGATAGGGGCATTAGCCATGCATATATATGCTCAAAAACCCATGCCATACAAACTGTCTCTTGCAGAATTTTGTGCCGACCGGCACTTCATTTTTGGCCGATGGACTCAGAGCCGGTGATCTTTCTAGACGATGCGAACTTCCTCCACCGGTGGTGTACAAGACATTCAAGGAAGGTTTTTCTGAAACTTTGGTAATTTTTGGAGAGACAGGGCAGTAAAAACAGAGGCAGCAGTGGCACGGTGTAGGTTTTCCGGGCAAGTCGGATCCGAGCATGCGTGCATCCCTCTTCCCGAGGCCTTTTACTGCTTTCAGTAGTTTAATTAATTTGTTAATTAATTAAGGGTCTGTAATAATTAATTAGCTAGGATAGTTGATTTATTATTTGGGATCAGATATTTATTTGGTCCCTCCGAGTGAGGGCATAATTGTAATAAGGGTGTGTGAGTGTGTGTATGTCTTCCAACCCCACGTCTTTCTTCCCTTTTATTTACCTGCTTATGATGGTAGATTAGGGCACGTTTAATTTTAGCATACCTTATGCTATGCATGCGTGCATTCATGCATTTGTTTACATGCATCGGGCTCGGTACATCATACAAATCAGATCGTACTTTCAATTCCAAATTGAATACGTGTTATTTGTAGCATTCCATATTCCATGTTTAGGATAGCCGAACTTTAGATTACATCTTTGCATGTGTTGCATTAGACATTTCAAAGATGCTTAGGTCCATGCATGGATTTCTAATAAGCTTGCTTTTGGCTTGAGTACTAGGTGAGCTTTTATGCTTTAGCATATCGCATGTGTGTGAATGTTGCCATGATAGCATGCTTACCATGAGGATAAGTGATTATGTGATATAAGCGCACGAATGCTGTGGATGGAGGTTGAATTACCTAAATTGGGACAACACATTAAAACTGTGAGTTTTAAAGCCCACTAGATAGTGGCAAAACCGCTTTTCTAAAAGCC
This sequence comes from Camellia lanceoleosa, assembly GCA_025200525.1. NCBI lineage: Eukaryota > Viridiplantae > Streptophyta > Magnoliopsida > Ericales > Theaceae > Camellia > Camellia lanceoleosa. The sequence continues at coordinate 186,754,343 of CM045761.1, read as the reverse complement.
CGCTGAGAGTGGCAAAACACGCATTTTAGCCTACTTATGAGTAGCAAATCATTTTTCAAAACAAACACGTAATGTTTTGTTCCAACTTAGGCGATTTGGTCTATACTTGTTTCTGTCGCATAACATAGTAAATCTAGGCTAATAACCGGAATAAGAACACGTAATGTTTTCAAAATCGGATATCACGGTTAGTAGAGGCGGTCTTGGACCGGCGAGAGGGTGCTCATAGTGACCTTCCCGATCGTACCCAAGCTCCCGAGCCAAGTCAACTTTGGTTATAGCGGACACGTGGCCTTGAAGACCGAGTCGGGGTTTCCTAAATTTCCCATTTTAAAAAAATATTTAGGTGGCGACTCATGTCCGCAAAGCATCCATGTTTGGCACTTCTTTTCAAAAATCGTTTTTCTCAAAACGATTTGCGAGTTGGACTCTTTGGTTGAATTTAGACACAAATCGAGTCCGAATAGAGTGAAGCCCACGGCGCGTCTACGATTCTGGCGACTTCTTTGAGGATTTTAGAGAGCTTGACTCGAACTTCGTGATATCTGCTTTTGACTACACTTATGTGTTTCTTTGCATTGCATGTGCATTGGTGCGCCTAGGACACCGTGTTGGCCATCTGCTATTCCCGCGGTTTCTCGGAGGCTTGTCTTGTCAAGGCATGACCATAAGGCCGACGGGTTATGGCTCGCCAAGATATGGGAACACAAACCCCGATTTTACCGGGGCACCCTTTTGACCATTCGACCTAGTGCATATTCGGATCCATAGTGACCATTCCAAACTAGGACAGGTTGCTTACCCGATCATAGGTTGTTTGAAACCGCTGCGTGCGTAGTGAAACCCTAGCTCCTGACAAAATAAGACAGGGAAACCTTACCCCAACATAGGGGTGTATTGGCTCTCATTTACTTGCTATGTGCTTTTAGAGTGTATCTCTACAGGGAATGCATATACCGCTTATAGTCTGGTATCCTACTGCGGCACCAAGATAGTATTTTTGAGAATCGATTATATCTGGGTATCGATTGATTTGGGGCGATGATTTCGGGAACGATGATCGAATAGAACATGATCGTCACTGTTCATATCTGTTTTGGTGAAATCAGCCGAGATCTTTGCATGATTCCTCTTTGCTAGGTAGTCCTGAACCATAGCTCCGAAGGGTCTTATATCCCTCGGGTACTCTGGACTGTGTTGTTATGTGATCGGGGATGAACCACTTCTTTGTCGGTGCTCTTTACTTGAGATGTGATGGATGGCACGCGACTATTTTGAGCATTTGTGAATCTTTGTTTATCCTACCTTCCGACTTGGGTATTAAGCGCCTTGTTGTATCGAGTCACCATGTTGAGTCTCGTTGTATCGAGTCAACCTGTTGAGTCTATCTCGTTATGTATCGAGTCGATGCTTTTGTTAAGGTCGGGTGATTGGGGTGTTGCCTCGGGCATCACCATTTTGTTTCATGTTTGTCCTTTTGCTTTCTTTTGAGTCTTTGCCAGGAGCCAGTTGTGCCAACAGATTTTGAATGAAATAACGATGATTTTCACGCTCGCATTTGCTTCGCCTTGTGCCGATTATGCTAGAAGTTGAATGAAATGATAGTATTTGACTAAGAACTCTGTCTTTTTTGTGCCTTGAAGTCATTGTAATGACCTGAGTTTTTCAAAACTTTTTGAACACTGCGGTGAAAACAAAGAGGAAGGAATTCCTCGGGATTTGCAAAACTTTGATCAACTGAGAGAAAGAGAGGCATGCTAAGCCCTTAATGAATGAAATCATGCTTGTTAGTGTGAGTACTGAGAAGGACCCTAGCTTTGATCCAGATTGGTTCTACACTGTCTTCGGTATAGCGATTTGTCGCTTTCTTAAAAACTTTCGAAAAATTTTTTTCGCGGTCCTGCGAAGACTTGTGTGGAGTCGTTCTTGAGATTGTGCAGCCTAGGATCGCTCTCAGCCTCGAGACTCGACCCCTCATTTTTAAACCTTGGACTCAAACTCAGAATGTTCAACGGTTAACTACAACGTGAGGCCTGCGTGGCCAAATTCAAAGCAACCCTCGAACTAGGGGCAAGAGAGTCAGATCAAGAAGTTCAAGTGTTTTCAAAAGAAGCTTGCAAAGCTAGATCAGAAGCACCCCTCGAACTAGGGGCAAAAAATATCCGATGTGCTCGAAGAGCCAAAGAGGGATCCTTCTGCAAATCGATACAACAGCCACTCTCCGGGATACAGAGGGCTTCAATCTCAAAAAACCATTTGGCATGGACTTGTTACACTTTTTACCCTTTGAGAGGCTCGCTGGGCCGAAAACCCGGAAGGGCGACCTAGGCAAAAGTTAGAGCAAGCAAAAAATACATACAAAAGGAAAAGAAAAAAAATACAGAAAAAAAAGAAAAAGAAAAAGAAGCTCGCAAGGTCGAAAACCCGCATCGGGCGCCTTGGCAAAAGTTAGAGCCTAAAAGAAAAAGAAAAAAAAAGAGAAAAAATGAAAAAGAATTGAAAAGGAAAGAAAAAGAAGCTCGCAAGGTCGAAAACCTGCATCGGGCGCCTTGGCAAAAGTTAGAGCATAAAAGGAGAGGTTAAATACCCGAGTGTACCTTAACCCCGAACTACGTAAGGCTTGATTCCCATGTTTGGGATACGTAGGCAACTTCATTCTGAAGTCCAGCCGTAAACACTTCAAATTCGACTGTGTCCATGCAATGTTTTGACCATCTTTGCCTTCTCTGTATCCGAGGGTTTGGTTGTGTTCATCACTCTGAGGACTGTCTACGATGCGCTGTAGTGCCATTCAAACAAGGGGCAACTTTCCGTTGCCATTCAATGCACTGTGGTGCCATTCAAACAAGGGGCAACTTTCTGTTGCCATGCGGTATCCTTCAGACAAGGGGCAATTTTCCATTGTTATGGATTCGAGGTTGCGCATCTCAAGGGTAGGTTCCGTACTTGTTGAGCAGTGGCCGTTTGCCAAAAACAGTTTTTGAGAATTTTTACTGAGGTTGACTATTCTCTCAAAAACCACTCCATTTTTCCAAAACTGGACCATTTCTTGGACCCAAAAAAGGAAAATTTTCAGTGCTCATAGCCTGACTTGCATGATTTCAAATCAAAAATCGAACAAGCATGTTAATCTAACTCTCATGTTGGTCAAAACTGTTTTAGTAGAAAGTAAAAACAAAAAATGGTCAAAATGATGAACTAGGGGCACAGTTGAGTCAGGCTTCCTGTCTTTTCCCCATCATCAACATACTTGTGTAGACACCCCATTTTGACCGGCCCTAAGACTTGAGCGCTTTCTTTTGATTACCCGATGATGAAAATAAGAATATGCTATCTCACAAAATTCTCAGCAAAAAGATGGAATGTAAACTTTAATCCCAGTCTTACGCCTGTTTTTGCCAAATTATTTTAGACTCATTCTCCATTTTCTTTCCCTTTATTATGTATTATATATATATATATATTATGTTATATTATTATATAATATTTTATTAAATTTATTCGGTACCATGGTTTCATCCACGCACTATACGTTTGTATATATAATATTATATTATATAGGGGTATTATTCCTCCTTTGAAAAAAATAAAAAATAAAAAAATTCACTACACTCCCATCATGTGTCTTTTTGTTTTCGGTGCCTTTAGACCCGCTTTGGTCAAATTATGTTGCATATTTGACCTACTAAAATATATTTTATTAGTCCATGTATTTTAATTTTACGTATTTGTGTGTTTTTATATATTTTTTGGGGTATTTGTACATATATTTATGCTAATAATCCCTTTTATATATTATTATATTATAAAGTGCATAGTAATTTTACTGTGCAATGCACAGTAAAATCACTGTGCATCTTTTGAAATCAGCACCTCCCACCGTTTCTTTTCTTGTCCTTTTCTTCCATTTGTTTCCTATAAAAAGGGAGGGATTAGCGCAGAATGAAGAGAGGATTTTTTTTGGAAGAGATTCCTGGGCGGGGGAGAGATTTCTGGGCAGGGAGAGATAAAAAAAAGTCTGAGAAAAAAAAAAAAAAAAGAAGTAGTGCGAGAGTTGTGAGAGAAAGAAGGAACCACTAAAGTTGTAATTCCAAATTTTAGACTGAGAATTGAGAACATATTCCACAAACTTGAGGGTGATTAAAAGAAAGTTTGTGAATCAAAAAAAAAATTCATCATTTCCCAGAAAGGTAAGTTTTTGCAAACTTTCATTTAATTTCAAAATGTGATATAATTTGTTTAAGTATTTCATTTGTTGTTTTTCATAACCTTTCTTTTCGCTTTAAATGGTCGGTTGAACCACCTAATTTTACTACTTTATCTGCTATAATTTACTGTTGTATATAAACTGTTGTAGTTTATTATTTATAAATTGTTGTAATTTTACCGTTTTAAATGGTTGGTCGAACCACCTAATTTTACTACTTTATCTGTTATAATTTACTGTTGTATATAACTTGTTGTAATTCACATAAAATGTTGTAGTTGTAATTTTACCACTTTCAATGGTTGGTCGAACCACCTAATTTGTTAAAAGATGTGACCCCACCGGATGAATAGTGATCGGTGGTGAATAGTAACTTCCTGCGATGAATAGTAACCCCGACAATAAATAGTACCCCCGTCGATAAATAGTACCTCCGGCGATGAATAGTGACTGTGGATGAAAAATGCCCGGTAAGACGAATAATGCTTAAAAAAATGTGAATAGTAATTACCATGATGAATAGTAACTTCCAAAGGCGTTGAATAGTACCTCGGGATGAATAGTGCCCCAGCAAAATAAGTTTCCCCGGACAGAACGGAGCAGTCTTCCTAGGTCAAGCAGAACATTTTTCCAGCGCACATGAAGTTTCTTTATTTCTTTTTTATTTTTTTATTTTATTTTATTTTGAGAGTTTGTGAGATTTTTATTTTGTTGTAATATTCTCTTCTCTCTCTCTTATCTGGTTTGTAATAATTTATTCAAAGCGTTGTAATAATTCCCCGCCCCACTTCTTTCTATCCCATTCTTTTACTTGCTTTCCTTATTTGTACATAAACATCATATTTATTTTTCATCATATTCATGCTTTGCATCCATGTTTCATGCATCTTGATTCGGCAAAATTTGCATTTGTGGATTTAATCAATTCTTATGTGATTATGTGCGCTACCTCATGTTCTTGAGATGATTCACATGTCATATCTTAGAAGCCGAATCTTTAGTTGCATCTCATGAGTGAATTGCATTAGGATTTTGTATATAAGATCATGCATGTTTTACTAACTTTGTTTTGTAGCTTGTTCGCGGGTCGTCAAACCTGTAAGTTTTTATGCTTTAGCATCCCGTTTGTGTGTGTTTTTCTTACTATGTTTAAGCATCCTACCATGTGGCTATTTGCTTATGTGATATAACTGTATGAATGCCAGTGGATGGAGGTTGTGTCGCTTAATTTGGAATGATATTGATTTTCATGTTTGTAAACTCAATTTATTTGGGTTATACATTTTCAAAACTCTTTCAAAACTACATGAAATCAAGTTGTTCCAAAATGAGTGACATAGTCTATACTTGTATGCTTCACATAGTAAATTTTAGGATTTATTAAATAACCAGAACATGAACATATAAAGAAAATAAAAGTCATATCATGGTTTAGTAGAGGCCGATCTTTTGATCGGGTGAGCGGGGGTGCTCATTATTGACCTTCCCCTCTCATACCTAAGGTTCCGAGCCAAGCATCCTTGGTTACGACGAACAGTGGCCTTGGCACCGAGTCATGGGTTTCCTAATTTTCCCAAAATAAATATTAGGTGGCGACTTTGAGATCTGATGACGCAGTCCATTTTTAACAAAATTGCAATAAAATGGATTTTCAATAAAAGTTTTCAAATCTGGACTCTCATCTACGTTTCACATTGCACTCGTGAAACTTGAGATCAAAGAGATCTCGGGAGTCCGAACTGTTTAACGCGCGCGGGTACCCCCCGGGCATGTTACAGTTTCTGGCGACTCTGCTGGGGATTTTATGAAACCTTGACTCGAATTCCATGATATGACTTTTATTTTCAATTATATGTTTATTGCATTGCATTCATTGGTGCACTTCAAGTCCCTGTGTTGCCGAATCTTGATGGGAGCCTGAGGCAAGCTTTTTGTGACACTACACCTATTTTTACGATGCTTTAAAGGCCTTGTGTTATAACCTTTTGAGATTTGTCAAAAGGGTAGCTTTGCTATGTAGCCCTGCTATCTAGCTTTGCTATCTAAGGTTCTCAGACTTCGAAGAGAGGCTATTTGACTCTTCTGATTTCCTGGAATCTTTATTGGTTATGACCCAAAGGACTCTTTGGTAACGTCACCTTGACTTCAACCCTTAGAGTAGAGCTAACCTTGTACATATAGTGAGCTATAGTACCTTTCAAATTAGGACAGGATGCTTTCCCATTTCTAGGATGTGTGATACCACTTGTCTGAATAGTGAAACCCTAGATCATTTCAAGCTAGGATAGGATAACCCTACCCTCCATAGGGGTGTTTGTTCTCTTTCCTGCTATGTGTTATGTGCAATGTATTGGATCTATACAGGGATTTTCAAATTTGAATGAGTGGTTCAGGTTGTTCAGTTTAGCATCATTACTTCAAAAACAACAAAAAAATAACAAAAACATAAAATCAAAAAAAAAAATTTGTAAAAAAATTAAAAAAAAAAAAAATGCCAATATCCCACAAAGTCGACCATCTCTGTGATTGGGGAGTGACCACATTAATTGCACAAGCTTTTTATTTTGAATGTTGTGGTGGCCCACACTTTAACTAGCAAAATTGAGAATGGTCTTATTCGAGTTACGAATTGAGTATTGAGTCTAAGTTCGACTCACCAAGTTTGTAGAGTTAGAGTCAGGCTCGAGTCAGCCTAATGAGTCAGAGTCTTTTGATTTCGATAGTGCTAACCTAGATATTTCTGTCCTGTCTAGGTCTTCTTTGTTGTTTTCTTTTGAGTCTATTGTCAAAGTCTGTTGTCAATGCTGAGTCATAGTCTCTTTTCAATAAAAGAAAAACAAAAAACAAAAAAACAAAACAAAATGTCATAGAGTGCGCTTACTCCTCGTGCTTTAATTCATCGCATTGACCAAAGTTTTTTCAAAACTTTTTCCCAAAACTCGATAAAAACAAAGAGGAAGAATTTCCTCGGGATTTGCAAATTTTGATCAACGAGAGGAAGAGAGGGTGCTAAGCCTTTGATGAATAAAATCATTTTTGTTAATGTGGTCTGGAATGATCCTAGCTTGGTCCAAATTGGTTCTATCTTATCTTCGTAAGAGTACGAGTGATTAGTCACTTTGTGAAAAGATGTCAAAAATTGTTTTTGCGTGGTCCTCACGAAGACATTTAAAATTGATTATCTGACATAGGATCCTCTTGACTCGTGGTCCGACCTCCTCAGCTCTTTAGCTTTCAAACCGTGATTTGAAGTCTCCCATGATCAATCAAAGTGTAAAGGCTTGCATAGCCGAATTGGAAATAGCCCTTGAACTAGGGGCAATGATGTAATTCAGATGAAACTGACCTTCTTCAACTAGGGGCAATAAAGGTCGAATATGATTCAAATGGAAACTGCCCTTTGAACTGGGGGCAATAATGTGAGCCAGATTAGAAATAGCCCTTGAATTAGGGGCAATGATGTGATTCAAATGGTAACAGCCCTTCAACTAGGGGCAATAAGGTCGAATGTGATTCAGATTTAAAACAGCCCTTGAACTGGCGGCAAAAGTATGAGGCTTGCATAGTTGAAATGGAGGCAACCCTTGAACTATGGGCAATAAGGTACCACCCTTGAGAGGCTCGCTGGGCCGAAAACCCGGAAGGGCGACCCAGGCAAAAGTTAGAGCACAAAAAAGAAAAGAAAAAGAAAAATAAAAATGAAAAGCTCGCAAGGTTGAAAACCCGAAAGGGCGGCTTTGGCAAAAGTTAGAGCATAAAAGGAGAGTGTCAATACCCGAGTGAACCTTAGCCAAAACTATGTAGGGCCTATGATTCAGATTGGAAACAACCCTTGAACTAGGGGCAAGAAGGTCGGATGTGACTTAGATTTGAAGCAGCCCTTAAACTAGGGGCAAAAGGTTGGATGTGATTAAAGAGTTAAAACTGAATCGTTTCCCAATGAAGACCGCCCAGAAAGGCAAAACCCAGAATTTGAGAGAATGAATTTTATTATTAAAGGACAGTTCCACTACACTAGGGGCAAATTTGAACCCAATTCAGTCTAGTCCCTACATCACCATATCTACTGGTCAAGTGTAGTAGTCGTTCTTATAGATGGCCTAGAGATCTCACATCCAATCAACATGGACAAGCTAAACTGAAACCCTTGAGAGGCTCATTTGGGCAAAAACCCTAAGGGCAACCTGAGCAAAAGTTAGAGCAGAAAAACAAAAAATTTTAAAAAAAAAAAATTATGAAAAAATGAAAATGAAAAAAAAAAATGAAAATGAAAAAAAATGAAAAATGAAAAGCTCGCAAGATTGAAAACCCGAAAGGGCGGCTTTGGCAAAAGTTAGAGCACAAAAAGAGAGTGTTAATACCCGAGTGACCCTCAGTTGGAACTACGTATGGCCTGATTCCTATCTTTGGGATACGTAGGCAGCTTCATCTTGAAGTTCGGCCCTAACATTTGTCAACTCACTCATCTTGTCCATGTTTGATTGGTGTATCTTTATTCGGCTCGGCTATCCATATTTAATTGGTTCGTCCCCATTTGATTCAGTTGTCCTATTTCTCCTTCAGACGAGTTCGGTCCACAAAGCAATTCAAGTGTACAACTCAAGGGTTGATTTCATGTTGATCGAGTAGTGGTCATTTGCAAAAATAGATTTTGAGGACTTTTAATGAAGTTGACTGATTTTCTCGAAAATTATTCCATTTTCCAAAACTCAGACCATTCTTTGGACCAAAAAGAGAAAATTTTCAGTGCTCATAATTTGGCTCATATGATTTCAAGATAGAAAATGGAACAAGTGTGCTAATTTACCTCTCATGTTGATCAAAATCGCTTTAGCAGAAAAGAAAAGGGAAAAGTGATGAACTAGGGGCACAATTGAGTCGCTTTTGTCTTTTATCCACACCGTCGAGTTCTCATCACCTTAATCAAGCAATCACCAAAAATGCACAAGAATTGCCACGACAATGCTTTTCTGCCGGGCGATCGACCGGTGTTACTGCTTTTATGCGTTCATTTTGCTCGGCAAGCGTAAAAGGGTGTCTTTTGGGATGGTTTTTGTTTCATTAAGTTGTGTTTTGTATTTTAGTCATGATAGGCTCAATATTGATTCGAGTTCACTAAAATGCAGCCATTTTCAAAACAAAATAGTTTTTATGTTCGGTGTTGTGCCATTCATGCCATCCAAATTCGCAGAACAATCTCATTTTTATTAAATGCGAGGATCAACCCCAATCAAAGTTGTGCAAAATCGCGCTATTTTATGTATCACATTATCTTGTGCAAGTCCCACCGCCGCCTTGTGCATCAATTTCAATCGCCTTAACCTTCCCTCTCTCGTATAAAAATATGTTGAGATACGCTTTGTTGGTTAGGCCATTCAATCGCTTTGGGCACCGCCGCTTTGTGCATCAATTTCAATCGCTTAACCTTCCTCTCTCCGTATAAAAATACGTTGAGATACGCTTGGTTAGGCCATTCAATCATACTGCTTTGGGCACCGCACCGCTTTGTGCATCAATTTCAATCGCTTAACCTTCCTCTCCGTATATAAAAATACGTTGAGATACGCTTGTTGGTTAGGCCATTCAATCGCTTCGCTTTGGGCACCGCACTTTGTGCATCAATTTCAATCGCTTAACCTTCCTCTCTCCGTATAAAAATACGTTGAGATACGCGTTGGTTAGGCCATTCAATCGCTTCGCTTTGGGCACCGCATCGCTTTGTGCATCAATTTCAATCGCTTAACCTTCCTCTCTTCGTATAAAAATACGTTGAGATATGCACATTGGTTAGGCCATTCAATCGCCTGCTTTGGGCACCGTGATCGCTTTGTGCATCAATTTCAAATCGCTTAACCTTCCCTCTCCGTATAAAAATACGTTGAGATACGCTGTTGGTTAGGCCATTCAATCGCTTTGGGCACCGTGACCGCTTTGTGCATCAATTTCAATCGGTTAGGCCATTCAATCGCATCGCTTTGGGCACCGCATCGCTTTTGTGCATCAATTTCAATCGCTTAACCTTCCCTTTCTCCGTATAAAAATACGTTGAGATATGCCTGTTGGTTATACCATTGATGTTCTTCTTGGTTAAAACCTTCCCTCTCTCCGTATGAAATACGTTGAGATATGCCTGTTGGTTATACCATTATCATTCTCCTCGGTTAAAACCTTCCCTCTCTCCGTATGAAATACGTTGAGATATGCCTGTTGGTTATACCATTGTCATTCTCCTTGGTTAAAACCTTCCCTCTCTCCGTATGAAATACGTTGAGATACGCCTGTTGGTTATACCATTGTCATTCTCCTTGGTTAAAACCTTCACTCTCTCCGTATGAAATACGTTGAGAAATGCCTGTTGGTTATACCATTGTCGTTTTCCTTGGTTAAAACCTTCCCTCTCTCCGTATGAAATACGTTGAGATATGCCTGTTGGTTATACCATTGTCATTCTCCTTGGTTAAAACCTTCCCTCTCTCCGTATGAAATACGTTGAGAAATGCCTGTTGGTTATACCATTGTCGCTTTTCCTTGGTTAAAACCTTCCCTCTCCGTATGAAATACGTTGAGATATGCCTGTTGGTTATATCATTGTCATTTTATCTGGTTAAAACCTTCCCTCTCTTCGTATGAAATACGTTGAGATACGCCTGTTGGTTATACCATTGTCATTTTATCTGGTTAAAACCTTCCCTCTCTTCGTATGAAATACGTTGAGATATGCCTGTTGGTTATACCATTGTCATTTTATCTGGTTAAAACCTTCCTCTCTCCGTATGAAATGCGTTGAGATATGCCCTTAGGTTATACCGTTGTTATTTACTTGGGTAAAACCTTCCTCTCTTCGTATGAAATCGTTGAGATACGCTTTATTGGTTACACCATTATTCCTCCTCTCGCGTGAGGCAGCGTTTGGATCTCAAGTTCACTTTCCTCCTTTCGCGTGAGACGCGTTTGGATCTCAAATACTCCTCTCGCGTGAAACGCGTTTGGATCTCAAATACTCCTCTCGCGTGAAACGCGTTTGGATTTCAAATACTCCTCTCGCGTGAGACGCGTTTGGATCTCAAGTTCACTTTCCTCCTTTCGCGTGAGACGCGTTTGGATCTCAAATACTCCTCTCGCGTGAGACGCGTTTGGATCTCAAGTTCACTTTCCTCCTTTCGCGTGAGACGCGTTTGGATCTCAAATACTCCTCTCGCGTGAAACGCGTTTGGATCTCAAATACTCCTCTCACGTGAAACGCGTTTGGATCTCAAATACTCCTCTCGCGTGAGACGCGTTTGGATCTCAAGTTCACTTTCCTCCTTTCGCGTGAAACGTGTTAGGTTGTTGATTCACTCGGTTAAAAATGCGCTCGTCATCTACACCACCCCTTTTCCTCTCGCGTGAAACGCGTTAGGTTGTTGATTCACTCGGTTAAAAAAACAGCAGGTGCGCCTGTCTGTTTGCACCACCCATTCTCCTCTCGCGAGAGATGCGTTAGGATGTTGATTTCTCTTGGTTGAAGTCTTCCCTCTTTTGCATGATCATAAGTTTTTCAAACAAACCGGCTTCGCGAAGCGTGTAAGTCCAACTTTCAAACTGCATTTTGTGTATATCATTTGCATTCTGCCCCTGAACTACGCTGGTTTGATTCCTTGCAAAGGGATACGTAGGCAACCTTCGGGTTCAACCACACGCATTGCATCTTGTTTGTTTGCCCAAGTCTTATGGCCTTGTCAAAAGGGTCGTCTTCGGGCTTTGACATTCACTCACGTCAAGAAATGACTTTGAGCTTTGTCAAAGAGGGGCAACTGTAGACACCCCATTTTGACCGGCCCTAAGACTTGAGCGCTTTCTTTTGATTACCCGATGATGAAAATAAGAATATGCTATCTCACAAAATTCTCAGCAAAAAGATGGAATGTAAACTTTAATCCCAGTCTTACGCCTGTTTTTGCCAAATTATTTTAGACTCATTCTCCATTTTCTTTCCCTTTATTATGTATTATATATATATATATATATATTATGTTATATTATTATATAATATTTTATTAAATTTATTCGGTACCATGGTTTCATCCACGCACTATACGTTTGTATATATAATATTATATTATATAGGGGTATTATTCCTCCTTTGAAAAAAATAAAAAAATAAAATATTTCACTACACTCCCATCATGTGTCTTTTTGTTTTCGGTGCCTTTAGACCCGCTTTGGTCAAATTATGTTGCATATTTGTCCTACTAAAATATATTTTATTAGTCCATGTATTTTAATTTTACGTATTTGTGTGTTTTTATATATTTTTGGGGTATTTGTACATATATTTATGCTAATAATCCTTTTATATATTATTATATTATAAAGTGCATAGTAATTTTCTTGTGCAATGCACAAGAAAATCACTGTGCATCTTTGAAATCAACACCTCCCACCGTTTCTTTTCTTGTCCTTTTCTTCCATTTGTTTCCTATAAAAAGGGAGGATTAGCCTAATGAAGAGAGGATTTTTTGGAAGAGATTCTGGCGGAGAGATTTGCAAGGGAGAGATAAAAAAGTCCGAGAAAAAAAAAAAAAAGTAGTGCGAGAGTTGTGAGAGAAAGAAGGAACCACTAAAGTTGTAATTCCAAATTTTAGACTGAGAATTGAGAACATATTCCACAAACTTGAGGGTGATTAAAAGAAAGTTTGTGAATCAAAAAAATTCATCATTTTTCCCGAAAGGTAAGTTTTCGCAAACTTTCATTTAATTTCAAAATGTGATATAATTTGTTTAAGTATTTCATTTGTTGTTTTTCATAACCTTTCTTTTCGCTTTAAATGGTCGGTTGAACCACCTAATTTTACTACTTTATCTGCTATAATTTACTGTTGTATATAAACTGTTGTAGTTTATTATTTATAAATTGTTGTAATTTTACCGTTTTAAATGGTTGGTCGAACCACCTAATTTTACTACTTTATCTGTTATAATTTACTGTTGTATATAACTTGTTGTAATTCACATAAAATGTTGTAGTTGTAATTTTACCACTTTCAATGGTTGGTCGAACCACCTAATTTGTTAAAAGATGTGACCCCACCGGATGAATAGTGATCGGTGGTGAATAGTAACTTCCGGCGATGAATAGTAACCCCGACAATAAATAGTACCCCCGTCGATAAATAGTACCTCCGGCGATGAATAGTGACTGTGGATGAAAAATGCCCGGTAAGACGAATAATGCTTAAAAAAATGTGAATAGTAATTACCATGATGAATAGTAACTTCCGGCAGTGAATAGTACCTCGGGATGAATAGTGCCCCCGCAAAATAAGTTTCCCCGGACAGAACGGAGCAGTCTTCCTACGTCAAGCAGAACATTTTTCCAGCGCACATGAAGTTTCTTTATTTCTTTTTTATTTTTTTATTTTATTTTATTTTGAGAGTTTGTGAGATTTTTATTTTGTTGTAATATTCCCTTCTCTCTCTCTTATTTGGTTTGTAATAATTTATTCAAAGCGTTGTAATAATTCCCCGCCCCACTTCTTTCTATCCCATTCTTTTACTTGCTTTCCTTATTTGTACATAAACATCATATTTATTTTTCATCATATTCATGCTTTGCATCCATGTTTCATGCATCTTGATTCGGCAAAATTTGCATTTGTGGATTTAATCAATTCTTATGTGATTATGTGCGCTACCTCATGTTCTTGAGATGATTCACATGTCATATCTTAGAAGCCGAATCTTTAGTTGCATCTCATGAGTGAATTGCATTAGGATTTTGTATATAAGATCATGCATGTTTTACTAACTTTGTTTTGTAGCTTGTTCGCGGGTCGTCAAACCTGTAAGTTTTTATGCTTTAGCATCCCGTTTGTGTGTGTTTTTCTTACTATGTTTAAGCATCCTACCATGTGGCTATTTGCTTATGTGATATAACTGTATGAATGCCAGTGGATGGAGGTTGTGTCGCATCATTTGGAATGATATTGATTTTCATGTTTGTAAACTCAATTTATTTGGGTTATACATTTTCAAAACTCTTTCAAAACTACATGAAATCAAGTTGTTCCAAAATGAGTGACATAGTCTATACTTGTATGCTTCACATAGTAAATTTTAGGATTTATTAAATAACCAGAACATGAACATATAAAGAAAATAAAAGTCATATCATGGTTTAGTAGAGGCCGATCTTTTGATCGGGTGGCGAGGTGCTCATTATTGACCTTCCCCTCTCATACCTAAGGTTCCGAGCCAAGCATCCTTGGTTACGACGAACAGTGGCCTTGGCACCGAGTCATGGGTTTCCTAATTTTCCCAAAATAAATATTAGGTGGCGACTTTGAGATCTGATGACGCAGTCCATTTTTAACAAAATTGCAATAAAATGGATTTTCAATAAAAGTTTTCAAATCTGGACTCTCATCTACGTTTCACATTGCACTCGTGAAACTTGAGATCAAAGAGATCTCGGGAGTCCGAACTGTTTAACGCGCGCGGGTACCCTCCCGGGCATGTTACAACTTGCCAGAAAGGCACTCTACCTGCCAAAAGAGGGCACAACTGAAGTCAACAGCAAAGGGCTGAAAGCTCTCAACATCCTCGAAGCAACGAGGTATCAAGCCAAGTGCGAAGCACAAACTGGAATGGATCAAGATGTTCCACTTCCTCATCTGGACAGATCTAACCACGTCCAAACTCCCCAGCAGGACATCATCAACCGATGTTAGCTGCTGTGTGCAGAAGAAAAAGAATCTAGCAGAATGCTAGGGGCACGAGCCCACAACTTGCAGTTTATCCATCAACCATCCAGGGGAGGGATTGAAAAATGAGAGATTGAAGAATAGAGAGATGTGCGATGAGAGAAAAAAATGAGAAAAAGGCTTTTTCATAAAACAAGAGATTGAATGCCGAGTGATGTGAGAATCACAAATGAGAAAGGGTGGGAAATAATACCCGGTGAAACAGGCTCCCTGTGCGCATTTGAGTCTTTCGTTGTGTTTTGATTGTCTCGATTCTTGTTTTGAGTCATTTCAAGTGTCACTAGATGTGTTTAGGTTGTTTACCTTTATTTTCCGTTGTTGGGTCGTCTTTGCTGTGTTCAGTTGTAGGCTCAATACCCGGTCGAGAACTCATTTTCTCAATTTCAAAAACGATTTGTTGTGTGCTCAGAGTGCTGTGCCATTCTCCACATTTGTGCAAAAAAAAAAAAGGAATTTGTTCTTTCGAAAACTGCAGGTCCATCCCGATAAGTGTGAAACGAGAACCGGGACCTATCTGAAGCTATAATGGTTCGACCGCAAAGCAAAAGCGAAGAGGAAAATGTCGGGCATTTGAGTTTGTTCCAACTTCGGTAAGCTCCGAGATCGCATTCCGTATGTACCTCTTCAGACCTTGTCAGTGTTCCGAAGAATGAGCGTGCCTCTATCCCAAGTGTAAGCCTGCTTCACGTCAGAATGGCGATTAAAGCAGCAGCAGATGTTATCTCTCTCTAATATGAACAGGGTGTGCCCGTTCTTGAATTGAATATGTTGCAAACCCCTCCGAAAGGTAAATCGGAGGTCGCGTTTTTATCTGGTCTCATTAAGGCTTGTATTTCCTTATTCGGCATTTTGTTTCAACTATGCGTTGTCACGCACATTCCACTTGCATTGTTATGCATCCTTCCACCTGCATTGTTATGCACTTCTTATGCTTGCATTGTGATGCCCATTCCAATTGCATTGTTATGCACCCACTTCACTAGCATTGTTATGCTCATTCATTGCATTGATTATGCACATCTATCTTGCATTATTATGCACACTTCGTCTTGAACAGGATACGCCCCACGTTTCTCTCTCTCTTGAAACATCGGGATCGTCCCACGCTTCTCTTCTCTTTTTGAAACACGGGATCGTCCCTCGTCTCTTCTCTTTCAAACACCGGATACGCCCTCGTTTCTTCTCCTTCAAACACCGGATACGTCCCTCGTTTCTCTCTCTCTTGAAACACCGGATCGTCCCTACGTTTCTCTTCTTTCAAACTCTTGGGATACGTCCTACATTTCTCTCCTTCCAAACACCGGATCGTCCCTACATTTCTCCTTTCCTTACGGAATACCGGATACGCCCTATGTTTCTCATTCCTTGCGAACATCGGGATGCGCCCCAACGTTTCTCTCTTTTGAAACACCGGATCGTCCTCGTTTCTCCTCTCTTTGCGAAACATCGTCCCTCGTTTCTCCCTTCTTTCCGGAACACCGAGATACGTCCCTACGTTTCTCTCTCTTTTCGAAACACCGGGATACGTCCCTACGTTTCTCCTCTCTTTGCGGAACACCGGGATACGTCCCTATGTTTCTCATTCCTTGCGTAACACTTGGGATCGCCCTACATTTCTCCTCTTTGCGGAACAGGGATCGTCCCTATGTTTCACATTCCTTGCGGAACACCGGGATATGTCCCTATGTTTCTCATTCCTTGCAGAGCACCGGGATATGTCCCTATGTTTCCCCTTCTTTTCTAATCCTGGGATACGTCCCTAATCTCTGGGATACGTCCCTAACCTTTGGGATACGTCCCTAATCCTTGGGATCGTCCTAATCTCGGGATCGTCCTAACCTCGGGATCGTCCTAACCTTTGGGATCGTCCTAATCGTGGATATGTCCCTAACCTTTGGGATACGTCCCTAAGCCTTGGGATACGTCCCTAACCTTTGGGATACATCCCTAACGTGGGATCGCCCTAACCTTTGGGATCGTCCTAACCTTTGGGATATGTCCTAAACCTTGGGATATGTCCTAAAACACAGGATCGTCCTAACTTTTGGGATCGTCCTAAACACCGGATACGTCCCCATGTGTCTCCATCTTTGGTTAAGAGCATCCGGAATACGTTCCAATGCTTATACATTTCAAACACCGGATCGTCCCTATGTTTCTTTGCAAGATCATAAGTTGTGTTCGCTTCTTGCATTGTCAATTGCATTTTGCCCCGCCTTGAGCATATCTTCATCTGTAGCTTGTATTGCTTTGTCTAAGTCTTCGCCTTGTCAAAATGGGGCGTCTACGGGCTTTGACACTCACTCCGTCATTGTTATGACTTCCGAGTTCACAAAGAGGGGCAATCAGAGACACCCTATTTTTGACCGACCTTAAGACTCGACGTCACCGATTGAGCGCTTGGTGATGTTGCATATTGTGCTCGTTTCGAGGTTGCGAGTCGACTCTGAGCCTTGCCTCCGGACTTAGGACTCTTTTGTGCTTTGCCTCGGTTTGCGAACCGAGCTCGCTTTTCTTTGTTTCTCTTTGAGAAGGAGGAGAGGTCTCAGAGACCATCTCTCAGTGGCCGTAGGCTACGTTTTGTGGTCGTAGGCCATTTTGCCTATTTCGGAGCCCAGTTCCCGGTTTTCGGAGCCGTTAGGCCATGTGCCTCGGTTCGGGACCGCCTAACCACCTCTGTTTGCCCCGGTTTTTGGCATGCATCCTATTTACTCCCTTTTTAGGGACACTGTGGTCCGAGAGACCAACTTCGTGGTCGTGCACCACTCCCGGTGCCTAACAGCCCACTTTCGGGGCCTCGAACTGCGTGTTTTGGCTCCCGAACCTTCATTATACATTTTTGGGCTTCGACCCAAACTTGAGATAGTCATATTTTGAGGTCCGTTTCATGTTTGATTAAGGACCTTTTACTGTTTGACATCTCCATTTGTCACTTGCCTTTTTTACCTCTTTTTGGGCCTTTTTGCACGGTATTTTAGGCGTACTTGTGGGCTGCGTTGGACTTGGTCGTAAATTACAAAGTATCTTATTTTGAGCCCCTCTTCAACTTTGTTGAGGGCTCTCGGCCATTTGGGACCCGTAGCTACCACTTTCCCCTTTGGCCCTTTTGGGGGGAAATTTGAATTTCATTTCCCCCCCTTTTTTCCCCCTCTTTTCTAAACATTTTTGGCTATAAATACAGCACTCCAGACCTGTTTTAAGGGTTAGAAAATCTGGTTTGAGAGCTCCTATATTGTATCTCTCTCTCTCTATAATTCCAAGCTCCAAAACTCTCAAAAATCTTCCAAGTTTGGCACCATTCCTTCACCACCACCTAGCACCACCACCACCACTCCATTTCCGGCAGCAAGGAGGGATTTTCAGAGGCTAGGAGGCTCTATTTTTCAGTTCAAAAGGCAGCCAAGATTGGTCTACAAGGGTGAGTCTCGTTTTTCCCCTTTTTTGCTCTTTTCTTGGTCTATTTCTTAGCCCTCTTTTCCCACTGTTTTGAGCTCCGACCAAAACTGAAAGTCACCTTTATTTGAGCTCTAGTTCATGTTTCATTAAGGAAATTTTGTCATTTGAGGTCCCTATATTGCACTTGCTTCAATACCCTCTTGAAATACCGTATCTTTGCATGATATTTTTGGCCAATGTGTAATCTGTTTTGAGGCTTTTCATAAACTGTAAGTGGATTTTTTTTGAGCCCTTATTCAACATTGAAGAAGGGCTCATCACTGTTTGAGCATTCCATGTATCACTTGCTTTGAAATCCATGCCTAGCCTCATTTTGCATGATTTTTTTAGGCTATCTTGCTTCTGTTTTGGACCTTGGTCAGAACTAAAAGTAGCTTTATTTTGACCCTCTTGACATGTTTCATTAAGGGTTCTTTGCCGTTTGGGACTTCCATATGTTAGTTGCTTCATCGCCTCCTTTGCGGAGCCATTTGTGTATGCCATTTTAGCCCTACCTGCGCTTGCTGTTTGACCATGCTTTGTATTGTAAAAATGTTTGTCTCGGGGCTGGCTTGCTTCTGTATTCACACTTCGTGTGCAAATAATGCATGTATTGCATAGTTGTAGGCCATTTCATATGCCTAATTTTGAGTTTCGGGATGCGTCTCATGTATCGGGTGCCATATTGCCATGATTCGGGGCTGTTAAGCATCATATTTCAGTGGTTGAAATTCATATGTTTGTATGCCATGATCCATGCCTTGCCATACCTTGTTAGAGTGGCATTCGTGCCTTAGGTCCGGTTCTCGGTTTGCGTGCATACGTGCACGCATTTCGAGCGTCCCATTTTCATCTTATGGCCCCTGAGGTGAGGGTGGTTGAGGCCCATTCACATTGGTGTAAGCCCATCTTGCATTGTGTATGCCATGTTTCAATGCGTTGTGCATGTTATGTTGTTAGCATTGTGCGTGCCGTCTAGTTGCATTGCATGTTTGCATGTTAGCTTGCATGCTTAGGTTGCATGTGCATTGTCATGCCTTGCCTCTTGAATTAAGTATGATAGAGGTTGGGTTTCACTTGTGTGTTTGATGTGCATTTCATTTGATATCAAAGTTGCTAACTTGGCTTTTGGGCCATCATGCATTGAAATCGTGATTGATGGCCGGGGTCAAGTAGTGCTCCTTGAGTTTATTACATGATAGGGGCATTAGCCATGCATATATATGCTCAAAACCCATGCCATACACTGCATCTTTGCTTTGTTCTTTATCAAACTGTCTCTGAGGAATTTTGTGCCGGCCGGCACTTCATTTTTGGCCGATGGACTCGAGGCGACGGTGATCTTTCTAGGCAACCGATCACGAACTTCCTCGGCCGGTGGTGTCTGGCTGACATTCAAGGAAGGTTTTTACGAAACTTTGGTAATTTTGGAGAGACAGGCGATAAAAGCAGGCGTGATGTACGGTGTAGGTTTTCGGGCAAGTCGGATCGAGCATGCGTGCATCCCTCTTCCCGAGGCCTTTTCTTGCTTTCGATGGTTTAATTAATTTTTAATTAATTAAGTGCGTAATAATTAATTAGCTAGGATAGTTGATTTATTATTTGGGGCTGTATATTTATTTGGTCCCTCGGTGAGGGCATAATTGTAATAAGGGTGTGTGAGTGTGTGTATGTCTTCCAACCCCGTCTTTCTTCCCTTTTATTTACACCTTATGATGGTAGATTAGGGCACGTTTAATTTTAGCATACCTTATGCTATGCATGCGTGCATTCATGCATTTGTTTACATGCATCGGGCTCGGTACATCATACAAAGCGCATCGTACTTTCAATTCCAAATTGAATCGTGTTATTTGTAGCATTCCATATTCCATGTTTAGGATAGCCGAGCACGCCTAGATTACATCTTTGCATGTGTTGCATTAGACATTTCGGTATGCTTAGGTCCATGCATGGATTTCTAATAAGCTTGTTTTGGCTTGGAGTACTAGGTGAGCTTTTATGCTTTAGCATATCGCATGTGTGTGAATGTTGCCATGATAGCATGCTTACCATGAGGATAAGTGCTTATGTGATATAAGCGCATGAATGCTGGATGGAGGTTGAATTACCTAAATTGGGACAACACATTAAAGCTGTGAGTTTTAAAGCCCACTAGATAGTGGCAAAACCGTCTTTTCTAAAAGCCGCTTGAGAGTGGAAAAACACGCATTTTAGCCTACTTATGAGTAGCAAATCATTTTTCAAAACAAACACGTAATGTTTTGTTCCAACTTAGGCGATTTGGTCTATACTTGTTTCTTTGTCGCATAACATAGTAAATCTAGGCTAATAAGAATAAGAACACGTAATGTTTTCAAAATCGGATATCACGGTTAGTAGAGGCGGTCTTGGACGGGCGAGAGAATGCTCATAAATGACCTTCCCGATCGTACCCAAGCTCGAGCCAAGTCAACTTTGGTTATAGCGGACCGCGTGGCCTTGACCGAGTCAGGGTTTCCTAAATTTCCCATTTTAAAAAAATATTTATTTGGCGACTCTGTAATCTGGCAAAGCAGTCCATGTTTGGCACTTCTTTTCAAAAATCAGTTTTTCTCAAAACGATTTGCCAGAGTTGGACTCTTTGGTTCAGATTTAGAACCGTGACACAAATCGAGTCCGAACTGTAGAGTGAAGCCCACGGGCGCGTCTACACCTTGAAAGTCTAACACACACATTCGTAACATGTTTTCTAATGTTTAAATAGTCTGTTCAGATTGGCCGTCTGTCTGTGGGTGATAAGCACTGCTTAGTCTCCATTCAGTCCCCAAAGCTTGTTGTAAACTCTGCTAGAATCTCGAAGTAAACTTGGAATATCTGTTAGATACTATGGACATTGGAACTCCATGCAATTTCATAATCTCATTGACATACAAATTAGCCAACTTATCTGAATTATAGAAAGATTTGACAAGCAAAAAGTGGACAGATTTAGTTAAATGATCAACAATTACTCAGATAAAGTCCATACCTCGGGAAGAGCGAGGCAACCCCACAATGAAGTCCATGGTAATATGCTTCCATTTCCATTTCGATATGGGAAGTAGCTGAAGTAGTTCAGTGGGTTGTTGATGTTCAGCTTTAACTTGTTTGCATTACAAACATCTAGCTACAAAGACAGTAATACACTTTTTCATTCCAGGCCACCAAAAATTTTGTTTCAAATCCTTGTACATTTTTCGCGTTTCCCAGATGTAAAGCAAATTTAGAGTTGTGAGTTTCAGTCATGATACGTTTCCTCAAGTCAAAACAATCTAGCACACAAATTTGATTCAGAAATTTCAACACATTATTGTCAAGTATAAATCTTGGCCTCGGTTTTGAGTCCATTTCATCCACAATCTTCCTTAAAAATTCATCTTCAAGCTGTTTCTCTTTAATTTCTTCAATTATTACAGGCTGGGTAGAGATGGTAGCTAGAATTCTACCATGTTCGTACAAAACCACTTCAATTTCATTTCTTTGTAGGTCACACAACAAATCTTTTTGACGAGTGAGTAAACATGACAAGTTCCCAATAGATTTTTGGCTCAAAGCATCTGCAACGGTATTGGCTTTCCCTGGATGATACAAAATTTGCAAATCATAATCTTTATCAATTCCAGCCATCTTCTTTGTCTCATGTTCAGGTCTTTTTGTGTAAAGAAATATTTCAAGCTTTTATGATCAATGTACACCTCACAAGTCACTCCATACAGATAATGGCACCAAAGCTAATTCAAGTTCATGAGTTGGGTAATTCTTTTCATGCGATCGAAGTTGTCAAGAAGATAAGAAATTACCTTACCATTTTGCTTTAGCACACACCCCAGACCCTTGTATGAGGTATCACTATAAATCTGAAACCCGTCGGTTCCGTTGGGCAATGTCAGAATTGGTGCAGTTACTAGTCTAGTTTTTAGTTCTTGAAAGGTTGATTCCCACTGATCAGTCCAATCAAATGGTACATTTTTCTGAGTCAACTGTGTCATTGGCGTGGCAACCTTAGAGAAGTCTCTCACAAATCTGCGGTAGTAGCTAGCAAGTCCTAGAAAACTTTTGATTTCTGACACATTGGTCAGTCTTGGCCAATCTATAATGGCTTTAATTTTTTGTGGGTCCACTGATATGCCGTCTTTGTTTATTAAATGTCCTAGAAATGTTTCGCTATCAAGCCAAAATTCACATTTGGAAATTTTTGCATACAACTTTTTCTCTCTCAGGATCTGTAAGGCAGTTCTTAGACGATTTTCATGTTTTTCCCTGTTTTTGGAGTAAATCAGTGTATCATCAATAAACACAACTATGAATTCATCAAGTAATTGTTTGAAAACCCTATTCATTAGGTTCATAAACGCTGCAAGTGCAATTGTTACCCCAAATGGCATTACCAAAAAATTCGTAGTACTCATATCTGGTTTTGAATGTAATTTTCTCTGTCTTCTGCCTTGACTTTCAATTAATGATACCCGGATCTAAGATCTATCTTCGAGAATACTTGTGCTCCCTGAAGTTGGTCAAACAGATCATCTATTCGGGGCAACGGGTATTTATTTTTGATAGTTACTCTATTCAATTCCCGGTAATCTATACACAGCCGTAAAGATCCATCTTTCTTTTTGACAAACAAAACTGGAGCACCCCACGGTGAGGTGCGTGGGCGGATGAATTTCTTGTTTAAGAGTTCTTGGAGTTAAGTTTTCAATTCTTTCACTTCAGAAGTTGACATTCTGTATGGGGTTTTGGAAATTGGTTGTGTTCCAAAAGTTGACATTTAGAAACACATCAAGAAATTCACAAACAATAGGAATAGGTTTCACATTAGAACTATCAGAAGTCTTAGTCAAAACACAACACATATAACCTTTACACCCCTTTCTAAGCAGTTTAATAGCTTTCATGGTAGAAATCAAATATGGGGGAGGAACTACCCCATTCCTAGTAAACACAAATTTAGGTAAACCAAGTGGACGAAACACAAATTTATTCACACAGTCAATAGTGGCACAGTACTTCGTCAACTAGTCCATACCCAGTATACAGTCAAAATAATCAATACCTATTAGTAATAAATCAGCATACAATGTCACATCACCAATCACAATTTCACATGCCAAATAAACATAAGCACATACTATAGAACCCCTAGATGGCGTAGATACAGACAAAAAATAATTCATGGGTTCTAAGGGTCTAGTTAATTTTTGAGAAAAGACATGCGACACAAATGAGTGAGTAGAACCAGAATCTATCAAGACATATGTATTTTAGGCACTGACGGAAATTATACTTGACACCACAGACTCGGTGTTTTGTATATCCCCTGGGACTAGTGTGAATACTCTCCCTTGCCTTAATGTTTCATTTCTAGTGTTATCTCTGGCATTAGTTCGGGCATTTGACCTTGTCCTGAAGCGAATCTTCTTTGAACTTGCATGAGGCGATTGGTATTTTCAGACCCAAGTGGACAATCTTTCATTATATGGCCAACTTTGTCACACCAGTAACAAGCTTTAGATGCACGGTAACACAGTCCTCTACGCTTTCTTCCACAATCAGGGCAAACTGGAATAGTTCCACTACTCTGACTAGAGCTACTAGAGGATCCCATGTTTTGCTTCTTTGAAAACGACCGACCCTTTCTGAAATTGAAGCGGTGTCTTTTCCCTCTCTATGCAGTTATTGGAGCTTTACCTTGTTTCTTTGTTGCTAGAGTGGCCTCTACCATCAATGCTCCATCAAGTACTTCCACATATGTAGGCAACTTTAGGATGCCTACTCTATTAAATACATCCAAATCCAATCCCCCCTCAATTTTTTGAGCCTTCTTATAGTCCGTATCCACTATATAATGAGCAAATTGAGCTGATTCTATGAATTTAGCCTCATACTCAGCTACAAACATGTTGCCTTGATTGTTCTTGGAATTTAGAAACCTTTCAGTCCCGAAAATACTGAGGAAAGTACTTGTCGTAGAAGATATCGTTGAATTGAGTCCATGTCATATTCCCATTATTAGTTCAGATTAACAACCACCATTTTCGAGCTTCATCTTTTAGGGTATAGGTGGCCAATAGAACTTTCTGAGTCTCGGAGTAGGGAAACACTTCAAATAGTTTCTTTATTTCAAGCAACCATGTCTTTGCCTTTAAGGGTTCAATACCACCCAAGAAAGTAAGCGGTTTCATCTTCATAAACTTCTGAGTTAAATTTATAATATCATTGTTATTCGACTCAACTTGGACCGGAGGAGGCTGAGGTTGTTGTCTTTGCTGCTGTATCACTACTTCAGTTAGGGCTACGAGCATTTGTTCCATTTGGCTCATTCAAGCCTCAGAAGATCCCATTGCATCATCACTTCTTGCATTTTCCACTGCTATGGGTAAACAGAACAATAATAAACATAGGCAAATAGTTCTTTTCATAGTGTTTGGAACATTCAATCCCATTTCATTTGTTTCAATTTCATGTGTTCATGTTCAGATTTAGTTTTAACATTTATAAAATTAACACACACACTTTCAAATGTAGATGAAATGTCCCTAATTCTTTTCTAGGGCATCCTATAGCTTCTATGGACTTGTGCACGCGGTATAACATGTGCTCTGATACCACTCTATCACGACCCAAACCCGCCCCTATAGATTTAGCATTGTAACCGGCAAGTAATTCTTGGATTACCAAAGGCCTCTAAATAGATTATCGTGTAATAAGGGGTTGCAAAAGCAAATATAGAAACATACATAGTCCATAGAGCTGTCATAGAGCTGTGCAGACATATATGGGATAGATAATTAAAAACCTTGTATATATTTATATACATATATGACGTCATATACATCCATCCAATCTTGTCATTATACACAAAGTAAAACAAAAGAACTGGTCACAAAACAACAAAAGTCTTAAGATAATGTCTTGGTTTACAAAACTTGACCATTGAACTCTTTTCAGAATCTCCTCGGGAGGTGTGGTAGCCGAATAATTGGCGAAGATAAAGGAGGTACGTTTCAGAGGCTTAACGCTAGCCGGCCGACATCCAGCGAAGAATAAAAGCGGCCGAATAGAATATGCCGAATAGGGGGGATCCCTGTGGCCGAGTAGTGGAAAGTATAATGATTAAAAAAAAAAAGTAGGCCCTGGCCCCGAGGATCAGCAGAAACGAGTATAAATATAGTGGCAATGAACTAGAAAAGGTACGCAAGAACTACTACTAAAAAAGAACTTAGCAAATGAGCTTCCAAAAGTAGAAGAACTGACTTGTCCGTCGGAGTGCTAATTCCGGCACCCCCGACCGGAGTATTTGTATCTTTTCAGGTGACTAGCTGAGAACCATTGGCGTTTTCCAGGATCTGAAGAGTATTTCCAATCCACTCCCCCACAACTGGCGCCGTCTGTGGGAATACTCAAATACATCCATGGAAGGCGTGACCGAAGATCCTCCGATAGCCACCGACGAGATTGCGCAAGAAGACAACCTCACCCCAGCTAATATGCTCGGAAAAGAAACCATTGCGGCACGACGCGTTTTGAACTTTGATTCGCCAACAACTTCAGCACAAGAAACAATGCAAGCTATCATGGAACAAGCAAAGCAGAATGAACAAAGGCTCGAGAACATGATCGCCGAGCAACGACTCCGCCAAGATTTGGCCTGAGGTAGCAAAATCTAGAGAGGCCATGCACCAGAACGAGCAACCTCCGAGGCGGGCAGGCGCAGACCGGGTTCGACCAAAGGATACCGATAGCAACTCCAACTCATTATCCACGAGCTTGGCGCAGGGCGATCCAAACCTCGGCTCCTCCGAAAAGGTTCGCGAACAAGGAGCAAGCGCGGAGGAGCGGCTCAAGCGAGGAAGACCGGCACGATCCTTTGTTCGACGGATTGCGAGCGTCCGCCCAAGAAATTCAAAAGCTCGTCGTTCACTCTTCTGACGGAAAATCGGACCTTGATCATATCGTCATTATAAGCAGAGCCATGACGCTCCACGCAGACAATGAAGCCCTCATGTGCCGAATATTCCCTAGCAGTCTAGGTCCACTAGCCGTCAGGTGGTATTACAAGTTGGAGCCAGCTTCGATTAAAAGCTTCCACCAACTGCAGAAATCCTTCAGGGCTAGGTTCATCACCAACGAGGTACAACCGAAGCAGGCCGACTCCCTCTGGGCCATGCAAATCCAGTTGGGAGAGACGCTCAGAGCGTATTCGGCGCGATATTGGGAGTGCTTCAACCTTGTTGACGACGCCTGCAACGACTCCATGGCCATCACCGCCTTCAAAATGGGCCTACATCCTGACAGTGCTCTGCGTAGTTCCCTGACCCGAAGGCCCCCCAAAACGGTCTGGGCATTGATGAAGAAAGTTGAAGAATACTGTAAAGTCGAAGATGATGCCCTGAGGACAAAAGCCGGACAAATATCCAGCAAAACGGCCCTCACGATTGGCAAAATTAAAGTCTCCGGATTCGGAGCGCCCTTTGGTGCATCACCTTAGGGCCGAATAAGCCTCCGGATTCGGAGCGCCCTTCGTGGATATCACGATTGGCCGAATAAGCCTCCGGATTCGGAGCGCCCTTCGTGGATATCACGATTGGCAAAATTAAAGTCTCCGGATTCGGAGCGCCCTTTGGTGCATCACCTTAGGGATAATGGATATCACGATTGGCCGAATAAGCCTCCGGATTCGGAGCGCCCTTCGTGGATATCACGATTGGCAAAATTTAAGCCTCCGGATTCGGAGCACCCTTTGGTGCATCACCTTAGGGCCGAATAAGCCTCCGGATTGGGCGCCCGCCGTGAATATCACGATTGGCAAAATTAAAGTCTCGGTCGGGCGCCCTTTGGTGCATCACCTTAGGGCCGAATAAGCCTCCGGATTCGGAGCGCCCTTCGTGGATATCACGATTGGCAAAATTAAAGCCTCCGGATTCGGAGCGCCCTTCGTGGATATCACGATTGGCAAAATTAAAGCCTCCGAATTCGGAGCGCCGTTTGGTGCATCACCTTAGGGCCGAATAAGCCTCCGGGTTCGGAGCGCCCTTTGGTGCATCACCTTAGGGCCGAATAAGCCTCCGGATTCGGAGCGCCCTTTGGTGCATCACCTTCGGGCCAAATAAGGAACTAAGCCGTGCCTTAGCCGGCCCACGAGAACGACCCATCCCGGTTAAACTCGTACCCCGCCTAAGGCAAGGGCCGATCCCTGAATACAGGAAACAGGAAAAATACTTAAGCTACTCAAAAGTTCCGGCAGCAAACTAGCCAATGGTAAACGATTAAACCATACGAAATGAGATGCTTAACCATTAAAAGTTGGGATTAGGAACATTCATTTGGCATAGCTAAACAAAAGACCTTCAGAGCAAGACTCAACTATATGAAATAACACTTTTTATTTGATTTAAAAGTTGTTACCGAGGCATAATCAGCGTTCGAACATTACAATATCTATCTCTAAATTTCTAAAGCAAAGCAACTAATCGCTCTAACCGCGCCGGAACCGGCATGTCACCGGGCCTCTGACACCATCGACAATGTCAAGGCCAAGATCCAAGACAAGGAAGGTTAGTGGCAACGGTCGTTGCGTCTCCTTTCGGGGCGATCTGCTTCAACAACTTCGAGGCTGACGCGTTCCCAGTTTCTCCTTTCAGCGGTCCACCTCCCACACCGGAGAATTCTCCGCCGCAAACCATCTCCGCGCCAAGATCGGCCGGAACTTGAGCTCCTGCAACTATCACCACCATCTGATGGTGAGAACTCTTGATCATCACGCATAGCGAGATCTTTGGTGAGCCAAATCGTTGATTGCACTGGCGCTGCCCTCTTATTCTCACCAATGGCGCGATCTCGAGGCCCAGATCGGTGATTTCATTAACATCAAACCCTCGAGGCAAGCGTCGGTCAACATTCTCCATGACCTAGTCAACCCAACGGTGGCTAAAACGCATGACTAGCATAGCGGTTGGCTCACGGCTTCTTTAAATTTCAACAACACATGCGAAATGGCTTTATTCAAAAAGCGACCATTACATGTAGGCGCGGGCCGATCCATGTAATCGGCGCATTGATTTAACATGAGGCCGATTGGTTTATTCACATCTATCCAAACATTTATGCAATAAAATTAAACACGCACCGCATGAATCACGAAGACAATTCGTTATTTTCAATAAAGCGTCTTTTATTCAAAAACCAGAAATTACATAATTGCGAACGCGATCGTTGAATCTTACAATTAAAGTCATACGGCACCCCCCTCATCCTCACTCTTCTCAACCTCGAAAGCAGTAACCAGAAAGTCCTTACTGTGGTAGAGAGCTCATGCCGATTCGATGCCTGACAAGCGAAGAGATTCGGCGACTTCACATGCCTTGATCCAACCATGCCTGAACCCACGATTTTCGCATCGGCAAACCTCTTGACAGCGTTTCCTTAGTCTTTTGGATCCCAACCAAGCGCCCTTCGCGAAAACCTTTTTCATAAGACCTCCTTGGCGGACTCAATGCGAACATGCTTGCCGTCTCCACGATCGGCAAGCGGTAACTTATAAGCCCGTGGTAACCCTCTCTTCCACGATTGGATTTGCTTCGCTGGTTGTACTTTAGTTGCTTTGATACTTTTAACTCTAACTTCGACCATCTCCACGCGAGCCTCCAAGCTGCGGATACGCTCATCCTTTTTCTCCATTTCTCGTGGCGGCGCAATCGCATGCCGACTTCATAAGTCATATAGAGCCCTTTCACCGCCCCATGAATGCCCTCGCGAAACGCCGTAGTCTGACGACCAACCATTATTCTTGAACCGGAGGAAATATTTGTCGAGCAAACTCGACCGCCACATCTGGATCTCGAGCGATCGAGTCCGCTTCCGTCATGGGCTTATTCTTCACAAATCTTGCCAAAACTTAACGGGCGCGGATTCGTCGATCTCCTTCGACTTGGGCGTGGCGATCTCCCACAGGGGCTACTGTCCGTGCGGGTGACCTACTACGACGTCGAGGAGATTGGCGCCTCTCGACCCATAGAACTCTTGCTCGCGACGCATCAAAGGCGCACCGGTGCTCACCGATGCATATCACCCCCGAGCTCAGCCAGCGTCTTGGCCTCCCCTTTGCTGTTAAAGAAGAGTTTGTTTGACATTCGCACAACAGATTCTCTCAACAAGTCCGAAACAGATACCTACCAGACTCTTAAAAGCTGTACCTTTGATCATTTAACGCTCGCAGAGGCAGCACGATCGAGGCAAGTTCATTAATCGCGAAACCCAAGCGCCCGACGCCGACCAAGCTGACGGCAGGACAAGCTTTCGGCTCAAGATCTTCAGCCTACGTAGTACCCAACCGGCTCACAAGTCGATTCAGGCAGGAGCAGATACATCAATCTGTTCGGCTAAACTACCCCAGCCGGCTCATGAAGCCAGAGCTATCATGAACCCCCTGGGGCAAGGGCAGATTCATCAATCTAAGGGCCCCAGACCAGTAGGCAGTGAAATTGCAAATGGTGATTTTGATGGGACATATAATGAATCTGCATAAACCCATACCCCAGCCGGCTCATGAAGCCAGAACTATCATGAACCCCCTGGGGCAAGAGCAGATTCATTAATCTAAGGGTCCAAGACCAGTAGGCAGTGAAATTGCAAATGGTGATTTTGATGGGACATGTATCGAATCTACAGGAACCCAGATATTTATAGCAACCCAGATAACCTTTTCCTCTCTGCTTTCGGTGATTAGCGACTTCCGACTTGTTTAGAAGAATTCTAGATAAAATCATTCGTGCCACATTAAAATTATTCGGCCAACGCGTTGACTGGTAAGAGCAGAGTTATCAATCTATTCGGACCAAGTACCCGGTAGGCTCACAAATGGATTGAACTAGAATTCCTATTATGAACCCCACAGCAAGGCGATTCATTATATCAGGATTTTCCCACATTATATGCAATTCCATTTTACCAAATGTATTGAACACAGAACTCTTTCGAACAAAGTAGAAACAAAAATTACAAGACTAATTACAAGATTAAAATTAAACCACTGAACTCTATCATACAAAGTGTAGTGGTAGAAAAAATTACACAATCTCAAGGAACTTTTCATTAATAAATTGCAGAATACCCACCAATTTATACATGAAAATTACTGAACCAACAAAGCAATATCCAAAAGAAGAAAAACAAAAACAAAAGTCGCCTGATCAGTAAACGGCTCCCAGATCATTCATCCGTATCGGACTCAAGTGGCTCAACATCCACCTGCTCATAAGGAATTGGCTGATCCAACATAACCTCAGCCGCAGCAAGGGCTTTGAGCCACCCATGTTTGAACCCGCGATTCTCACATTTTGACACCTCTTCAACATATTCCGTCGAGGCGCCTCTCCTGCCTCAAGGCCTCCGATTGACTTTCCCTCGGGCGCCTTAAGCTCCTCTAAGCGAGCTTCGCTTGACAAGTGCTTTCGGGAAAGATTGAGCGATTCCTCACTGCATTCGCCCTAACCTCGACGCATCGGCCGCATTGGTGACTCGAGCCCTCTCTTTCTCCGCTTCGTCAAGGCGCTCTCCATTTCGGCTCTGATAATTTCGAACTCGGCCCTACTTTTTTGACCCTGCAGCTCCGTTTGCAAATGGTCAATCCTCCCGAGAGCATCATGCAGGCGGCGACCCAAGTCGGTGATCCTTTCGACCGTCTGCGAAGCAAGTTGGTATGAGTAGATGCCTTTAACAAACTAGAGCGAAATGAAGACAACTTACCAGGAATGCCGATTGAGCAGTTAGGGCAACAGCCAAAATATCGAGCCGCAAAGACCAAGGCTTTGTTGTCACCGGTAGAGAAATTGAAGCCGCCAAGCTTCACGCTACGGATCCTCGAGGCGTCGGATAGAATCGGTGTATCCCTCACCTTTGGCTGAATAACGAACGGAGCGACCACTTCCGGTTCTTCAAGACGAGGCCGTTTGCTAGCGGGCTCAGCTTCCGAACTCGCTTCTCCCTCGGCACCACGTCTTTGGCCTTGGTTCGGAATCAGCTATTCACCACCGGCCTGTTCTCCACCCTTTTCCGTATCAGACATAGCAACCTCAACCGTCCCTCGAGCGAGCACGAAGGGTTTGATCAATTTGGGATCGATCGGCGCGATCGGCCTTCTTCGGGCGGCCATCCGTTCGCATTTCTTCTGAGCCATCTGCGTTAGGCTTTCCTTCGCCATACCCTCAAAGAAATCGCCGGATAGATCCTCCAAGTTCGCAAAAATATCCCCGGAAGAAAAATCTGCTCGTCCTGACCCGGATGGCTCGGTGACCTCAAATGCCGAGCGTACGGCCACGTCGCCCTCTACTACCTCAGTAAACTCCCCAGCCGGATCGGCAATCACCTCTGCAACCGGCTTGGCGTCTCCCCCCGAATCAGAAGCTACGAGACCGATCTGCCTAAGGTTCTTAAAGCCGGGGAAGATAAGAGCCGAGAGCTGTTGATCGCCAACTGGAATCGGAATGTTGTCTGCAGCCGAAAAAGTAGTGTAAGTGGGTTCGTACCGGAGGAGAATATGGGCGGCCCTCCCTTGCTTTTGTAAGTTTGGGCGGCCGAAATATGCAAGTGCAGTCTTGATTTCCCCAAGCACCACCTCGTCAACCGAAGTTAGAACTTTCTTCAATCTATTACCTGCAAAGGATGAAAAGCGATTTAGAGAAAAGAGCCGAATAAGAGATAGGCCAACAAACATAAGGTATCATGTGGCAACCTGGGTCACCCTTATGTCTGGGAATAGGGTCCAGGCGATCCTCCCCTTCAGCGAACTCCCAGTTACCTCGGACGTTGACCATCACATCGTCAACCCGCTTACCAGAACTGGCAAGCATGGTCACCAAGTGATGGTCAGTATCTTTGGCCCTGAGAAAATATCGCCCCAGCCGACCGGAGGATTTGGCTAAGGCGTAACAATGCCGAATGGCCGGAACCCCAAGGTTAAGCCTAAGGCGTTGATTCAGCTCTACAACCCCCATGATAATTCGAAAGAAATTTACGTTGGGTTGAGAAGGAATCAAATCCCAGTAGCGGAGAACGGCCCTAAGAAGCGGGTGTAGGGGAAAACGAACCCCGCCCTCCGCAATGGATAAAAGAGGGAATACGATCGTGTTTTGATCTTCCCTCTCCATGTCGAGGGCGTTGTCCGTTACAAGGGATAAATGAACGTCGTCAGGAATAGAAAAATGTTGCCGAAAACCAGAGATACGATCCTCAGAAAGGAGGTCCTTCAAATGTTTGGCCATCGTAGCAAACTAAATGTTCGCCGAAGCCAAAGTAGCAAACAGAAAATAGGATCGCAAAGAGAGGATAAGGAAACTTACGAAGAGCAGATGAGACAAGGGAAGACGGGAAGAAGTTGCAGAAAATGCGAGTCACGGAGGGATATGCAATGGCGATCCAAAAGTCTCAGAGAATCGACAAAATGCGAATTCGAAAGGACCAAAGTTTCAAATCACAATAAATGCAGAGATATACATGAATAGAGCGGGAAAGCGTAATGATGAGAAAAAAGGGGGGCGCGCCCCCTGATATATATTGGGGGACGCGAA
This sequence comes from Camellia lanceoleosa, assembly GCA_025200525.1. Lineage (NCBI taxonomy): Eukaryota > Viridiplantae > Streptophyta > Magnoliopsida > Ericales > Theaceae > Camellia > Camellia lanceoleosa. The sequence goes on along the minus strand of CM045761.1, from coordinate 186,721,371 downwards.
GCCGTCTGATGATAAACTCCTCGAATTCTGAACCAAACACGCCGATTAACTACCGTCAATAGGGAGTTCGGAGGGCAATTGTGGTAGCCGAATAATTGGCGAAGATAAAGGAGGTACGTTTCAGAGGCTTAACGCTAGCCGGCCGACATCCAGCGAAGAATAAAAGGGGCCGAATAGAATATGCCGAATAGGGGGGATCCCTGTAGCCGAGTAGTGGAAAGTATAATGATTAAAAAAAAAAGTAGGCCCTGACCCCGAGGATCAGCAGAAACGAGTATAAATATAGTGGCAATGAACTAGAAAAGTGCATAAGAACTACTACTAAAAAAGAACTTAGCAAATGAGCTTCCAAAAGTAGAAGAACTGACTTGTCCGTCGGAGTGCTAATTCCGGCACCCCCGACCGGAGTATTTGTATCTTTTCAGGTGACTAGCTGAGAACCATTGGCGTCTTCCAGGATCTGAAGAGTATTTCCAATCCACTCCCCCACAGGAGGCACAATGGTTGGCCGACAAAACAGAGACTCTAGATCATCAACTCCGAGCCTTGTCATGCGCTTGGTCACCTACATACATAATATAAATAATGAGCGAAAGCTTAGTGAATAATAACAGAGTAAAGATTTTAATGAATGATATCCAGTTTCATATTGTATCAATCAGAGAGATAAACATGGTCGTATAAAAAACCGAGTCATGTTCATAATCGTATTCAAATCACGTGTGGTACTTCCATTAGCATTAACATATCACTTTGGTCAAGCATATCAAGTTCCATAATGTAACCTTCAATACCAGGTAACATATCTCATACATGGGCCACGGTATTGTTTCCCCTGGCCAAGGGCTTGGGCCATAGTATTGTTTTCCTTGGGCGAGGGCCTCATGACCACAAGCCATAGTATTATTTTCCTTAGGCGAGGGCCTCCGCTAAGGATACCACAAATACATCTCAAAGATATGGATCATCATTCATGGAATCGCAAAAGAGCCTTTTGTATCATTTAGAAAAACTTCATATCATTTCATAATGTCTAGAAAGTACTTCATATCAAACATAGCTTTACAAAGTTATTACTTATAGATAGTTGGACAGATAGCTTGATAGCAACCAATGGACCATCAACTTACGGCGCGTGACCTACACAAACAAAAAAAATACACATATTGAAACACACTGTAGACACTCTATTTTTGACCGTCCTCAAGACTTGGACGTCACCGTTGGAACACTCGGTGATCATCCATGTTTGTGTTCGTCTTGAGTTCCCGGAGGCCTTGGCAACGCGCCTCGTCTCAGGACCTCTCGACTCGACTGTTTTGTGGTTGGTTTGGCACCAAACACTTGTGTTTTGCCTTTGAGGGGCAGGGAATGCCTTTTGAGGAATCCCCACACACCACCGGCCATGGCTTGAGGCCACCGGCTGTCTTCTGTTGCCATCGGCCAAATGTTTGGCCGACCGGCCATAAGTTTTGGCCAAAGTCACTTTTGGCTGGCCGACCACTGTTCATCTGCTTTTAGCAGATATTTTGTGCCAGCTGTGATAGCTAGCACCCACTCTGTTCCTCTCCATACACGTGTATAGAGGGATTTCCCTTTTGGATGGCTTGTTTTGGAAGCCTTACAAGAGGGAGTTGCCTATAAGAGAGGGCTTCCTCTCTTGGTGAGGGGTTTGACATTTTAGACAGCCATTTTTAGGGTTTGAGTTCTAGGGTTAGGGTTTGGTTTATATCCTATCTCTATAAGTGTGTGTTTTGTCTCATTTTTCTTCACAAACACACACCATCACACCATCTCTTGGAGCTGAGGCCCTTGAGGGTTGTTTTTAGAGTTTTGAAGTTGATTTCAACCTGAAGAAGCTGCTGGAGCTTCATTTGTGAAGAAGGTCTACAAGGGTAAGAAGTTTGTCCTTTTATTTCCCATTTTTGCATTCTACTTTTGCCTATCTTGCAACTGTTTTTTGGCTTTGTGTATAACACATAAAAGTTCTATTTTTAAGGCCTTTAAATAGTTTGTTAAGAGTGTTTTAAGCTTTGGGGTTGTTTGACCCCTCTTAAGCCTTGTTTGGCCCCTGTTTTGTGCCATTTTGTGTGAGCTCCGGGATCATGGTGTTTGGGCCTCCTCACCACTAAAATCTTGAGGGATTTCAGAGGTGAGGATGATGCCTTGAGGTCCTAAGAAGGAGAGGGCCACCCCGTCTCCTTGTTGTCCTTGAAAAGGGCTATTTTTGCCTCTTGAGGGAGCACCATGTTTTAGTGTGTGTTGGCCATGCCTTAACTGATTTTTGTGCTTATTATGTCATAATATGCCTATGTTTTTAGTTGGTTTTGGTACACCATGCTTGCTTAGCATACATGCCTTGTAATGCCATGTTTAGGCCTTAACATGCCTTAGGTTGTAAGTCCTTGTTCTAGCATGTTTTAGTCCTAGCTTCGTGAAGCTTTAATGCATGTTTTTGTATGCTTTAGCTCTATTTTAAATTGCTTGAGTCATACTTGCCATGTATTGTATAGCTCCTTTACATTTTGGCTTGTTAACCTTAAGTATTGGGACCTTAATTGCATGCCATGCTTATCTTGTTCATTTGGTTTGGCACCATTTTAGCATGATTTCAGAGCTTTCCATTGCATGCTAATTATCCATGTTTGAATCTTCTTAAGTGTGCTTAGAAGTTGCTCTTTATGCTTGAATGTTGGTCCATGTTTGCATGCATGTTAATGTGTCCATTACTCCTTCATTTTTGAGCACCTTGGCCACTGTTTTAGGCCTAGTTAGGGCTGCTTAAATCATGTTTAAGTCCATCTTTTTGCTCGTTGCATATGCTCCTTGTATGTTGTAGCATATTGGTGAGTTGTTGCATGTTTGAAATTGCATGATTGAATGATGTCACATGCTTGTTTGCATGCTTAAACACCCACATTGTGCCTTGCATACTTGTTGGTTGCATTATCTCATGCCTTGCATGTCTTGTATGCTTGTTTGCATTACCCATGTTGCATACTAGTCAACATGCTTAGGATTGCATGGCATTGCATTGGCATGCATGCTACACCTCTTGAGTTGAGCATGATAGAGGTTGAGCCCCTTGGCTTGTTTATTTGTATTGCATTACATTTGAGATTGAAGTTGCATGCTTGATTCTTTGGGCCATCATGCATGGAAATGCGTGATTGGTGGTCCGAGAATCAAGGTTCACGTCCCTTTGAGTCATAAACATGATATGGGATGTGATTGGTGCATATATTACTTGAAATGCATTGCCATGCCAAGTATTGCCCTCTGCTGCTGTCAAATCCGGTTCTGTAGGAACTTTTGTCTGGCCGGCCACATTTAGTGCCGGCTGGCCATCATTTTTGGCCGGTGGATCAGAGTTGTGGTCGGTGACCATTCTGCATGGCCGGTGGTGTTCTCTTCCAACTGGTGGTGTTCCTTGGCATCCATAGAGCAAACCCTGAGACTTTGGCGGATCTCAGAGGAGCAGAGCAGGGAAAACAGAGGCATCTTGGGCATGTCGGTGGATTTCCGGGCAAAGCCGAGCGTGCACTGCATTGGGCCTTCATCCCGGGACTGTTTATTGCTTTATTAGATTAGTTAATTTGCTTAATTGATTTAGTTGGCTTGTAATAATTAATTAGCTAGGATAGTTGATTATTTATTCAGTCTGTATTATTCTTTCGGTCCCTCCGAGCGAGGGCAAATTTGTAATAAGTGTGGATGAGTGTGTGAATGTCTTCCAACCCCCATTTCTTTCTCCCATTTACTTACCTACTTTGATGGTTAGTATTAGGTCATATTTAATTTAGCATACCTTATGCTATGCATGCGTGCACCATTCATCAGTATTGCATGCACCAGGCTTGGCGCATCATGCTAATGGCATTATATTTCAAAATAAATTTGAATATCTGCTACTTGTGCATTTCACATGTCATCCTTAAATTAGCCGAGCCTATTCTAGTGACATTTTGTATGCAATGCATTAGGCACTTAACATGGACTTGGATCATGCATTGATTGCTAACATGTCCTTGTTTTGGCACGGAGTACTTTGTAAGTATTTCATGCTTTAGCATCCTTGCATGCGTGTGAGTGTTGCCATGACATCATGCTTACCATGTGACTAGATGCTTATATGTTAAACTGCCTGAATGCCTGTGGGTGAAGGTTGGATTGTTTGAGTTGGAACAACTCATTGAAATCTGTATTTTAGCCTACATGAGAGGAGCAAACCATTTTCAAAACAAACATGAAATGTTTTGTTCCAATTTTGGCGATTTGGTCTATACTTGTTTGCTGTGCGCATAACATAGTAAATCTTGGCTAATAACCGGAATAAGAACACATAACGTTTTCAAAATTGGATATCATGATTAGTAGAGGCCGGTCTTCGGACCGGGCGAGAGGGGGTGCTCATAGTTGACCTTCCCCAATCGTACCCAAGTTTCTGAGCCGAGGTAACTTTGGTGATGACGGACACGTGGCCTTTGGCACCGAGTCAGGGTTTCCTAAATTTCCCCATAAAAAATATTTAGGTGGCGACTCTGTATCTGCCAAAGCAGTCCATGTTTGGCACTTCTTTCAAAATCTATTTTTCTCAAAACGATTTGCCAAATTTGGACTCTTTGGTTCAGATTTAGAACCGTGACAACAAATCGAGTCCGAACTGTAGTAAGCCCAATATGAACAACACAGGGGTTCATCCTCCTGGGGCGTTTGGGGACGTCTACAGTTTTTGGCCACTCTGCTGGGGACTTTAGAGAGCTTGACTCGAACTCGTGATATCCTGTTTTGATTACATTTATGTGTTTCTTTGCATTGCATGTGCATTGGTGCGCCTAGGACACTGTGTTGGCCATTTGCTATTCCTGAGCGGTTTGCCAGAGGCATGACTTTGTCAAAGCATGCCATAAGGTCGACGGTTCATGTGCTCGCCAAGATGGGAACACAAACCCGGTTTCTTGGGGCACCCTTTTCGACCATTCGACCTAGTGCATATTCGAATCCATAACGACCATTCCAAACTAGGGCGGGTTGCTTACCCGATGTTAGGTTGTTTGAAACATTGCGTCGTAGTGAAACCCTAGCTCGACAAAATAGGACGGGAAACCCTACCCCAAAGATAGGGGTGTTTTTGCTCTCTCGACTTGCTATGTGCTTTCAGAGTATATCTCTACAGGAACACACATATCAGTTTGCAAGATTGAGTACCAAGCCTGAGGGCACCAGTATCAGTTTGCGAGAATCAGTTATATCTGTGGATATCCGATTCAGTATTTTGTGAGACAGTGATTTCTGGGGAATAGTGATCAGTAGTAGAGTACAGTTGTTCGGCTGCACCTGTGTTTGATCCATTTGGGCTGAAATGCTGCTTGTTTTTCCTTTCAGTTTAGAGAGTTCCAGAATAGTTAGCGCTCCCCCTTGCCGAGGCAAGACTTATGATGACGCAGAATTCGGAGGAGATTGTGGTTATGACAGCTGCATTAGATCAAAGAATCACTTTGCAAAGTGAGACCAATGTTGATATGCTGCATCCACCCAGGTCGCCTGCTGCACACCCGGTTTGGACCCCCCAGCTATATCAAGCTCGCGAGCCTACTACATTTGAACTGATGGGGATGATAGGTGATCTTCAGAGGTCCGTGGCGGATCTCGCCTATGGAATGTCCGCTTCGCCACCAGCCGCACTATATGCCGGAGGTTTTGTACCCTAGGAGGCCCTGCTGTTGGGACGGATTATGATTGAACTTAGCCAACCGGAGATGGCCTCCAGCTATGGCAACGACGTATCAACTCAAACCCTCGATCAGGTTGAGGCCAGAGGTAAAGACAAAATAAAGTCGGATGCTGATCCCATCGAACAACTGCTGTGGGTAGTTGAGGCTTTGAAAGCCAGGGGGATGAACAAGGAACAAATATCTACAGTTGTGACGAAAGCTATGGAGGATGCTTTCCCCACTCCACCTGAGGGTAGTTCAAGTCAGTCAGAAAATCGAGATAGACCCCGTCATGCCAGAACAATTCCCTCCATTCCCAACCCTGCACCGGGAAAGGATCAGAAAGCCAAGGTGGCGCCTACCAACCCTTTCGCCAGTACGTCTAGCAAAAGTACTCAGGCTTCAAAGTGCCTGCCCCGAGGGTGCATGGTCTTCCATGCTCTCTACATGCCTTTGTCCAAGGCACTTCAGATCCTTGCCAAGAGGGGACATCTTAAACCATTGGAGCCTCGACCTCTGCCGAAGAATCTCCCTACTACGCACGATGCTGCTCAATACTGCGCGTATCACCAGCAAACTGGTCATGCTACCGATAATTGCTTCCGCCTTCATCATGAGGTACAGGATTTGATTGACAACGAGGTTATCCTCCCACCCACCTCAGCCAAGTCCGTTACTACTCAGTTGTTGGACTTTGAGGATACTGATACTGCAAGTATGTAATCAGAAAGTGAACCACCTGCGGGCGGCATTTGGTATATTTCAGATGTGGCGTCTGGCACGCATTTTTGAGCATCTGTGAATGCTAGCTTTGTAAATTCTGGCTTGGGTATTGAGTCAGTCTTTTGTTTTGAGTCTGTCTCTTTGTCTTGAGTCAGTCTTTTTGCTTAAGGGTTTGTCTTATTGTAGCGAGTCAGTCCCCTTTGTATAGAATACCAGGTGATTCCGGGGTTGTTGCCTCGAACACCGTTTTGTCTTGTAATTACCTGTTTTTGTTTTTAAGTCTATTTCTGCCGAGGAGCCGGTTATACTAACAAATCTGAATGAAACCGCTGTGGCTATCTCGTTTTCGTGCTTGCTTTCAGTTTGAGCTAGTTGTGCCAAAGGAGGCGAATGGAACGGTAGTACATTCTACCTAGTCTCTTGTGCCCCGAAAATCATTGAAATGACCTAAGTTTTTCAAAAGCCCTTTTTGAACACCACGGTGATAAAAACGAAGAGGAAGGAATTCCTCGGGTTTTGCGAAATTTTGATCATTTTGAGAGAAGGAGAGGTGTGCTGAGCCTTTAATGAATGAAATCATGCTGTCGGTGAGTCTTGAGAAGGACCACGCTTGATCCAGATTGGTTCCACACTATCTTCAAAGATGAGCAATATGTCGCCAGAAAACTTTCAAAAAAAAATGTTTTACGACGTCCTGTGGAGACCTGTGTGGAATCTTTCTTGAGATTGTGCAGCCTAGGATCGCTCTCAGCCTCAAGGTTCAATCTATCTGTTTCGAACCTAGAATCCATTCAAAGCATTCAATAGTCAACCGCAACTGCCATGTAAGGCCCGTGTGGCCCAATTTGAAGCCGCCCTCGAGCAAGAGGCACCAAAATCAAATCAAAAAGGTCAAATCTCACTGGAAAAAGCTCGTGAAGCAACCGTGATGGATTCTTCTGCAAATAAACGCAACAGTCACTCTCCTGTATACAGAGGGCTGCGATTTCAAAACCATTTGGCATGCACTTGCTACACTTTTACCCTTTGAGAGGCTCGCTGGGCCAAAAACCCAGAAGGGCGACCCAGGAAAAAGTTAGAGCAAGAAAAGTATAAAGAAAAAAAAAAAAAAAGAAAAAAAGAAAGAAAAAAAAATGCAAAAATACAAAAGCAAAAATATATATGCAAAAAAAAAGAAAAAAGAAAAAGAATTGAAAGAGAAAAGAAAGAACAAAGCTCGCAAGGTCGAAAACCCGCATCGGGCGCCTTGACAAAAGTTAGAGCCTAAAAAGTGAAGGTTAAAATACCCGAGTGTACCTTAATTGGAACTACGTAAGGCTTGATTCCCGTGTCTGGGATACGTAGGCAACTTCATCTTGAAGTCCAGCCCCCAACGCTTTCATAGCGCCCCATTCCATGTAATGGTTTTTGATCATTCTTGCCTCATCTGCATTCGACAGTTCGGTTATGACAACCGTGAACTACGTAAGGCTTGATTCCCATGTCTGGGATACGTAGGCAACTTCATCTTGAAGTCCAGTCATGATTGCTCTTACAGTGACTGTGTCCATATATTGGTTCAGACCATCGTCTTTGGAGTTCAGTCGTCATTAATAAAGACTGTTTTCCGCATGCTGCGGCATCATCCAAACAAGGGGCAACTTTCCGTTGCCATCCATTGCCATGCGTTGTCATAAGTTACCCTGAGTTTCTGTCCAAACCAGGGGCAACTTTTCGTTGCCATGTACCCCCTTTAAGCAAGGGGCAATTTTCCATTGCCTCCAATCCGAGGTTGCGCATCTCGAGGGTAAGTTCCGTGCTCGTTTAGCATTGACCGTTTGCAAAAATAATTTTTGAAAATGTTTATTGATGTTGACTATTTTCTCGAAAAACCATTTCATTTTCCAAAACCGGACCATTTCTTGCACCCAAAAAGGAAAATTTTCAGTGCTCGCAGCCTGACTTGCAGGATTTTCAAATCAAAAATTGAACAAGTATGTTAATCCAACTCTCATTTTGGTCAAAACTGTTTTAGGAAGAAAACAAAAAAATGGTCAAAGTGATGAACTAGGGGCGCAATCGAGTCAGGTATTCTGTCTTTCCCCCGCCGTTAACATGCTTGCCAGAAAGGCATCTTGTTCGCCGGAAGAAGCTTTCCCCATCCAGAATCTCAACTGGACGTCACCGGAAGAAATAGTCATGAAGCTAATAAGATCGTGGTGAACCCACAACTTCCTATTCATCTATCATTCACTCTGGGGAGGGCTGAAAAATGAGAGAATAAAGAATAGAGAGGTGTAAGTCGAGAGAAAAGTGAAGAAAAGGGTGTTGTGAGAAAAAACAAGCTTGAGAGCCAAGTGACGTGAGAATCACAAGTCAAAATGGGTGGGAATCATACTCGAAGGAACTGGCTCCTCGAGATCTGAGGTCTTTTGTTTTTGTAAACACGTCTGTGTGTCGTGTCTTTGTCTTGTTTACCTCAACTTTCGTCTTGAGTCTTTTCCGAGCATGTCTCGTTGTGTCCAGGTCACGCGCCTTTTGTTTGAGTCTTTCCTGCTGTGTTCAGTTTTAGGCTCGATACCCCGGTTGCAGAACTCTTCTTCAAAAGTTAAAATCGTTTATGCTCAGAGTGATGTGCCATTCTTTACATTTTATGCGAAGCAAAAGGAGAAAGGGAAGAATTTGGGGTATCTGAGTGTGTTTTAGTCTCAGCCGATTCTACCTTTGTATTCCGTCTTGTCAGATTGGGCTGTTTGTTCAAGATTTGCTGTGTGCAGAATGAACCGAGTACTGTGTTATGAGCTGTATGCAAATTAGTCCCCAGTGGAGTAAGGGCTGTGTGTTCATAATCAGGCAGTGGGTTGCTTGGGTCGTTTTACTGTTAGTGGGTTCGTTATCTGATTATTATAGTGCAAGTGTTCAATTTTCAGACAGCAAATCAATTTCATTTACATTGAGTTGTAACATGATGCAATGCAGTGTGAAGTATGAAATGTATGAGATATAAAAAATGTAATACTTTTTCAGACAAAAAGTTTGTTTCATTTCATCATCTTTTCAAGTATATAGTTTTGGAAACAAAAACCTGCCCGCGGCAGTACAAAGTATCCTAGCTACCAACAAAGGGAAAAAGTACAAAAGAAGAAGAAAACAGCAAAAGTCTGTATCAACATCAAGAGATCTCAGGCCTGGGAGTCCGTCCTCGCCCTTTTCCTGGATGAAGGTCCAGGAGCATCATCAGGAGCAGCACTGTCATCTGAGTCCGAGCCCGAGCCGTCTCTGGTCTCCTCCTCTGATGACCCCGCCTTTGCCTCCGCCTCAGCCTCCGACTCATCGTCATCATCGTCTAGAACTGGAGCCCGTGAGCTACTCCCAGCATGAGTGCGCCCCTCCTTGGTGCGGGCAAATACTCTGCCCTCATCATCTCTCCTCGGCAGAATGGAAGGTCCACCGAGCACCTCCTACTTGGGAATCGGGAAGGGAGGTTGAAAAACATAAAAGGTGACTCGATCAAGATATCGTGAGCGCTTTATCGCTGCGTGAAATCTGATGTATGAATGCCGTGAGCGCTTAATCGCTGCGTAATGCGCAGGCGAGTACAGTGTGTGAACGCCGTGAGTAGTTAATCAGTGCAGAATGCAGTGTAGGAGTATAGTGTGTGAACGCCGTGAGCAGTTAATCAGTGCAGAATGCAGTGTATGAGTACAGTGTGTGAATGCCGTGAGCAGTCTATGAAGTGTTGTGTTATGCATCAGATTATGTTAAGCAGTTTATGTATGGTTCGAGACTGTAGTCAGAAAGAACATACCGGAATACTGTAAAGGGCCAGGAGATCGAAAGTCCGCTGTAGCATCCCCATCATGGAGGCATTCAGCTCCAGGGACTGCCGGGTGTACTCGGAGGAAGCCTGCAAAAATATCAGATACATCAATATTCTGCAGAATATCAAATAAACTGAAATGAAACGACTGTACAAGAGTGCAATAATACATACCGGAGGCAAGTCGAGGACACCGACTAACTCGTGATCAACCGGCGGAGGGGCAAAGGGGATCTGGTAGGTCACCCCACCCTACCCTCTGTATGTCATCGTCGTGGGGAGTGCTGGCCAACTAGCCCCCGGCCCACTCCGAGCTCCGCTCCCGCCACGGACTCGAGCCTTCCTCGATGTCCCTATCCTTGTGCCTACCCTGGCTGTAGGCATCGCAGGTCTCTCTCTCTCACTTCGGCGGCCACCGCTCAGAGGCCGCATAAGGAAGGTTCGGATGAACTCCGTGTAGTCATCTATGCTCCTGTGGCGTATCGCATCCCAACCGACTGTGTACTCAGCCATCTGCTCAAGAGTGTACCTCTCGGTCTCCCTCATGTCCGCAGGAGGAGGAGCTGGGACTATCTGCTCTGGTAGACCCAGGGTCTGGTGCAAGAAATGCTCGCCTAGGTACCAGGCCCGACAGACTGGTCCCTCCAAGAGGATCCTGAACCGGGCAGTCTCTACCGCGCCTGCGAATCGCTCCCAAATCTCGGCCGGCAATGGGGCCCAGGGCCTTCAGGTGATCTGAAAATGAAATGCAATTCGTTATCTGTTGTTATTGAAAACGAATAATACAGTGAAAAAGCGAAGCTTAAATGAACTGCAAGTAAAACCATACCTCCGCGGCGGTGATAGTGTCAAAGTAGCGACGGAAGAAGATGAATGTCTCCCGTGGTCTCCGCACACACCTCACGTCGAAGCGTCGCGAGAACGGGACGACGAGAGGGGTCTCTACATCAGGAACCAAGGCCAGCCTAGGGAAGTAGGCGTAGACCCACAACTGCAAAGGGAATGCCGGTATGCTTATCAAACAAAGCAGAATACAAGAATAAAGCAGAAATAACAGAGCCATGTATTGTGCAGTGTATTGTGTAGAGTGTACAGTGTGAGCAATATATAGCCAGTGTAAAGCAGAGTATGTGTGTGCCGCGTGTACAATATACAGCCAGTGTAAAGCAGACTACAGTGTGTGCAGTGTACAGAGTGCAATACAGAGTACAGAAAGTAGAAAAACAGAAATGTAAAGCAGAAAAAAGAAACGTACCTCCCAAGCACGCTAGTAGCCCCCGAGCAACTGTCCGCTGCCACGGGAAGCCAAGCTCATATATCCATAGAGTGTGGCCAGAGCGGCGCCACTCCAGTCGTAGTCAAAGATCCGGGTGACGTCTACTAGAGCGCTGAGCAAGCACAAGGGTACGGTATTCGCCCGGTCGGCGAAAATAGTCGTCCCCAGTAGGAACATCAGAAAGCCGCGCGCATACTGCTCCACAGCCTCCTGAGCCATCTGAGCCTCCTCCACCAACGTGAGCTAGACCCTGAACTGCACCTCAAACCAGGAATATCGGACGAAGCCTGGACGGGCGAGAGGCGGCACCTCGCCAAGCAGATAGATCTGGGCAGCAGTCCACTCATCCATATCGGTATCGAAGGGGATCGGATCACCCCCTACCCCGATGCCTGTGAGCATCGAGAAGTCGACGGGAGTCATTGTCATCTCCCCGGCAGCAAAAAGGTGGAACGAGTCGGTGGTGTCCCACCATCTCTCCACTAGAGCAGCAAGGAGAGGTCTGCATGTGGTAAGACGGGGAAGTCCCCTGCAGAAAGCGCCGAAGCCTGCCTGGTCCACAATGTGACGAACGATGTCTGGCAGCTCCATATATCAATTTCGAACGGCAACGTTCCCATACCCGCGGACGGTATGGGAATCTCCCTGTTCAAAAGGAAATCGTGGCGAAGCAATGCTAAATATACTAGTTTTGTAAGGCATGCAGATTTGAGGAAAATATAGCATGTATGTATGTTTTCAGATTCAAACATATACCGGGTGCCGGTGTGTTTACAGTGAACTACAACGTGCGATGTGTCCGTGTGTTTGGGTGGTTCAGTATAGACATAGCGTGTGTGCACGTTTTCAAGTTCAAATAGATATCGGGTACTGGTGTGCTCGTAGTAAACTACAAAGGATCGATGTGTCAAGATGTTTGAGTGGTCCAAGTGCAAGCGGTGTGTGCGGTGTTCGGGCCAAACAGAGATATCGATTGGTAAATATGATTACAGTCAACTACAGTATGCAGTTTGTTAGTGTATTCGAGCTAAAGCAGTTAAAGAACATAATCAGCTATGGCAGTTTTATATTCTACATTGCGAAAAATAAAACAGAGGAAAGAATGTTACCTCGGAAGCGCCGAAGGATACATGAGATGCCGGCTCGCGCAGAAGTAGGTCCTGTGGCATGCTCCGATCAAAGCTCCTGAATTGACAAAGTCCATCAGGAGGCAAGACATGAATCGCCGGTCGGTAGGTCGCCGGGTCGAATGGGCGGACGCTCAAAGGTAAGAGCTCGGCCCCAGGGTCCATCTCGTGATCCAGGGGAGTCCCGCCCTATGGAAGATCGTCTGCCATGTCAGAAGTGAGGAGAGAATGGCCGGGAAAATGAAAATAGGGCTAGAATGCGAAAAGTCAATAAAAAGTCAACCCCGGGAGGGTGGAAAATGGTCGAAGAAGCCGGAAGGTGAAAAATATAGGAAACTCAAGAAAAACTCAGGGGAAACAAACCCTAAGTGGTGGAAATCGAGAAAAGTACACAAAAAATGAGATTTGTTCGGATGAAAATATTCGAAACGCGAAGAAGATCACGAATCCAACGATGAAATGGGCGTGAAATGGAAGAAAATCGAGGAATGAAAGAGGTAAAAGTGCTCTAGAGAGAGAGGGAACTATTTTCGGCTAGAGGGAAATGAGAAAAATAGGGTTTGAAACCCTATTTTAAAAGACCCGGGGTGAAAGGACCAAACTGTCCCGACTTAGCAACTTTTGGCCGGTCGGCTACATTTTTGGCTACACAAATATTTGGTCAGTGGAATGTATTGATGGCCGATGGACAGCCGGTGGCCTCCCCTTCCGGCCGGTGAGCCTCCTACAACCTTGTTTGGGTCAGATCTGTAGTTTTGGGTCTTCATAGCTCAAAGAAGTACAAGAAAGTGCATCTCCGACACTCAACCGGCCTCCGTTTTGCCCCCGGACTGTGCCTCTTGTGCGTGGCACTCGAATTCATGCGAGGTGTATCCTTGTGTATCCTTTTGTCCTTTACAAGATTCAAAAGTTGCCCCGTATGTGTTGCATGCATTCATCGCGCTGTTTGGTACATTGCATCGCGCTATTTTACGCATCTTTTTGCATTTGGCATGCATTCAATTGCGTTATTTTGTGTATCACACCATTCTGCTCTGATCTGGCGAGACCTTAAACACGCACGATCCGGCGAGACCGTAAATACGCCCGGTCTGGCGAGACCTTAAACACGCACAGTCCGGCGGGACCATAAATACACCCGGTCTGGCGAGACCTTAAACATGCTCGGTTGGTGTTTGCATGCCCACATGCATTATAACACACATGTCATTCATTGTGCATTGGCATGCACCTCCAACAACGCGCGTGGTCGCATATTCGAAAAGGTACATTATCATGCATATCAAAAGACGTGCGTTGTCATGCACTTGCATCGCCGTGCATTTTCATGCATTTCAAACCGCGCGTTGCCGCGCACTTTGAGTCCATGCATTTCAAGCCGCGCGTTGACGCGCACTTCAACATCATGCATCATGCATACATTTTGCATCCCAGTCTAAGAGACCTTAAATCCTTGGAAGGTGCAAGACCTTTGGTGCATTGATGTGCACAGTTCATTTGCATTGTCATGCATTTCAAAAGCCACGTGCTACCGCACATTTAAAATCCATGCATCGTCTTGCATTTCAAGCGACTTGCGTTGACGCGCACTTCAATATCATGCATCATTTGCATTTCAAAAAAACAAACAAAAAAACATGCATCATTTGCATTCAAACAAAAAAAAAAAGAAATCATGCATCGTCATGCATTTCAACAACAAAAAGCATACATATGTCAAGCATAGATATGTCATGCATACATGGTAAATATTGCATTGTCATGCATCGTAGAAAATAAACATCCGTTTCTCTTCCATTGCATATTTATAGATATTGCACTGTAGATTGCATGCATTCATTGTGTCACCACCTCCGTCTATGGCTTGCGCCTTTCCATGTTGGGCTTGGTCTGGTATGTGCCCATACTTTTCACGTCGAAACATAGTTCAGTAGACCGTTCTATGTTAGCCGCAGCTGGTATGCGTACATGCCTTTCCTAGGCAAGATTTGGTTTGGCCTGCGTGCCATATCCATTGTATCCATTTCCATCCCATTGCATATTTGTAGATATTGCATTGTAGATTGCATGCATTCACTGTATCACCCTCTGTCTATGGCTTGTGCCTTTCCATGTTGAGCTTGGTCTGGTATGTGCCCATACTTCTTGTGTCAAAACATAGTTCAGTAGACCGTTCTATGTTAGCCGCAGCTTGTATGTGTGCATGCCTTTCCTAGGCAAGATTTGGTTTGGCTGCATGCCATATTCATTGTATATATTACATTGTAGTGTAATTTTGCATCCGGCATTAGGATCATTGTCCTTTCTCTAGCGGGTCGTTTCCCCACTTATGTCATTCCCCCCCAATACTCGTTCTTGTGTCTATCTACATTACTCATAGTTCAGTTGATCGTTCTATGGTAGACGGACTTGTTACCTCCATCAATCTATTTGACATTTGTGTGGTTTCGAACCGCTCATGATTGGATCATGATTCAATTGCTTTGCATATAGTTTGCATTGTTTCAATTGCATTGCATTTTAGTTTGCATTGTTTATACATTGTTTTGTATGTATTGCATATCCTCTTGCATTCATTTTTGCATTAATATGCATGTTGCTAATCACATCGTACCTGTTAAGTTGTTTTCTTTGCAGGCACGATATTGTATGTACGGTTCATTTGTGGCTGGTGGAACCAAACGAACCGGACAGGTATTGTATCCTCCGTATGAGACGCATTGAGAATTGCATAATTCTCTTACATCCTTTCTGCATTGTAGTGCAGTTTGATGTATGCTAGCTTAAAACTGTTGCATGTGTGCTTTGTTACAGCTTTCTTTGCATGATCATAAATTATGCTTGGCTTCGTACATTGTCTTGCATTTTGCCTCTGCCTTCGAGCGCATATCTTGTTTGTCTTGCATGCGTTGTCTAAGTCTTCGGCCTTGTCAAAAATGGGTCGTCTCTGGGCTTTGACATTCACTCCCGTCATTGTTATGACTTTCGAGTTCTGTCAAAGAGGGGCAACTGTAGACACCCCATTTCTGACCGTCCTCAAGACTTGGACGTCACCACTGGAACACTCGGTGATCATCTATGTTTGTGTTCGTCATGAGTTCCCGGAGGCCTTGGCAACGCGCCCCATCTCACGACCTCTCGACTCGCCTGTTTTGTGGTTGGTTTGGCACCAAACACTTGTGTTTTGCCTTTGAGGGGCAGGGAATGCCTTTTGAGACATCCCCATACACCACCGGCCATGGCTTGAGGCCACCGGCTGTCTTTTGTTGCCATCGGCCAAATGTTTGGCTGACCGGCACTATTTTTGGCCGACCGGCCATAAGTTTTCGCCAAAGTCACTTTTGGCTAGCCGACCACTGTTCATCTGCTTTTAGCAGATATTTTGTGCCAGCTGCGATAACTGGCACCCACTCTGTTCCTCTCCATACACGTGTATGGAGGGATTTCCCTCTTGGATGGCTTGTTTTGGAAGCCTTACAAGAGGGAGTTGCCTATAAGAGAGGGCTTCCTCTCTTGGTGAGGGGTTAGACATTTTAGATAGCCATTTTTAGGGTTTAAGTTCTAGGGTTAGGGTTTGGTTTATATCCGATCTCTATAAGTGTGTGTTTTGTCTCATTTTTGTTCACAAACACACACCATCACACCATCTCTTGGAGCTGAGGCCCTTGAGGGTTGTTTTTAGAGTTTTGAAGTTGATTTCAACCTCAAGAAGCTGCTGGAGCTTCATTTGTGAAGAAGGTCTACAAAGGTAAGAAGTTTGTCCTTTTATTCCCTATTTTTGCATTCTACTTTTGCCTATCTTGCAACAGTTTTTTGGCTTTGTGTATAATACATAAAAGTTCTGTTTTTAAGGCCTTTAAATAGTTTGTTAAGAGTGTTTTAAGCTTTGGGGTTGTTTGACCCCTCTTAAGCCTTGTTTGGCCCCTGTTTTGTGCCATTTTGTGTGAGCTCCGGGACCATGGTGTTTGGGCCTCCTCACTACTAAAATCTTGAGGGATTTCAGAGGTGAGGATGGTGCCTTGAGGTCCTAAGAAGGAGAGGGCCACCCCCTCTCCTTGTTGTCCTTGAAAAGGGCTATTTTTGCCTCTTGAGAGAGCACCATGTTTAAGTGTGTGTTGGCCATGCCTTAACTGATTTTTGTGCTTATTATGTCATAATACGCCTCTATTTTTAGTTGGTTTTGGTACACCATGCTTGCTTAGCATACATGCCTTGTAATGCCATGTTTAGGCCTTAAGATGCCTTAGGTTGTAAGCCCTTGTTCTAGCATGTTTTTGGCCTAGCTTCGTGAAGCTTTAATGCATGTTTTTGTATGCTTTAGCTCTGTTTTAAATTGCTTGAGTCATACTTGCCATGTATTGTATAGCTCCTTTACATTTTGGCTTGTTAACCTTAAGTATTGGGACCTTAATTGCATGCCATGCTTATCTTGTTCATTTGGTGTGGCACCATTTTAGCATGATTTCAGAGCTTTCCATTGCATGCTAATTATCCATGTTTGCATATTCTTAAGTGTGCTTAGAAGTTGCTCTTTATGCTTGAATGTTGGTCCATGTTTGCATGCATGTTTGTGTGTCCATTACTCCTTCATTTTTGAGCACCTTGGCCGCTGTTTTAGGCTTAGTTAGGGCTGCCTAAATCATGTTTAAGTCCATCTCTTTGCTTGTTGCATATGCTCCTTGTATGTTGTAGCATATTGGTGAGTTGTTGCATGATTGAATGAAGTCACATGCTTGTTTGCATGCTTAAACACCCACATTGTGCCTTGCATACTTGTTGGTTGCATTATCTCATGCCTTGCATGTCTTGTATGCTTGCTTGCATTACCCATGTTGCATACTAGTCAACATGCTTAGGATTGCATTGCATTGGCATGCATGCTACACCTCTTGAGTTGAGCATGATAGAGGTTGAGCCCCTTGGCTTGTTTATTTGTATTGCATTACATTTGAGATTGAAGTTGCATGCTTGATTCTTTGGGCCATCATGCATGGAAATGCGCGATTGGTGGTCCGAGAATCAAGGTTCACGTCCCTTTGAGTCATAAACATGATATGGGATGTGATTGGTGCATACATTACTTGAAATGCATTGCCATGCCAAGTATTGCCCTCTGCTGCTGTCAAATCAGGTTATGCAGGAACTTTTGTCCGACCAGCCACATTTAGTGCCGGCCGGCCATCATTTTTGGCCGGTGGATCAGAGTTGTGGTCGGTGACCATTCTGCATGGCCGGTGGTATTCTCCCCCAGCCGGTGGTGTTCCCTGGCATCCATAGAGCAAACCCTGAGACTTTGGCAGATCTCAGAGGAGCAGAGCAGGGAAAACAGAGGCATCTTGGGCATGTTGGTGGATTTCCAGGCAAAGCCGAGCGTGCACTACATTGGGTCTTCATCCCGGGACTATTTATTGCTTTATTAGATTAATTAATTTGCTTAATTGATTTAGTTGGCTTGTAATAATTAATTAGCTAGGATAGTTGATTATTTATTCAGTCTGTATTATTCTTTCGGTCCCTCCGAGCGAGGGCAAATTTGTAATAAGTGTGGGTGAGTGTGTGAATGTCTTCCAACCCCCATTTCTTTCTCCTTTTTACTTACCTACTTTGATGGTTAGTATTAGGTCATATTTAATTTAGCATACCTTATGCTATGCATGCGTGCACCATTCATCAGTATTGCATGCACCGGGCTCGACGCATCATGCTAATGGCATTATATTTCAAAATAAATTTGAATATCTGCTACTTGTGCATTTCACATGTCATCCTTAGATTAGCCGAGCCTATTCTAGTGACATTTTGTATGCGATGCATTAGGCACTTAACATGGACTTAGATCATGCATTGATTGCTAACATGTCCTTGTTTTGGCACGGAGTACTTTGTAAGTATTTCATGCTTTAGCATCCTTGCATGTGTGTGAGTGTTGCCATGACAGCATGCTTACCATGTGACTAGATGCTTATATGTTAAACTGCTTGAATGCCTGTGGGTGAAGGTTGGATTGTTTGAGTTGAAACAACTCAACGAAATCTGTATTTTAGCATACTTGAGAGTAGCAAACCATTTTCAAAACAAACATGAAATGTTTTGTTCCAATTTAGGCGATTTGGTCTATACTTGTTTACTGTGCGCATAACATAGTAAATCTTGGCTAATAACCGGAATAAGAACACATAACGTTTTCAAAATTGGATATCATGATTAGTAGAGGCCGGTCTTCGGACCAGGCGAGAGGGGGTGCTCATAGCTGACCTTCCCCAATCGTACCCAAGTTCCCGAGCCGAGGCAACTTTGGTGATGACGGACACGTGGCCTTTGGCACCGAGTCAGGGTTTTCTAAATTTTCCCATAAAAAATATTTAGGTGGCGACTTTATATCTGGCAAAGCAGTCCATGTTTGGCACTTTTTTCAAAATCTGTTTTTCTCAAAACGATTTGCCGGATTTGGACTCTTTCGTTCAGATTTAGAACCGTGACAACAAATCGAGTCCGAACTGTAGTAAGCCCAATATGAACAGCACGGGGGTTCATCCTCCTGGGGCGTTCGGGGACGTCTACACACACGCTCGGATTGTACTTAAATTATTTCATATCGTTCTTTGTGTGTTTCTAAGTCTTATCCTCTTTATTATGTCTTAATCTTGGCCTAGGATGCAATGAGGATGCTAAAATGCACTTGAAACCACTTAGTCAAATATGCGGAAAATAGGGGCCTCATTCAAGCGCAACTTCCTTCGCTTGAGCGGACATTCAAAAATGTGAGAGGTCGCTCGAACATAATTCTAGTCACTCGAGTGGTCTGCAAACTTTGTAAAAGTATTGGTTGCTTGATTTTTTCACTCGACGCACGCTCAACGGTCACTCGAGCGTGAGACTGAGATCTTCACTCAAGTGCAACTCTTGTTGCTTGAGCGGTCTGCAAAACATGGAAAGTTCTGGGAGCATGCAATTTACGCTCGAGCCAACTTTTGGTCCTCGAGCGGAGGTATAAAACACAAAGTGGTCGCTCAAGTGTAGACACCACATTTTTGACCGACCTTAAGACTCAGACGTCACTGATTGAGCGCTTGGTGATATTGCATATCGTGCTCGTTCAGAGGTTCTAGAGTCTCGGCTGCGAGCCTTGTCCCCGGACTTCCAGACTCTTTTGTGCCTTGCCTCGGTTTGCAAACCGGGCTCTGTTTTCTCCGTTTTCTCTTCCCAAAGGGAGGGAGAGGACTCGTAGACCATCTCTCAGTGGCCGTAGGCTACATTTCGTGGTCGTAGGCCATTTTCCTCATTTGGAGCCCGGTTCCCGATTTTTCAGAGTTGTCGGCCGTGTGCTTCGGTTCGGGACCGCTTAACCACCTCTGTTTGCTCCAGTTTTTGGTACATACCTTATTTCCTCCCTTTTGAGAGACACTGTGGTCCGATCTCTTGGGTCGAACACCACTTCGTGCCTATGATCGATGGGGCCCCGGCTGCGTTTTGGCCCCCGAGCCTTGCTTGCAAGCATTTTTGGGCTCCGACCCAAACAAGAAATAGCCATATTTTGAGCTCCTTTTCATGTTTTATTCAGGACCTTTTGCTGTTTGAGGTCTCCTACTATCACTTGCTTCTTTAACTCTCTTTTAGGCCTATTTTTGCATGGTATTTTAGGCTTACTTGTGAGCTATTTCGGACTTGGTCATAAACTACAAAGTGTCTTGTTTTGAGCCCCTCTTCAACTTTGTTGAAAGGCTCTCTTCAGTTTGAGGTCAGAAGCTACCACTTGCCTCTTTATCTCACTTTTTGGCCTTTTTGGGGGAAAATTTCAATTTCAATTTCCCCCCCATTTTCCCCCCTCTTTTTGCCTATATAAACCAGCCTCCAACTCTGGTTTTAAGGGTTAGAAAATTTCTTTAGAGCTCTCTTGCATACACTCTTTATTTCCCTCTCTTCCAAGACTCCAAACTTTAGGGTCCTTGCATCATTTACACTACACCACATAGCACCACCTCTACAACCTCCATTCCAGCCACTTGGAGCTATTTTCCAGAGCTGAGGAACACCACTTCTTGTGCCAAGACGTTGCTAAAGTTGAGTCTTCAAGGGTAAGTCCTTCTCTCCTCTTTTTGGTCCTATTCTTGCTCAATACATTAGCCATACTTGCTTGCATATTTGAGCTCCGACCCTAACTGAAAATAGTATTTTTTTTGAGCTCTGTTTCATGTTTGTTTAAGGGCCTCTCACTTTTTGAAGCTCCCTTTTTGCACTTGCTTCATTACCTCCCTTGTATGCCATTTTTTTGCATATTATTTTTGGCCTATGTATAAACTGTTTTGAGTTCTGTCATAAACTGTAAAGTGGCTTATTTTGAGCCATTCTTCAACATTGTTCAAGGGCTCATCACTTTTTGAGGCTTCCATTTGCCACTTGCCATTATATCCCTCTTTTGGCCTTATTTTTGCATGATTTGTTAGCCCTTTGTGCTTATTTTTTTGTCTTTGGTCCAAACTTTAAATGACCTTATTTTTACCCCATCTTCATGTTTTATTAAGGGTCTTTTACTGTTTGAGGCATCCTTTTCATACTTTGTGTTATATCTCTCTTTTTGGCCTTATCTTGCATAGTGTTTTGAGCATACTTGTACACTGTTTTGGCCCTGATCATAAACTGTAAAAGGTTATATTTTAGATCCCTCTTGAACTTTGTTGAAGGACCTTCATCTGTTTGGGGCCAGAATGCATTACTTGCTTCTTTGTCCTCTTTTAGGCCCACTTTTTGCATGAGAGTTTTGCCATATTTGTGTCTGTTTTTGTGGTTTGTGGTAAACTTTAAAACATCATATTTTGATCCTCTCTTCAACATTGTAGAAGGTCCCTTCTCTGTTTAGAGTCAGAAGCTTGCACTTGCTTCATTATCTTGCTTTCAGGGCCGTTTTTGCATGTTAGTTTAGCCCCATTTTCGTTCGCTGTTTGGCCATGCTTAAAATTGTAAATATGCTTATTTTTGGGTTGTCTTAACTCTGTCTTCACATTCAATGTTCAAATAATGCATGCATTGCATAGTTATAGGTCATTCGGTATGCCTAATTTCATGTTTTGGGACCTATTTCATGAATCGAGTGTCATTTTGCCATCTTTCGGGGCTTTTTTGCATCATTTATTGCCTCTGAAAATTGCATGCTAGTATGCTATATTCCATGTTCTGCCATGTCTTGTTAGAGTGGCATTCGGTGCCTTAGGGTCGGTCCTCGGTTTGCGTGCACGTGTGCACGCATTTCGAATGTCTCATTTTCATCTAATGGCCTCTTATGTGAGTGTGGCTGAGATCCACTCATGTTGGTGTAAGTCCATTATGCATTGTGTATGCCATTTCATTCCATAGCATTGTGTATGCTAGGTTATATGTTAGTGCATTGTGTATGCCATATTATCTCGTGCATTGTGTATGCCATTCCATAGCATTGTACATGTTAGGTTGTATCTTAGTTGCATTCATGCATGTCATGCATATTGCATTGTGTTCGGGATAGGAGTTAGCCCGAGCACGGGAAACGAGGTACGTTCCGTACTCCGAGTGACGGGACATGTCTCAATTCCCCTGTCACCGGCACTCCGGATTATCCATGATGGAGTTAGGCTTTGTTGTGTCTTCATATGCATTCATTCCATATTGAGTTGTGCAATTCGACTCCTCGGCCATCATGCATCGAGATGCGTAATTGGTGGCACGAGGATTGAGGTATGCATACATATGTGAAAATACATTGCCATGCCCCTCTCTTGCTCTCTGTTGCAGCAAATCAAGAATCAGCAGCCTTCCGGAGCTTGACGTGCTTTCCAAAAACCATTGCAAAACAGAGGCTAATTGGGGTATCACAGTGGATTTCCGCGCAAAGGCAACCCGGACATGCATCATTCATCATCTGAAGAAGAGTCAAGACGGTCTCTAGCTTGCATGGTAGTTTACAGCTTTCCTAGTTTAATTTGTTAATTAATTAGGAATTTGTACATATTTTGGACTGTATTATTTATTTGGACTGTACTATTTTATTCGGACCCTCTGTACGAGGGCATAATTGTAATAAGTGTGGGTGAGTGTGATGTATGTCTTCCAACCACACGTCTTTCTTTCCTTTTATTTACCTGCTTACGATGGTTAGATTAGGGCATGTTTCAATTAGCATACAGTATGATAGTATGTTTGCATTCATTCATCTGTTTTGCACGCACCGGGCTCGGCGCATCATACTAACTGCATTTGTGTTTCAATTCCAAGTTGAATACATGTTAGCTGTAGCATTCCATATGCCATGGTTAGAATAGCCGAGCCTAATATAGTTTGCATATTTGCATGTGTTGCATTAGGCATATTTGTATAGTTAGGATCTTGCATGGATTTCTAACTAGCTTCTGTTTTGGCTTGGAGTACTCGGTGAGTTTTTATGCTTTAGCATCCTTGCATGCGTGTGAGTGACTGTCATGAATAGCATGCTTACCATGAGGCTATGTGCTTATGTGATATAACTGCTATGAATGCCTGTGGGTGAAGGTTGGGTTGCTTAGATTGGAACGAATCATCAACTGTTTGTTTTAAGCTCGCTAGATAGTGGCAAAAACATGTTTTCTAATCCCACCCGAGGGTGGCAAATCCACGTCTTAGCCTACCTGCGGGTAGCACCATCAAACCATTTTCAGACAAACAAACATGAAATGTTTTGTTCCAATTCAGGCGACCCAGTCTATACTTGTATGTTGTGCGCATCACATAGTAAATCTAGGCTAATAACCGGAATAAGAGTACACAAAGTTTTCAAAACTAGATATCATGGTTAGTAGAGGCCGATCTTTGATCGGGTGAGCGGGGGTGCTCACGAAGTGACCTTCTCCAATCGTACCCAAGTTCTCGAGCCGAGGCAACTTTGGTGATGATGGACACGTGGCCTTAGGCAACGAGTCAGGGTTTCCTAAATTTCCCAAAATAAAATATTTAGGTGGCGACTCTGTATCTGGCAAAGCAGTCCATGTTTGGCACTTCTTTCAAAAATCTGTTTTCTCAAAACGATTTGCCGGATTTGGACTCTTTGGTTCAAGATTAAGAACCGTGACAACAAATCGAGTCCGAGCTGTAGCGAGGTCCCCCCGCGGGCCTGTCTACAGTTTCTGGCGACTCTGCTGGGGATTTAGAGAACTTGACTCGAACTCATGATATCTGGTTTTGACTACACTTGTGTGTTTCTTTGCATTGCATTTGCATTGGTGCGCCTAGGACACCGTGTTTGCCATCTGCTATTCCTAAACGGTTTGCCGGAGGCTTGTCTTGTCAAGGCATGTCCATAAGGCTAACCGGTTGCGGGCTCTACCAGTATGGGAACACAAACCCCGGTTTTACCGAGGCACCCTTTTCTACCATTCGACCTAGTGCATATTCGGAACCATAGTGACCATTTCAAAGTAGGACAGGTTACTTACCCGTTTATAGGTTGTTTGAAACTGCTGTGTGCATAGTGAAACCCTAGCTCCTGACAAAATAGGACAGGGAAACCCTACCCCAACATAGGGGTGTTTTGGCTCTCACTTATCTACTATGTGCTTTTAGAGTGCGTCTCTATAGGAATGCATGTATCAGTTTACAAGTTTGGGCACCAGGCCTGCAGGCACCAGTTTAGTATTTTGGGTATCAAGCCTGAGGGCATTAGTATTTGGGGAATCAGTTTTACCCGAGGGTATCAGATTTGAGGCAGAATTCTGGGCAGAATTCAGTAGCGAGCACACTCATTCAGCTTTGTTCGTATCTGTTCTGGTGAAATCAGGTTGAGATGCTGCATGTTTTCTCTTTTGCTAGGTAGTCTGGGAACCATAGCTTCAGAGGGCTCCAATATCCCCTGGGTACATCGAACTTGTGTTGATAGACTTTGTCGGGTCAAAGATTCAGTTCAAGGGCAATCAGTGTTCCTTTACCAGAGACAGGGTGAAGAGGGCGCCAGCAGCAGATCACCGCTCAAGAGTTACCGATCAGTGGCCCTTATCCACTCCACCGGAATGCTTAGGGCCGAGGTCTCGCCACCGCAAGGGATAGATATACCAGTCAGTCAGATGGATCAGCAGAACACGTCAGGGATGGAGGCAATGATGCGTCAGATGCAAGAAAGTATGAAGCTCATGCAGGAGGACGCTGTCCGCCAAGCAGAATTTTCCAAGCAGCAGGCTGCAATCATGGCTCAACAAGCCGAGCTCATCACTAGGTTGCAATAGCAAGCCGGAGCATCAGCCTCACATCAAGCTCCTCCTCCACCAAGGGTTCCGATACTCGAGGAGACGCCAAATGTCCAAGCAAATACGGACATTTCGGTAGGGCCGGCTCTGCGCCCAATTCTACCCCAGTTATCTAAAACACCAATCAACTTGCCAGATTCACCTTTTGAGTGCGAGGTGGACCCTACAGTGTTGAAGTTGAGCAAGCTTGAAAAGCTATTCAAGAAATCCCAGGGAGTCAAGGCTATCCCAGACATTGAGGACAGATACACCAACGCAGCTGTGACATTGCCGAACAGGTTCAAGATGCCTCACATCGACCGTTTTGACGGGTCAGGAGATCCCATGGTCCACCTGAGTTTGTTTTCAGATGTTCTGCACCCGATGGGCTTGACAAGATTACAGAAGCTCTCCTTGTTTGGCGGACTGCCGGGTATTATGCCATCCGGTATGCCAAATTAGAGGATTCAAAGGAAACGGCCGAGGAGATGGCCGAGGCCTTCGTCGCACAATATTCATACAATACCCAGATCGAGATCACAACCCGTGATCTCGAGACGACCAGGCAAGAGCCGAAAGAGGGCTTCTCTGACTTTTGTAACCCGCTGGAGGGCCAAGGCCTCAATGATGACCATTAGGCCAACGGATAAGGATCAAATACGGATGGTTGCGCGCAACCTCCAGCCCAAACTAATGCAGAAAATGATTGTGCTCCCGTTCCCTACCTTTTCAGATTTGCATGAGATGGGAGTACAGATTGAGGATGCCATGAAGCAGGGCCTCATTGACCAGGAGAAAGAGCAGCCTATGCGAGCGTTTTCCTGCAGTTCGAATGCAACCACCAGTGGTGATGCAACTGCAAGATCTTCTGAAGTGGGCATGGTCACCACCACCACATCAAGAAAGGCTACCCCATTCACCGGTGCGTCCGGAAGTAGCTCACAGACGGCCAAATATCCACCCCGAGTCAAGAGGGTTTTCACCCCACTTTATATGCCTTTGTCAAAGGCTCTAGAGGTCTTAATCCGGAAAGGACATCTGAAACCATTGGATCAACGGCCTTTACCTGATCCTCTCCCTCCAAAGCATGACCATACAAGGTACTGTGCGTACCATCAACAAACCGGTCATGACACTGATAGTTGCTTTCGTCTGCGCCATGATGTACAGGATCTGCATCGCCGCACCATTCTTGCAAAGTCTATCATCACTAGACCAGTGAGCTTGTGGGGGATAATGTGACTATGTGATCGGGGGATGAACCACCTGCGGGCAGCGTTTAGTTTATTTCAGATATGGTGTATGGCACGCACTGTTTTGAGCATTTGTGAATGCTGCTTTTTATAATGCTCGACTTAGGTATTGGGTCGATCTTGTTGTTTTGTTTTTAGTCTCTTTTTGTTTTGAGTCGGTCTCTTTTGTTTGGGTTGTGTCTTGTTGTACGGAGTCAGTTCTGTTGTTTAGGAGGGGGGGGATTTCGGGGGGTGTTACCTCGGACGTCACCATTTTGTTTTGTGTTTGTCTTTTCGTTTTGTTTTGAGTCTATTTCTGCCTTGGAGCGAACGCATATGATTTGAATGAACATCGCTGGTTTTTCATGCTTTTGTGTTTATTCGCCGTGTGCGGTTGTACCAGAAATTCCAAATGAGATGGCAGTATTTGACTAAGAACCCTGTCTTTTCTGTGCCTTGAAGTCATTGTAATGACCTGAGTTTTTCAAAACTTTTTGAACGCTACGGTGAAAACAAAGAGGAAGGAATTCCTCGGGATTTGCAAAAATTTGATCAAACTGAGAGAAAGAGAGGCGTGCTAAGCCCTTAATGAATGAAATCATGCTTGTTAGAGTGAGTACTGAGAAGGACCCTGGCTTGATCCAGACTGGTTTCACACTATCTTCAACGCGAGTGATTTGTCGCTTTCTTAAAAATTTTCAAAACAAAATGTTTTGCACGGTCCTGCGAAGACCTGTGTGGAATCACTCTTGAGATTGTGCAGCCTAGGATCGCTCTCAGCCTCGAGACTCAACCCCTTTGCTTCCAACCCTTGAACTTGAATTCAGAAGGTTCAACGGTCAACTACGACGTGAGGCCTGTGTGGCTAGATTTGAAGTAGCCCTCGAACAAGAGGCCAGGAAAGTCGGATCAAGAAGATCAGAAGATCAGAAGAAGCTTGCAAAGCTTGAACAGAAGTACCCTTTGAACTAGGGGCAAAGATGTCAGATGTGCTCGAAGAGCCGAAGATGAATCATTTTGCAAAACAACAGCCACTCTCTTGGATACGGATGGCTTCGAGATCCTAAAACCATTTGGCATGGACTTGTTACACTTTTACCCTTTGAGAGGCTCGCTGGGCCGAAAACCCGGAAAGGGCGATCCAGGCAAAAGTTAGAGCAAAAAAAGATATATACAAAAAGCAAAAAGAAAAAAAGAAGAAAAGAGAAAAAAGAAAAAAAGAAAAAAAAGAAAAAAAGAAGAAAAGAGAAAAAAAAAAAGAAAAAAAAGAGAAGAAAAGAAATGAAAAAGAAAGAAGAACAAAGCTCGCAAGGTTGAAAACCTGCAACGGGCGCCTTGGCAAAAGTTAGAGCATAAAAGGAGAGGTTAAATACCCGAGTGTACCTTAACCCCAAACTACGTAAGGCTTGATTCCCATCTTTGGGATACGTAGGCAACTTCATTCTGAAGTCCAGCTGTAAAGCACTTCAAATTTGATTGTGTCCATGCAATGGTTCTAGTCATTTTTGTCTTCACTGTATCTAAGAGTTTGGTTGCATTCAGCACTCTGAGGACTGACTACAATGCGCTGCGGTGCCATTCAAACAAGGGGCAACTTTCCGTTGCCATTCAACGCGCTGCGGTGCCATCCAAACAAGGGGTAGCTTTGCTATCATTCAACGCATTGCGGTGCCATATCCAAACAAGGGCAACTTTCCGTTGCCATTCAATGCGCCATGCCGTTCAAACAAGGGGCAACTTTCCGTTGCCATGACTCTCTTCAAGCAGGCGCTTTTCCTTTGGATCCGAGGTTGTGCATCTCAGAGTAGGTTTCATGCTCGTTGAGCAAGTGGCGTTTGCAAAAATAGTTTTGAGAATTTTCTTGAGGTTGACTAATTTTCTCGAAAATTGTTCCATCTTTTCCAAAAACTGGACCATTTCTTGGACCCAAAAAGGAAAATTTTCAGTGCTCATAGCCTGACTTGCATGATTTCAAATCAAAAATTGAACAAGCATGTTAATCTAACTCTCATGTGGGTCAAAATTGTTTTAGTAGAAAGCAAAAAAAAAAAAAACAAAAAATGGTCAAAATGATGAACTAAGGGCGCAGTCGAGTCAGGAGTTCTGTCTTTTCCCCGTTGTCAAAATACTTGCCAAGAAGGGCACTCTATCTGCCAGAAAAAGCACAACTGAAGGGCACAACAAAAGGCTGAAAGCTCTCACATCCTCCGAGCAACGAGGTATCAAGCCAAGTCTGAAGCCTGTTGGAATGAGACCAGAGATTCCACTCCCTTATCTGGACAGATCTGATCACGTCCGAACTCCAAGCAGAGCATCATCAATCGATGTCAGCTATAGATTTGCTACAAACCCAGTTGTAGCACAGCCCCTCTGTGGGAGAAACTCACTAGCTGCGTGCAGAAGAAGAAGAATCTAGCTGAATGCTAGGGGCACGAGCCCACAACTTGCTGTTTATCTATCAACCACCCAGGGGAGGGATGAAAAATGAGAGATTGAAGAATAGAGAGATGTGCGATGAGAGAAAAAGTGAGAAAAGGGCTTTTTCAGAAAAACAGAGCTTGAGGGCTGAGTGATGTAAGAACCACAAATGAGAAAGGGTGGGAAACACTACCCGGTGAAACAGGCT
Organism: Camellia lanceoleosa; assembly: GCA_025200525.1. NCBI lineage: Eukaryota > Viridiplantae > Streptophyta > Magnoliopsida > Ericales > Theaceae > Camellia > Camellia lanceoleosa. Next base: position 186,692,653 of record CM045761.1, on the reverse strand, counting down.
CCCTGTGCATGTCTGAGTGTCGTGTCTTTTTGTTTTGTCTCGATTTTGTTTTGGGTCGTTTCGAGTGTTACTCGATGTGTCTAGGTTGTGTGCCTTTTATTTCCTTGTTGAGTCGTTTTGCTGTGTTCAGTCGTAGGCTCAATACCTGGTCGAAAACTCATCTCTCAATTTTGAAAATAAAATCATTTTGTGCTCCAAGTGCCGTGCCGTTCTCCACATTTGTTCAAAACAGTATTTGTTCTTTCATAAAACCGCAGGGTTCAACCCAGGTCATATGAGAACAGTGAAACCAAGACCTATCTGAAGCTATAATGGTTCCGGACTGCAAAGCAAAAGCAAAAAAGGAAAATGTCGGGCATTTGAGTTTGTTTCAACTTCAGTAAGCTCCGAGATCGCATTCCGTATACACCTTGTCAGGTCTAGTCAATGCTCCGAAGTATGAGTGTGCCTCTACCTCAAGCTCAAGATCAAGTCTGCCTCAAGCCAGAATGGCAATTAGAAATGCTCTCTTTGAATACCAGCCCCTGCCAGATGCATCTTGACTGCGTTTGCAATGAGTTCCTAGGAGACCAACTGCGACGGTGGAAACTAGAGTTCGAATGGCTGTTACCTAGAACGCAAAGGTTCGGGATTTCCGAGACTAAAGTCTGGTTTAAATACCCAGAGGCGTGCCCTCGGCTTGAAATCCGTATGGAAGCCCCATAGGTTAAGATAGCGTGTATGCACCTCAATTCTGGATACTGAACCAACCTAGTCTGTCACCCCGTTGGGGAATAGGGAAAGTTGTGAATATGATTAGGCGGAAAGGCAGCATCCAAAGTATTCTACGTGTAGAACCCTTGTCAGCATTCCAGAGCCTTTGTACTGTGAGTTGAAGGTAAAGTGTTCGAAGAGCACAAGGGGGGATCCCCGTCGGAGAAGAGCGGTTCACCGCCACTCACCTCATGAGGTGCTTTCTAAAGCGTCGCTTTGTCCATTTATTGCTTTCCTTAAGCATCATGCATTGTAATGCGTTGTACCTATCAAGTTTCTTTCTCAGTCATGCGCGATATTGTATGTACGGCTTATTCAAAGAAGTTCCGTTTGAGATCATTTATTAGTGTATCAATCACACTTCATTCGTTTTGTGTATCTATCACGCATATATTCACTTTAGTGTATCAATCACACTTCATTCAGTTAGTGTATCAATCACACTTCATTTATTTAGTGTATCAATCACACTATGCTCACTTTGTGTATCTATCACACTTTCTTTATTCGCTTAGTGTATCAATCACACTCTCTTCACCTTAGTGTATCAATCACACTTCATTCATTTTGTGTAGCTATCACACACATCCTCATTTTGTGTATCTATCATGCACATATTCACATCATCACCTTTAGTGTATCCATCACACTTGTTCACTAAGTGCATCTATCACACTTCGTGTTCACATTCAGCATATCTATCATACTAGGTCACTAAGTGCATCTATCACACTTTGTGTTCACATTCAGTGTATCTATCATACTCTGTTCACTAAGTGCATCTATCACATTTCGTGTTCACTTTTAGTGTATCAATCACACTCTGTTCACATAGTGCATCTATCACACTTTGTGTTCACATTCAGTACATCCATCATACTTGTTCACTAAGTGCATCTATCACACTTCGTGTTCGCTTTTAGTATATCCATCATACTTGTTCACTAAGTGCATCTATCACACTTCGTGTTCACATTTAGTATATCCATCATACTTTGTTCACTAAGTGCATCTATCACAATTCGTGTTCACATTTAGTATATCCATCATACTTGTTCACTAAGTGCATCTATCACGCTTCGTGTTCACCTTTAGTGTATCCATCACACTTATTCACTTAGTGCATCTATCACACTTCGTGTTCACCTTTAGTGTATCCATCACACTTGTTCACTAAGTGCATCTATCACACTTCGTGTTCACCTTTAGTGTATCCATCACACTTGTTCACTTAGTGCATCTATCACACTTCGTGTTCACCTTTAGTGTATCCATCACACTTGTTCACTTAGTGCATCGATCACACTTCGTGTTCACCTATTGTGTGTCTATCACACTTTGTGTTTGCCTTTTGTGTATCCATCACACTTTGCTCACTTCATTCATTTAGTGCATCAATCACACTTTGTTCATATAGTGTATCTATCACACACTCACTTTGCATCTATCACACTATGCCTACTTTGTGTATCAATCACACACACTCGCTTTGTATCTATCACACTATGCCTACTTTGTGTATCCATCACACACACTTGCTTTGTATCTATCACACTATGCCTACTTTGTGTATCTATCACACATTTGCTTTGTGTATCTATCACACACTCACATAGTGTATCCATCACACTTTGCTTCATATAGTGTATCCATCACACTCGCTTCACTTTGTGTATCTATCACACGTTCGCTTTGTGTATCTATCACACACGCTCGCTTCGTGCATCAATCACACACTTCGTTCACCTTTGTGTATCTATCGCACATGTTCGTGAAGATTCCATAATTTTCTTACATCCTTTCTGCACGAGACGTAGTTTGGCTCGAGTTTACTTGCTTGCCTAGCATTCGCTTTGCATAATTGCTTCATTATAGCTCTCTTTGCATGATCATGAGTGATGTCCGGCTTCGCTTAGCGTATAAGTCCAATCTTCAAACCGGCTTCGCGTAGCGTGTAAGTCCAATTTTCAAACCGGCTTCGCGTAGCGTATAAGTCCAATCTTCAGACCGGCTTCGCGTAGCGTGTAAGTCCAATTTTCAAACCGGCTTCGCGTAGCGCATAAGTCCAATCTTCAAACCGGCTTCGCATAGCATGTAAGTCCAATTTTCAAACTGGCTTCGTGTAGCATATAAGTCCAATCATCAAACCGGCTTTGCGTAGCATATAAGTCCAATTATCAAAATCTTCCTGTATATCATTTTGCATCCTGCCCCCTGAACTACGCTGGTTTGATTCCTTGCAAAGGGATACTTAGGCAGCCTGCGGGCACAACCATTTATTTATCTATACTTCATTTGCTTGTCCAAGTCTTCGGCCTTGTCAAAAATGGGTCGTCTTTGAGCTTTGACATTCACTCCGTCAATTATGACTTCTGAGTTCTGTCAAAGAGGGGCAACTGTAGACACCCCATTTTTTACCGACATTAAGACTCAGACGTCACTGATTGAGCGCTTGGTGATATTGCATATCGTGCTCGTTCAGAGGTTCCAGAGTCTCGACTGCGAGCCTTGCCCCCGGACTTCCGGACTCTTTTGTGCCTTGCCTCGGTTTGCGAACCAGGCTCTGTTTTCTCCATTTTCTCTTCCCAAAGGGAGGGAGAGGACTCGTAGACCATCTCTCAATGGCCGTAGGCTACGTTTCGTGGTCGTAGGCCATTTTCCCCATTTGGAGCCCGGTTCTGGTTTTTCAGAGCTGTCGGCCGTGTGCTTCGGTTCGGGACCGCTTAACCACCTCTGTTTGCTCCATTTTTTGGTACATACCTTTATTTTCTCTCTTTTGAGGGACACTGTGGTCCGAGAGACCGACTTCGTGGTCGAACACCACTTCCGGTGCCTAACAGTCAGTTTTCGAGGCCCCGGGCTGCGCGTTTTGGCCCCCGAGCCTTGCTTGCAAGCATTTTTGGGCTCCGACCCAAATTATAAATAGTCATATTTTGAGCTCCTTTTCATGTTTGATTCAGGACCTTTTGCTGTTTGAGGTCTCCTACTATCACTTGCTACTTTAACTCTTTTTTAGGCCTATTTTTGCATGGTATTTTAGGCTCACTTGTGAGCTGTTTCAGACTTGGTCATAAACTACAAAGTGTCTTGTTTTGAGCCCCTCTTCAACTTTGTTGAAGGGCTCTCCTCGGTTTGAGGCCAGAAGCTACCACTTGCCTCTTTATCTCACTTTTTGGACTTTTTGGGGGGAAATTTGAATTTCAATTCCCCCCCCCCCCCATTTTTCCCCCCTCTTTTTGCCTATATAAACCAGCCTCCAGCTCTGGTTTTAAGGGTTAGAAAATTTCTTTAGAGCTCTCTTGCAACACTCTCCATTTCCCTCTCTTCCAAGACTCCAAACTTTAGGGTCCTTGCATCATTTACACTACACCACATAGCACCACCTCTCCAACCTCCATTCCAGCCAGTTGGAGCTATTTTCCAGAGCTGAGGAACACCACTTCTTGTGCCAAGAGGTTGCTAAAGTTGAGTCATCAAGGGTAAGTCCTTCTCTCCTCTTTTTGGTCCTATTCTTGTTCAATACATTAGCCATACTTGTTTGCATATTTGAGCTCCGACCCTAACTGAAAATAGCATTTTTTTGAGCGCTATTTCATGTTTGTTTAAGGGCCTCTCACTGTTTGAAGCTCCCTTTTTGCACTTGCTTCATTACCTCCCTTGTATGCCATTTTCTTGCATATTATTTTTGGCCTATGTATAAACTGTTTTGAGCTCTGTCATAAACTGAAAAGTGGCTTATTTTGAGCCATTCTTCATCATTGTTGAAGGGCTCATCACTGTTTGAGGCTTTCATTTTCCACTTGCCTTTATATCCCTCTTTTGGCCTTATTTTTGCATGATTTGTTAGCCCTTTGTGCTTATTTTTTTTGGCTTTTTTAAGAACTTTAAATGACCTTATTTTGACCCCCTCTTCATGTTTCATTAAGGGTCTTTTACTGTTTGAGGCATCCTTTTCATACTTTGTGTTATAGCTCTCTTTTTGGCCTTATCTTGCATAGTGTTTTGAGCATACTTGTACACTGTTTTGGCCCTGATCATAAACTGTAAAAGGTCATATTTTAGGTCCCTCTTCAACTTTGTTGAAGGACCTTCATCTTTTTGGGGCCAGAATGCATTACTTGCTTCTTTCTCCTCTTTTAGGCCCACTTTTTGCATGAGAGTTTTGCCATATTTGTGTCTGTTTTTGTGGTTTGTGGTAAACTGTAAAACATCATATTTTGGGCCCCTCTTAAACATTGTAGAAGGGTCCTTCGCTTTTTAGAGTCAGCAGCTTGCACTTCCTTCATTATCTTGCTTTCGGGACCATTTTTGCATGTTAGTTTGGCCCCATTTGCGTTCGCTGTTTGGCCTTGCTAAAAACTGTAAATATGCTTATTTTTGGGCTTTCTTGACTCTTTCTTCACATTCCATGTTCAAATAATGCATGCATTGCATAGTTATAGGTCATTCGGTATGCCTAATTTCACATTTTGGGACCTATTTCATGCATCAGGTGTCATTTTGCCATCTTTCGGGGCTGTTTTGCATCATTTATTGCCTCTGAAAATTGCACGCTAGTATTCCATATTCCATGTTCTGCCATGTCTTGTTAGAGTGGCATTCGGTGCCTTAGGGTCGGTCCTCGGTTTGCGTGCATGTGTGCACGCATTTCGAATGTCTCATTTTCATCTAATGGCCTCTTATGTGAGTGTGGTTGAGGTCCACTCTTGTTGGTGTAAGTCCATTATGCATTGTGTATGCCATTTCATTCCATAGCATTGTATATGCCAGGCTGTATGTTAGTGCATTGTGTATGCCATATTATCTCGTGCATCGTGTATGCCATTCCATAGCATTGTGCATGTTAGGTTGTATCTTAGTTGCATTCATGCATGTCATGCATATTGCATTGTGTTCGGGATAGGAGTTAGCCCGAGCACGGGAAACGAGGTACGTTCCGTACTCCGAGTGACGGGACGTGTCTCAATTCCCTAGTCACCGGCACTCCGGATTATCCATGATGGAGTTAGGCTTTGTTGTGCCTTCATATGCATTCATTCCATATTGAGTTGTGCAATTCGACTCCTCAGCCATCATGCATCGAGATGCGTGATTGGTGGCACGAGGATCGAGGTATGCATATATATATGTGAAAATACATTGCCATGCCCCTTTCTTGCTCTCTGTTGCAGCAAATCAAGAATCAGCAGCCTTCCGGAGCTTGGCGCGCTTTCCAAAAACCATTGCAAAACAGAGGCTAATTGGGGCATAACAGTGGATTTTCGCGCAAAGGCAACCCGGACATGCATCATTCATCATCTGAAGAAGAGTCAAGACGGTCCCTAGCTTGCATGCTAGTTTACAGCTTTCCTAGTTTAATTTGTTAATTAATTAGGAATTTGTACATATTTTGGACTGTATTATTTATTTGGACTGTATTATTTGGACTGTACTATTTTATTCGGACCCTCTATGCGAGGGCATAATTGTAATAAGTGTGGGTGAGTGTGATGTATGTCTTCCAACCCCACGTCTTTCTTCCCTTTTATTTACCTACTTACGATGGTTAGATTAGGGCATGTTTCAATTAGCATACAGTATGATAGCATGTTTGTATTCATTCATCTGTTTTGCATGCACCGGGCTCGGCGCACCATACTAACTGCATTTGTATTTCAATTCCAAGTTGAATACATGTTAGCTGTAGCATTCCACATGCCATGTTTAAAATAGCCGAGCCTGATATAGTTTGCATCTTTGCATGTGTTGCATTAGGCATTTCTGTATAGTTAGGATCATGCATGGATTTCTAACTAGCTTCTGTTTTGGCTTGGAGTACTCGGTGAGTTTTTATGCTTTAGCATCCTTGCATGCGTGTGAGTGACTGCCATGAATAGCATGCTTACCATGAGGCTATGTGCTTATGTGATATAACTGCCTTGAATGCTTGTGGGTGAAGGTTGGGTTGTTTAGATTGGAACGAATCATCAACTGTTTGTTTTAAGCTCACTAGATAGTGGCAAAAACATGTTTTCTAAGCCCACCCGAGGGTGACAAATCCACGTCTTAGCCTACCTGCGGGTAGCACCATCAAACCATTTTCAGACAAACAAACATGAAATGTTTTGTTCCAATTCAGGCGACCCAGTCTATACTTGTATGCTGTGCGCATCACATAGTAAATCTAGGCTAATAACTGGAATAAGAGTACACAAAGTTTTCAAAACTAGATATCATGGTTAGTAGAGGCCGATCTTTGATCGGGCGAGAATAACTCACAGTGACCTTCTCCAATCGTACCCAAGTTCTCGAGCCGAGGCAACTTTGGTGATGATGGACACGTGGCCTTAGGCAACGAGTCAGGGTTTCCTAAATTTCCCAAAATAAAATATTTAGGTGGCGACTCTGTATCTGGCAAAGCAGTCCATGTTTGGCATTTCTTTCAAAAATTAGTTTTCTCAAAATGATTTGCCGGACTTGGACTCTTTGGTTCAAGATTAAGAATCGTGACAACAAATCGAGTCCGAGCTGTGGCGAGGTCCCCCCGCGGGCCTGTCTACACTCGAGCGTAATTCTAGTCGCTCGAGCAGTCTGCAAACTTTGTAAAAGTATTGGTTGCTTGATTTTTTCGCTCGACGCACGCTCGACGATCGCTCGAGCGTGAGACTGAGATCTTCACTCAAGTGCAACTCTTGTTGCTTGAGCGGTCTGCAAAACATGGAAAGTTCTGGGAGCATGCAATTTACGCTCGGGCCAACTTTTGGTCCTCGAGCGGAGGTATAAAACACAAAGTGGTCACTCAAGTGCAGGATCTATCGCTCGAGCGAAGGAGCAGAATTGTGGAATGTCCAAATTTGCTCCTAAGCTTAAAACTCAACTTTAAAGCTGTAACTCATGTTCTTTTGGGCCAAAAACTTAAAGAAACTTATATAAACTTGTCAAACTTAATGAATTCAAAACCATTTCGCAAAATCAAGGCCCGAAAGTATGCCAATTGTGCAAACTCAAACTTAGAATTTCAAAAACATAGCATGTATGAATTTATCTTGGCTTCAAATCTTTCAATTCACAAGTTATTGAGGTCATTTGGTGTGAAACTTCATGAATTCTCAAAACAAAGGCAAGATGAACACATGCATGTGGAAATTCTTTGAAATCAAACTCAAAACTTCATGAATTATGCATGCATACAATGACTCTTCCCAAATTCCTTAATCTAACTCATGTTTAGCCATTTTAATTTCTTAAACTCTTTCACATATGTCTAGAATACAAAGTTTAGGGACAATATTCTTACCTAGAGTCTGAAATTCACAAGTGTAGAAGCTTAAACTTCCAAATTCTCCAACAATTCCTAGCAATTCCCCATTTTCCTAGCTTTTGATCTCAATTTTCTTCCTTCTCTCTCTCCCACATTTTTGAGCTTAAAAAGTATGGAATGAAGGTGCAAAATGAACTAATAGAGTCAAATTAGCCTTATATAGGCTCAATTAAGGAGGCTTAATTAGACTTGAGTTAAGTTAATCAAATTGACATTAATTATTCTAATTTAATTCGTTCCGAATTGGATTTCAATTCAACCTACCATAAAATTCTAAAAATTCCAAATAACACATAACCATAGTCAATTTTATGATCAGATGTCGATAAGGCCTTCAATTCGTAGAACAATACATAAACACAAACAAATATTCCTACAATAGATAGATATAAACACAAATATCATATAGTTCATGCAATTAACACATGATTTTAGCTTAATTACTTATTAGGCTTATTTAATCATGGATTAATAGTTAATCAAGTGTCGAGGTTGTTGCAGCTATACCCTTTCCAAATCGTTTGGTTGGCAAGGGCGTTTATTCTTAAGAGCCAAGGACATTGACCAGCATCTAGTAACCATGCTTTCCAGCTCTGGCAAAAGGGTGGATAACGTGATGGTTGTCGTTCGAGGCAATTGGGAATTTGGAAAAAGAGAAGATCACCTAAACTCTGTGCTTAGACAGAAAGGCGAACCAGGTAGCCGAACAAGCAATAATCAAAATATCAGCGCAACCACCTCCGTCAGTGTCCGCTGAGGTCCTATTGGTGTCGGTAGAAGCCAGCCACTCGGTTGACTTTAAACGTTTTGCTGAATCTTCACAGTTGATGCGGTAACTCGCTGAAAAAAAAGCTAGAGTTGCATCTAGTCTCAATTTGACAGGGCCGTCCTAGATATTACCCAAAATCAAAGGTGCTCTGATTCTAGTAGGCGTTTTGGTCATAAAGGAGCCTAGAGTCTCTTTGAGCATGATGACCTTTATTACATTGCCATTGGATAGCAATGTTTCACACAATCAACTATTTTGGTTTCATTATTTGTCCTTTGGTTATATCATCCTAAATATCTAGCGGCTTATAAAATTTTTCTTTTGCAGGCTGCCGAATGAATTGCTGACATTGGCCGTCGCCTCCATGACATAGTGGAATTGAGCAATCGTCTTCAGATAGAAGTGGTGGCTGAACAACATAGAGCGGAGTCAACAACAGCTAAGTTGGTAGTTGTGACCTTAAAAGTAGAGGCTGCTTAACATATGACTATAGAAGAGCAGCAGAAAGCTTCTACTGAGGAAAAGATATTGAAGCATATCGATTTGCTTCACTGATCTACCAAAGAGAAGGTGGAACTTTCTGAGGAGGCCCTGAAAATGGCCAAGGACGAGCTAGAGAAATTAAAGGCCGAGTTGTTTAAGACGCAGAAACTGTCAAGTGACGATGACGAAAGCCTTTGAGCAAGGGGAGATGGCTGCAACTGAGAAATACACCGACCAGGTCTTGGCCTTCGAAAATAGAGGCTTCAAACATGGATGGCAAAGGCCCTTGCTGCTGCTCAAGTTTTGCCCGACGTGTCTATTCTTGTTGAAATAGAGGACATTGACCTGTTGGTGTCTGACCTAAAGAGCTCAGAGGCTGAATATATTAATTTAAACGGTTTTTGTGTAATGCTTTGTTTTGTTTTTGGTTTGGTTTTGTTTTGTTTGTAATAGATGTATTAGGGTGGTTTTCATATGTAAAGTGACTAACTCATGTAATAAGTCAGTTTATAAATGAAAATATTCTTTGGTGCATCAAAATTGCTTTCCGTATCATTATACTTTAAAATCTTTTCTAAATTGATGCTTGCTTAATTGGCACAAATCTATTCATGCACTTTTAATTAGCTGAATATGTGCACCAATGTTAGTAATACAACAGTAAGCCAACTACACATATATTAATGCATTTGGACTTAACCGCCGAATATGTGCACCATTGTTAGTAATACAACTATAAGCCAACTAAACATATATTAATGCATTTGGACTTAACCGTCGAATATGTGCACGACTATTGCATAGCCAATTAAACATCCTTCTATTTTAAGCGAGGTATATCTCGTGCCGAATAGATTCATATATCTGCCCTTGCCTTGGTTGGGAACAAATGTAGATGAGATCGGCGCAATGCGTCCTGCTGAGTTACAAGCGGGGCAATGTGCATACCGAATAGATTCATATATCTGCCCCTGGGTTGGGAACTAATGCAGATGAGATCGATGCAACACATCTTGCCGAGTTATAGGCGGGGCAATGTGTATGCCGAATAGATTCATATATTTTTCCCTACTCTGGCTGGGAGCGAAGACAAATAGTAAGCAGATTAAATGCACTTCTGTTTCTCGAGCGAGGTATATCTCGCGTTGAATAGATTTATATATTTGCCTTTGCCCTCGCTGGGAGCAAAGACAAATAGTAAGGAGATTAAATGCACTTCTATTTCTCGAGTGAGGTATATCTCGTATCAAATAGATTTATATATCTGCCCCTGTCCTGGCTAAGAGCGAAGGCAAACGTGGGCCGATTAAGTAGGATGCGATTGGCAGCGCGCTTGTTGACTATTAATGGGACATCTGACACGTGGAATCGTTAGGTGGTATGGAAAGTGGCACCTTCGTGGGTAATTTAAAGCTATTTATTGAAAGTGCATCCTCATATAATTATCCTCTTATAATTAGTATACTTGCTATAAGAGGATTGTTACTTCGAAGAGATGGTTGTGCTGCCAATAGGGAAATTTCAATTAGTGTGCTTATTGTAGGAGGCATCACCTCAAATTTTGTCATTGGCGAAGTATAGAACGTAGCAGGGAGACTCACCTCTAGTGAAACTCAGAAGTGCGTGTATGTCAAGTAGACTGTTTTTCAATAGCAAAGGGGAGGTGGTAGAGTTGAACGTAGAAAAGAGTTATCAAGTGCCAAGCGATTCTATACGCAGAAAAACCAGTGAACTAGAGGGGCTGAACAGGCGTCGATCGTCCAGGCGTCCTAGCAGATCGCCCCATAAGGGATGAACGAATCAGGTTTCCTAGAGGTGGGACCCAAAAAAAAGGAGATAATAGAAGGACTAGTGCCCAAGGCTCAGTGCGAAATGAGCTGAGTAGACTGCTAAGTCCATTGAGTTTCTTCGTTTTTATTGGGAACAAACCTATGACTAAAGCTGACTCAATCATCCAAGATCTAAATGTGGCGGTTGAATTTACACAACAGATCTCCCCCCCCCCAAGTTCATCAATCAATGACCAATAAAGGCGACTATGAGGTCTATAGGAAAGGAGTCCATGGGGCTTTCAATGGATTATACAGTGCGTATGAAGTCAATATGCACTTTCGTGTTACCCGGAAAGAAATTGACCACAAGATGAATGGATTCAAAACTTAGAACGCCGACTGGAAGAAGCTCAAGAGCAGATCAAGAACAAGGCTTGAAAGGCCAAGGTGGCTGAGCTCAAGGCGACGGGGGCAGCAGATTCAATGTTTAGAGAGAAAGTAACCCAACGCCTTCTGGACTGAGCAATAGCCAATCGAGATACGATCAGTATCTTTGTCAAAGAAGTGATAGAGAGCCGAGCCTACAACAAGGGCTTCTTTGAGGGAGAGGAAGGTCAGCGTTGATAAAACAAGGAAACAATTGGCCGATGACATCTGTCGATATGAAAATTAGGGGTTCGAACATGGACAGATAAAGGCTCTCCAAGCAACGAGTATGGATTCTGCTTAGCCGTTATATTAGAGCTATAATGCCATTTAAAGCCTATGATGTCAATGCCAATTGGCCTTAGGATAAATGTTTCTGTAATGTAATCATGAATTTGTCATGATGATTTATTAATAAAAATGTTAATTTCATTTGTTTGCCTTCACCAGATTAGTTATGTCTGTAATTCTTGCTAGAAAATGATGCTTTACATGATGCTCAAAATTCATAGGCTTAATACGAAGGGCACTACGAATTTAGACACTTTTATGATGGCCGCTTTGTGTCGAGCACAAAAAGCGCTCTAAATTTAGAGGCTTTTATGATGGCGCTTCGTACCGAGCACGAAGGGTGCTCTAAATTCGGAGGCTTTTTCGATGGCGCTTCGTGCCGAGCATGAAGGGTGCTCCGAATTTGAAGGCTTTTATGATGGCGTTTTGCATCGAGCATGAAGAGCATTCCAAATTCAAAGGCTTTTACGATGGCGCTCTGTGCCAAGCACGAAGGGTGCTTCGAATTCAGAGGCTTAATGGCACCATATACTGAAAATACTAAGTACGAAGAGCTCCCTTGAGAATTCAAAGGCTGAATAAAAGCCAGTCATGGTTAAATAAGTAAAATAGTGTCTTGTATCATTAATGGGTTGTACATATACAAGGTAGCAATGTACACAAATGCTGACCAACATTACTATGACAGCTAAAGATATTAACTATGAAAAACTAGTGATAAAATTTTCGAAGATAAGTAGAATTCCAGCACCGGGGTAATTTTTTGCCGTTCATGTCTAAGAGTCGATATGTCCCTACCCCAGCAATGGAATCGATCTGGTAAGGGTCGTCCCAATTTGGGCTGAGTTTACCATCTGTAGGATTCTTAGCAGGAGGTAGTACTTTTTTGAGGACCAATTCTCCACGAGTATATCGGCACAGATGCACTTGTTGATTATACGACTTGGCAAGTTGCTGCTGATAATGTGCCGTGGTCACAAGGGTCCGATCTCGGCGTTCTTCAAGTAAATCCATATCCAAGGCTAACTATAGCGATTCTTGTTTTGACCTATCACTTGTCATATTCCGGACTCCGATTCATATGGTTTTGAATGGTTATTCGTATCTTGTTTCCCTTGTCTCCCCTCTGTTTTGGTTATCGGGTTGTAATTGTGCGTTTGGAACAGGTTAGTTGCTTGTATTTCCAAACTTGTGATGCCCAGATTTTGGCCTTTTCGCTCGAGTGGGCTTCACAAATTTGCTCCTTTGCTCGAGCAGCCATTCTTGCACTCGAGCGGGACTTGTCAACTTTCAGTATTTTTGCAGATCTGCAAAATTTCTAGAAATGTGTATGCCATGCACGAGCATAACTTCCCATACTCACGCGAAACTTTGTGTCTGACGCTCGAGCGTCACTTTCCATGCTTGAGCGAACTGCATGTATAACAGTCTGTGAAAATGTCATTTTGAACCAATTTTCATCCTTCTCTCTCTCTCTAAAACTTTCTAAAAATCCAAATATTGAGTTTCTCTCTCTAAAACTCACATTCTCTCTTAGATTTCATCTAGATCCATTGATCTCTTCACCCTAGTGCCTTTGAGAAAAAGGTAGAGTGCGTCAAGATCTTCATTTCGATCTGATTAGAAGTGGGTTTCGGTGTTCTCGGAGTTTCACTCTTCCTTGGTTCGTCTTCTCTCTTTGAGGTAGGGATTTTCTACACTTTATTATGATTTTTAACTTTGTTATTTGTTGATTGTGTAACAATTATGGGATTTGGAGGTAATGTGAACAAACCTAAGGTTTGGATATAATATGGAAAGACGGGTTGTTGGTGAATATGAAATAAAGGAGTATGAGTTGTGAAGATGTTGTGTCAAAATGGTTAATTTTGACGTTTGGGTTGATATTTGGAAAAAGGGAAAGTTTTGCCTGAAAATGACTATCATAATTATTTTATATAAATAATCGAAATTGGTGGGGTAAACACGAAATTGAGCAAGTGTTGAAATAGATGGTGGAATTGAGTATGTAATATTTCACATCTTTGGAAATTTTGGATAAATTATCTGTCTTGAGATTGTATATTTATCTAGAAATATCTACGTTAGGCTATCGATAGAAGATAGCTATGATTGTGGTAGAAATTGCATGCGGATTAAGTGAATTGAAACTAATCTCTTGTGGTTGTCATTGAATATGACTATGTTTATATACATTGTATATATATGACTATTTGGGAGTGAAAATGGGATGTGCTCTATGTATGATTTTGTGTTTAAGTACATTGCATATGTATGAATGATTTTTTGGGAGGAGAAAAGGGATGAACTCCATTATAATTAAGTTGGCCGAAATGTACTGGGTGAAAGTCCCGAAATTATATACGGGTGTCGATCCCGTGGATGAAATATCCGTAAAATGGCAATTGTAGTGCTTGTATAGCCTACGTTTACATGGGTCCCGTTTGATGGTTTCTCGCGGACGAAATATCCGTGAAAGGAAAGTTTGAAGTGTTAATATGTTGATGATGTGATCATAGAACTAATGAGTTGTAGTCTCATTTGGGTTATTAAGAAATGATAAAATTGGCTCATGTAATGAAATGAATTGAATGAAAATTGATTAAGAATTGAATCTGGTATCTTATGACTATAAAATGCGGATGTTTTATCACGGACATTGTTTATGCATATTGCACTTATACCTTTGTTAAACCTCATATATTATGTTATATTATTTCTACTAGGTTGTGGCTCACCCTATTTGGGAAAAATATTTTCAGGTATCGACGGCATGCCTCCACCAAGGCAATAGCGTTAGAGAGTTCTACTTTTTGGGAGTAAGAGCTTCTTCACTTCTGATTATGACTTTGTGTAAAGCCTAGGGTTTGGAATATATTGAGCGAAGCTCACTTTTGTTGTAACCAAGCCAAGGCTTGGAAAGATGTAAGCCCAAAGGGGCATTTATTTCGGTTAAACCCTTTTGTACTATTAATGTTATGAAATGAAAGGAGTCGTACTCAGGTTTATGCAGCTGTTATTTGTGCTTTGGGTTATATTTATTGTATTGATTTGAGGGCGTTACAACTTGGTATCAGAGTGTGCCGGGTTTGAATACTTTGGGTACGTGGGAAGTGGTTAATGCTACAATGGGTTCGTCTCGCTTGTTAGAGACTTAAGTGCGAACGATGTGTGTTTATCTGTTAACATGCTTATGTGATTATTTGGGTATGATTGAATTTCTAGGATGTTAATTGGGTCTATAGGTTTCTAGAAGTCCTGTTAGAAAGGCACTTGATCACTACTATTTCTAATTGGAACTCTAGCAACGCCGCAGGATGGTCATTATCCGGAGATGAAAGTCGTATGTGTTTACATGATTATGTGCTTATGTGGAGTGAATTACTATTGTCTGATGTATTAGGACGCGAATGAGTTAGCTTCGGCACATTTGTGAATGTACTAATGTCTTTGTTACCTTCATTAGGATGTCGGGACGTGGTCGATGTGGTCGATGTGGTAGGCGTGGTAGGCCTAGGAGGCACGAGATGCCAATACCGAATGACATTCTGGCACAGGAGGAAAAGGTTGGTCAGGCCAACGTGACCGAGCCAGTAGGTCAATAGGCCATGGGCACCTTAGCCCGCGAAACGGTTGGAGCGTCACAGGAATCCATGGACATTCTCAGGGCTAAGAATCAAGTCTAGGCCTAAGTAAGCAAAGGCTGCGTCTTTTTCAAAGAGAGAGTTCTTCCAGTCGAATCCGGACGAGTTTTTGGGTGACCCAAAGGAGCCATTGAAGGTAGATGAGTGGCTTGAACAGATGGTGAAGACGTCTGAGATGCTTGGCATCGGAGATGGGGGTTTTAGAGTAACCTTGGTGTCCTTCCAGTTGAAGGAAGAATCGGGTCAATGGTGGAAGTATGCTCAGGGGTGCATTGGAGGAACTTGGGAGGCTTTCGTCGACGTCTTCCAGGACAAGTACTTACCTCCCCCAGTTAGGGAGAAGTTAAGGGATCAGTTTTCTCAACTCAAGCAGTTAAACACACCTGTGGCTGAGTTTGAAGCCACTTTTACTAGCTTGTCCAAGTTTGCACCTGAGTTAGTGGCGATTAAGGAGCGCCGTTGTCTGGAGTTTGAGAAGAAATTGAGGACCGGGCTCATGTTTAGAGTGGTCGGATCCATGATTAGAGATTATGGTCATCGCGTGGAGGCGGCAGCCCATCTTGAGACTATCATGCAGGCTGAGGAGGAGAGGATGGAGGGCTCCAAGAGGAGTCAGGATAGTCAGGGAGACGGTAAGAGGCAGAGGGGTTCCAATCCCCAGCCGTCCCAAGGAGCTCAACCGAGGTCCATATTTCTAGTATCAAGTTCAGGTTCTAGGAGAGGTGGTCAGGGAGATGTGACTTGTTTCAAATGTGGCCAGTTGGGTCACAAGTCTCCAGCTTGCCCGCAGAGAGGAGGAGGTCAGTGACCTATTTCGTCTACGGCTTGTTCTCAGGGCCAGAGTCAAGGTAGAGGACAACCGCCCACTTGCTATCAGTGTGGTCAGGCGGGGCACCTGGAGAGGTTTTGCCCATAGTTGGGTGGCACATCTGGTGCGTCTGGTTCGAGACAAACACAGAGTCACCAGCCAGCATAGTCAGCACAAGCCTTGAGGGCCAATCAGGGAGCTTTTTTCGCCTATGCTCTGAGGGGTGAGCAGGTAGATTAGAGGCCAACAGGGCGTGTGTATGCTGTTACTGCACCAGATCTGGTACCAGCACCTTCTGAGTGAGAGGTACCTTCTTATTTTGTAATTTAGTTACTAATGTGTTGATTGATATGGGTGCATCCCATTCTTTTATCTCGTCTGCATTTGTATCAGTTTTGGGGTTGGAATTGACACAGTTAGCACCTCCTATTTGTGTAGAGTCACCTATTGGTGGTGAAGTTATTCTGAAACAAGGGTATCGGGGTTGTGACATAGAGGTTGCCGGTTGTCGACTTCCATTTGCATTTGTTTTGTTTGACATGTCTAGTTTTGATGTTATCTTGGGTATGGACTGGTTATCATCATACCAAGCTGTTATAGATTGCTACCATCAGAGGGTTACTGTATGTACCTTGAGCGGTTATTGCTTTTACTTCTTAGGGAACCGGGTGGATAGAGCCTTATCGCCGGTGTATGATTCGCGTGAGTAAGTGAGCTTAGTTGTCTTCTTGCTAGCTTCTTGAGTAGTGAGTGTGATGAAGTCTGGATTGAGTTGCCAAGGGTGGTTTGTCAATACACAGATGTCTTTCCCGTGGACCTTACTAGTTTACCACCTCACCGAGAGATTGAGTTCTCTATTAATTTAGTGCTTGGCATAGCACTGATTTCTATGGCTTCGTATCGATTTGCACTTGCTGAGTTGAGTGAGTTGAAGATTCAACTCCAGGAATTATTAGATAAGGGTTTCATCCGCCCTAGTACATCACCCTGGGGAGCACCGGCCCTCTTTGCTAAAAAGAAAGATGGAGCCTTGCGACTTTGCATCAATTAACGAAAGTTGAACCGGGTTACTGTTAAGAACAAGTACCCAATGCCTCGTATAGATAATCTGTTTGATCAGTTGAAGGGGTCTTGTTGTTTCTCTAAGATAGACCTGAGGTCGGGTTACCATCAATTAAGGGTAAGGGAGAAGGATATCTTGAAGACGACATTCCGTATGCGGTATGGCCATTATGAGTTTCTTGTGATGCCTTTTGGGCTAACCAATACTCTAGCGGTGTTTATGGATATGATGAACCGAATCTTTCGTGAGTTCCTAGATCGTTTTGTGGTCGTCTTTGTGGACAACATTTTGATTTATTCACCCTCCGAGGAGGAAAACGAGAAACACTTGTGAGTGGTACTTGAATTGCTTAGAGCCCATATGCTATATGCTAAATTTGGAAAGTGTGAGTTTTGGCTAAAAGAAGTTAAGTTCCTAGGTCATGTGGTATCCAAGGAGGGGGTGACTGTAGATTCATTCAAAATAGAGGCAATGTAAGATTGGGCACAACCTAAGAATGCTTTCGAGATCCGTAGTTTCTTGGGGCTGATCGGGTATTATCAGAGATTTGTGAAAGATTTCTCTAGACTAGCTTCACCTTTAACTAGACAGACGAGGAAGGGAGTTAAATTTGTGTGGAGTGAGACTTTTGAGAAGTCATTCCAAGAGCTTAAGGTTAGACTCACCATAGCTCCAGTATTGATTATCCCGGAGAGGGGTTTAAGCTATTTAGTATATTGTGATGCCTCATGGGAAGGTATGGGTTGCGTTTTGATGCAAGAGGGAAAGGTAGTAGCCTATGGCTCATGGCAGTTGAAAACCCACATGAGAAACTGTTCCACCCATGACCTAGAGCTAGTAGCGGTGATTTTTGCCTTGAAGATTTGGAGGCATTATCTGTATGGTGAGAGATTTGAAGTGTTCTCCGATCACAGGAGTTTGAAATATCTATTTACTCAAAAAGACCTGAATTTGAGGCAGAGAAGGTGGATGAAGTTCATAAAGGACTATGACTTCGAGTTGCATTATCATCCTGGGAAGGCCAATGTAGTGGCTGATGCTTTGAGTAAGAAGTCTATTAGTAGTGTGGCCTATATCGCCATCCAGGAATGGGAGATGTTGGGTACTCTTGGTGAGTTTGGCTTGCACCTTGGTGAATCCGTTGAATTTGTAACCTTATTTTCAATATTTGCACAACTTACACTTGTGAACTGAGTGTTAGAGGCACAGAAGGGTGACCTTGAGGTAGAATCCCTCCAAGAGAAGATCTCTAGTGGGAAAGTAGAACGGGGTTTGAGTGTGTATCCTGACTCGAGTGTTAGATACCGTGGTCGTTTGTTCGTACCGGAGTCTTGCCGAAAGCAAGTACTCCGAGAGTTTCACCATTCTTGCCTTGGGGTGCATCCATGAGGCACAAAGATGTATCATGATCTGAATTGCCAGTTTTGGTGGAGAGGTATGAAGAAGGATATAGCTACATTTGTATCAAGGTGTTGAGTGATTCAGTAAACGATCTTGCCGACTTGTACAGGAGGGACATAGTGAGCTTGCACGGGATCCCTGTGACAATTGTTTCGGATAGAGATTCGTATTTCACAGCCCAATTGTGGTAGAGTTTGCAAAGTACCTTGGGCACTATATTGATCTTTAGTACTACGTATCATCCTCAGACTGACGGGTAGTCCGAGCGTACTATTCAGATCCTTGAGGATATGCTTCGAGGTTGTGTGCTTGATTTTAAGGGGACGTGGGAGAGGTACTTGCCCTTAGTGGAGTTTGCCTATAACAACAGTTTCCAATCAAGCATTTGCATGGCACCATTTGAGGCCTTGTATGGCCGATCATGTAGATTTCTGGTGTGTTGGGCCGAGGTGGGTAATGCACCTTTGTTGGGTCCAGAGTTGGTTTGGGAGACGACAGAGAAGGTGGCACTTATCCGTAAGAGATTAGTCACAGCTCAGAGTCGCCAGAAGAGTTATGTTGACCGTAGGAGGAGGCCCTTATCTTTTGAGGCAGGAGATCATGTTTTTTCTGAAAATATCACCTAGACGGGGTTTGATGAGATTTGGAAAGAGTGGGAAGTTATCCCCTTGGATTATTGGCCCTATTAAGATCCTTGAGCGGATTGGAGAGGTTGCCTACTGTTTGGTGCTACCGCCACAACTTTTCAGAGTTCATGACATGTTTCATATTAGCATGCTTCAGAAGTATGAGTCGGATCCATCAACCGTGTTGGATTGGACCGACTTGGAGGTAGATGAGGATGCCTCGTATGAGGAGAGACCGGTGAGGGTCTTGGATAGACAGGACCAAGTCTTACGAGGCAAGACAATTCTCTTAGTAAAGGTATTTTAGAAACACCACGGGGTTGAGAAAGCAAGTTGGGAGCATGAACTGGAAGTCCAAGAGAAGTATCTGGACTTATTTGTTGATGTTTGAACATGTATTGTTTTGTGATCATGATTGGTAGAATATAAGAACATTGTATATGTTTTGAAAAAGTAGAAGCATTGTACATATTGTTTACTTTTGGAAATATAAGTTATTATAAACATTGCATATGTTTGAGAATGTGGAATATTATACGGATTATGTCACTTTTGGAAGCATTGTATATACAACGTAAAATTTTGAAAACTTGAATCTTGATTTAAACATTGCAAATGTTTGGAAATTGTAAAATGTACTTTCAATGTGGGACTTGTGTATCGAGTCGATGGGAATGGATGACCGGAGAATGGGTCATGGTGATGAACTTGTAAGAATAACATTGTTGTGAATGGGTTAATTATGTTGTTGAGCTTGATTTGTAATTTTGAGGACGAAATTCTTCAAGAGGGGAAGGTTATAGCGATTCCCGTTTTGACCCATCACTTGTCGTATTCCGGACTCAGATCCATATGGTTTTGAATGGTTATTCGCATCTTGTCTCCTTTATCTCCTCTCTATTTTGGTTATCGGGTTGTAATTGTGCGTTTACAACAAGTTGGTTACTTGTATTTCCAAACCTGTGATACTTAGATTTTGGCCCTTCTGCTCGAGCGGGCATTCTTGCGCTCGAGCGGGACTTGTCAACTCAGTATTTTTGTAGATTTGCAAAATTTCTGGAAGTGTGTATTCCACGCTCGAGCGTAACTTCCCACGCTTGAGCAGAACTTTGTGTCTGTCCACGCTCGATTTGAATCACTTTTTCATCCTTCTCTCTCTCTAAAACTTTCCAAAAACCCAAATCTTGAGTTTCTCTCTCTAAAACTCACCTTCTCTCTTAGATTTCATCTAGATCTGTTGATCTCTTCACCCTAGTGCCTTTGAAAAAAAGGTAGAATGCGTCAAGATCTTCTTTTTGATCCGATTAGAAGTGGGTTTCGATATTCTTGGAATTTCACTCTTGCTTGGCTCGTCTTCCCTCTTTGAGGTAGGGATTTTCTATACTTTGTTATGGTTTTTAACTTAGTTATTTGTCGATTGTGTAACAATGGTGGGATTTGGGGGTAATGTGAACAAACCTAGGGTTTGGGTATAATATGGAAAGAGAGGTTGTTGGTGAATATGAAATAAATGAGTATGAGTTGTGAACATGAGATTATTTTGTGTCAAAATGGTTGATTTTGACGTTTTGGTTGATATTTGAAAAATGAGAATTTTTTCCTGAAAATGATTGTCATAATTATTTTATATAAATAACTGAAATTGGTGGGGTAAACACGAAATTGAGCAAGTATTGAAATAGATGGTGGAATTGAGTATGTAATATTTCACATCTTTGGAAATTTTGGATAAATTATCTGTCTTGAGAATGTATATCTGTCTAGAAATATCTGTGTTTGGTTATTGGTGGAGGATAATTATGATTGTTGTAGAAATTGCATACAGATTAGGTGAATTGAAACTAATCTCTTATGGTTGTCATTCAATATGACTATGTTTATATACATTGTATATGTATGACTATTTGGGATGTGCTCCACGTATGATTATGTGTTTAAATACATTACATATGTATGAATGATTGTTTGGGAGAAGAAAAGGGATGGACTCAATTATAATTAAGTTTGCCAGAGTGTCCTGTGTAAAAGTCCCGAAATTATACATGGATACCGATCCCGCAGACGAAATATCCATAAAATGGCAATTGTAGTGCTTGTATAGCCTACATTTACATGGGTCCCGTTTGACGGTTTTCCACGGATGAAATATCCATGAGAGGAAAGTTTGAAGTGTTTATACGTTGATTATGTGATCATAGAACTAATGAGTTGTAGTCTCATTTGGGTTATTGAGAAATGATGAAATTGGCTCATGTAATGAAATGAATTGAATGGAAATGGATTAAGAATTAAATCTGGTATCTTATGACTATATAAAATGTGGATGTTTTATCACGGGTATTGTTTATGCATATTGCACTTGTACCTTTGTT
The DNA here is from genome assembly GCA_025200525.1 of Camellia lanceoleosa. Lineage (NCBI taxonomy): Eukaryota > Viridiplantae > Streptophyta > Magnoliopsida > Ericales > Theaceae > Camellia > Camellia lanceoleosa. Next base: position 186,670,945 of record CM045761.1, on the reverse strand, counting down.
AAACCTCATAATATTGTGTTAGATTATTTCTACTGGGCTGTGGCTCACCGTATTTTGGGAAAACATTTTCAGGTATCGACGGTATGCATCCACCAAGGCAATAGTGTTAGAGAGTTCTACTTTTGGGGAGCAAGAGCTTCTTCACTTTTGATTATGATTTTGTGTAAAGCCTAGGGCTTGGAATATATTGAGCGAAGCTCACTTTTGTTGTAATCAATCCAAGGCTTGGAAAGATGTAAGCCCAAAGGGACATTTATTTATATTAAACCATTTGTACTATTAATGTTATGAAATGAAAGGACTCGCACTCTGGTTTATGCAGTTATTTATGCTTTGGGTTATATTTATTGTATTGATTTGAGAGCGTTACATTAACATGATATCATTCCGACTTTAGTGAAAAGCCCTCGATCGAAGGGTCAATAAGCCAATGTCGAGGGAGATGATAGTTCCATTGCCAAAACACAAAGCAAATGGTGTCTCCCCTTTAGAACATCTTGGCATACTGCGATGGGCCCACAGTATGCTCAGAAATTCCTCAACCCAATTACCCATCGCGCTTTCCAAACAATTTTTCATGCCATCTAGGACTACATTGTTGGAAGCTTCCGTGTGTCCGTTACTATACAGGTAAGTTGGAGAAGAAAAATAGGGCCGAATGCCATACATGTCGCACAATTCCCTGTAGACGCCGCAATCAAACTGAGTGTTGTTATCGAAAATAAGCACCCTGGGTATGCCAAATCAAGTGATGATATTCTTCCAAACAAAGTGCTTGATGTATGCATCCAGTATATGTGCCAAAGGTTCTTCTTCAACCTATTTCGTGAAATAATCAGTAGCAACAATGAGGAACCGCTTATTGCCTGCAATTTTTGGTAATGGTCTAATTATGTCCAAGTCTCATTGAGCGAAAGGTAAAGGACCAGTCACAGAGTTTAGCTATTTAGCGGGTAGATGTATGAGTGGAGAAAATTTTTGGCACTGTTCGCATTTCTTAACATAGTCCTCAACGTCGGTACGCATAGTCGGCCACTAATACCCTTTTGTAATGATTCGACAAGCTAACGATATTCCTCCTGAGTGAGCGCCACATCTGTCTTCATGAATCTGAGCTAAAAAATCCTCAACCGTGACCGGATGGACAGATTCTAAGTAAGGGTCAGAACTAGATTTTTTGTAAAGATTTTGTAGACGTCCCAAATAATTTCTTAAAGCCTTATTTCGTAGCTTGTGAGCTTCCTTCTTGTCCTTTGGCAGTTGTTATGAAGCAAGAAATGCAGCAATGGGGTCCATCTAACTCGACCCCCTCTGGATGGTGTTTAAAACGGTATATTCAGAGACACTGATACTCGGCTCCGGAATGAAACCCATTCGATGATGCGTTTGACTTCTGAGTTTGCTAAGCGAAGAGCATCGGTATATGATTTTGATCACGAGTCTGATTGATTCGTGCCTATCAAATTTCATGAGCAGGGAATTGGCTATCCTCATGTAGGTCACCATGCGGTCATTTTAGCTACGTACTCACCTTTCAACTGGTTTATGACCAATTTCGAGTCACAAAAGATTTGCATCTTTTTAGCTCCTATTTGAAGTAAGTTCCTAAGGCCGACCAATAGGGCTTTATATTCAGCCTCGTTGTTTGAGGCGTGGAAATCGAGTTTGACCGCTTGTTCCACCACCACTCTTTCAGGGATCATGATAACTACCTTTGTTTCATTGTCGCACTGGTTGGATGACCTGCCACAATATAACTACTAGATATCCCCTACATACATTCTTCATTCCGATTGTGACTGAGGAGCCTATTGGTCTTGGATGTCTAACTTGACTTGTGGAGGTGTAGTAAATTCGACAACGAAGTCGGCGAAGACTTACCCCTTAATAATTGTCCTTGGTGAAAACTGGAGGTCATATTGTTCGAGTTCAAATGCTTATTTCAAAACTCGTCCTGATGATTCTGCTTTGCGGAGAATTGAACGGAAGGGGTGATCCGTTAGAATCTTAATGGTGTAGGTTTGGAAGTAATGCATCAATTTTTTGGCAGCCACTACAAAATTTAGAATAAACTTTTCCAGGGGTAAATATTGGGTTTCGACATCCACCATTGCCTTGCTAACATAGAAAATGGGCTTTTGCTCTCCGAGTTTGTCCTTGAGCAAGTTGACGCTTACTACCTGATCGGACACCGCCAATTACTAGATAAACACGTCGCCTAGAGTGGGGGTAGCCAAAAGTGAGACAAAACTGAGATAGACTTTTAATCCTTCCAGAGCGATTTGGCATTTCGGAGTCCATTTAAAGAGCTTGCCCTACCGAAATGTTTGAAAGAATGGCTTGCACCGATCTGAGGACCAGCTAATAAATCTGTTAAAGGTTGTAGCCATTCCCAATAACTTCTGAATATTTTTGGTGAACTTGGTGAGCTGAGTTCCATAATGGCCTTGATTTATTTTGGGTTAGCTTTGATCCCACGATGATTGACAATATAGCAAAGGAATTTGCTTGATCCAATGTCGAATGCACATTTTGAGGCGTTGAGCTTCATTTTGTATTTCTGGAGAATATCAAAAGTTGTGGCAGGATTGGCCAAGTATGCACTCTTTTATTTGGACTTCACCACCATATCATTGATGTAGACTTCCATGGTTTTGCCGATTTGATCTTTGAACATGACAGTGACCAATTTTTGATATGTTGCCCTGTCATTTTTTAATTCAAAAGGCATAACTTTGTGATGATAGGTTCCCCTTAGAGTGAGAAATGTTGTTTTATCTTGGTCGGCTCGATCCATAGTAATTTGGTGGTAGCCCTTATAAGCATCTAGGAAGCTCATATGCTGATGTTGGGTGGTCGTGTCCACAAGTTAGTTAATTCGGGGTAAAGGAAAAAAATCATCAGGGTATGCTTTGTTTAGATCTATAAAGTCTAAGCAAACACGCTATGCCCTATCTTCTTCTTAATCACGACAGTGTTGGACAACCACGTGGGATAGGTAACTTCTCGAATTGCCCTAGCTTTCAATAGCCTGTCAACATCAACTTCATCTACCACAGTCGTGGCGTGTTCGGCAGCCGAACGATGACTTCGTTGAACGACGGGTTTAGCTTTGGGGTCAACATTCAGGCTATGTATGGCTATGGCGAGATCTACGCCTGGCATGTCATAAGGTGACCATGCAAAAATATCGATGCTACCGAGAAGGAAAGAAACTAACTTTTGTCGCTCTGCGGTGCTCAGACTTCTGCCGAGTAAAAAGAAATTCTCAGGATCATCATTGATTAGTACTTAGTCCAGATCTTCCATGACTTTCTCAGTCAAGAGCTTGCCAACATCCACAAGACTTTCATGATTTGAAATTTCAATTGAATTCAGCTCTAGTTACTTTGGCTTATTCTCCATGACTAAAAGATAGTAATCCTTTGCCGATTTTTGTGAACTGCAGATTTGCTCGATGCCGTATTAAGTCGGATATCGAAAGAGCTGATGATAAGTACTTAGTATGGCCTGTATTGTGTGAAGCCATGTTATGCCCATGATTATGTTGTACGGTGATGGAAGCTTGACAACTAAGAATTCAACCTCTAACGTCTTGGTGCCTGCATGCACTGATAACACGATCTTTCCTAGGGGGTATTCCAGATTGGCGTTAAAGCCAAAAAGTGGATAATCGGCCAGTATGAGATTCGTATCCTTACAGCCGAGTTTGAGAAACATTTTGTAATGTGCACCATGGATTAACCATGATACGTTTAACGATGAATTTATTAACCCACAATTCTATTACAAGGGTGTCATCATGAGGCACAGTGATCCCTATAAGATCGGCATCGGAGAAGCTAATTTCGTTTAACAACTGCGGTCGTTTGGCTGACATACTGGGCACAGAATTGGGTTGGGAGGATTGTTGCGATTGGATTGTATTTACTCTGCTTGGCAGAGATAAGCTATATATCATATGGATTACGCCGAGTAGAGTTGGATTAAGGCGTACGGCGAGTACACCGGGTGGGTCAACCCTTTTTGGAAGGTATTCTGCTAGTCGGCCAGATTGGACTAGGTCTTCCAAATGATCCTTCAAGACGTAGCATTTGTCAGTTGAATGCCCATGGTCCTTGTGATATTCACATCTCAGGCCTCTCCGTCTCATGTATAGGGGTCCGGACATCTTTGTCAACCATTTGAAGGAAGTCAAATGTTGGATCTTTGATAGAATCTTACTGATCATCTCAGACAAATTCGTGTATTTCTTATCTGATCGCCTAGAGTGCCTATTTTCCACCTGGTATTCTTTGTTCAGTTAGCACGAATCTCGGTGTTTCTCCCTTTTTGATCGGTCTTTTGGCTTTGGGTTTCTTGGGGTTTCATTCAGTAGTGCAGTAGCCAGCGACTACACAAAGATAGGTGCTGCCAAATCCACAGCCTGCAATCTGGCTTTAAATCGGATTGCGTCATCTTTTAATATTCTTCAACCTTCTTCATTAAGGCCAAAACTTTATTAGGGGCCCTTTGAGTCAACGAACTTCTAAGTGGGACATCGGGGTGCAGTCCCATCTTGAAGGCAATGATTTCCATGGAATCATTGCAATTGTCATATATTAAATTAAAGCACTCCCAATACTGCGCCGAGTACTCGCGTAAAGTCTCGCTTGACTTGATTTTCATTGTCCACAAAGAGTCTACCTGTTTCGACTGGGTTTCGTTGGTAATAAATCTAGCCTTGAAGGATTTTTGGAGTTCACGGAAACTCTCGATCGAAGCCGGCTCAAGCTTGTAATACCATCTGCTGGCGAGCGGTCCCAAAATATTGGGGATTTTCTGGCACATGAGTGCCTCGTCGTTTGCATGCAGTGTCATTGTTTGCTTGTAATGACGAACGTGATCCATGGGGTCTGACTTTCCATCGTAGAGAATGAACGATGGTTTTTTTAAACTTCTTAGGCAAGACAACCTTGGCAATACGTCGTATGAAAAGATCATGCTTGTCCTCTGAATCAGAATCATCGTTTCTCTTTTTACGTTCGTGTTACACTTGCGGAGGGCTGCCCCATTCTAATGAGCTAGACATATTTAACTAGCCTCGCTTTTTGGGTTTTTCTCAAGAGGAATCGGACGTACTGCTACCGTGCCCTCGATACTGACGTTGTCGCTTCTTCTGGATTCTTGGCAACCGATCGCACTCACGGGAAGGTGGTAGTTGTTAGGATTTTGCCAACTCCTAGTGCAAGCACTCGTTTTCTGATGCCATGTCCTTGAGACGCTGCTCACTGCGTTGTATTTGACTCGTTAAGGTTTACATGTCATCCTCTGTAGATGTTGATGGCTGAAATGAGGTTAGCAGATCAAAATTGAAAGACCTCCTTGTAGTGGTTTCTTCTGGACCCAAAGTTACCCCTACTGTAGCATTATCAACTCCAGTGATTAGAGGATCTTGGTTTGGATTTGCTATGGATGAGTTTGAGTATTCCTACATACGACGCCAATTGTAAGTAAGTGGTTATGTAATACTCCTTCTATCAAGCCCTTGTTGGATCTTCATAGCTATCACCTGAAATGGAAATAAAACTCTGGACGATGGTGCCGGAATTAACACTCCGATGGGCAAGTTAGTCTCTGTAGAAAGATTGGTGTTTTTTGGTTTCTTAAGGTTGAAGGTTCATTTTTTATTTTTTTTTAATCTCCCTATTTCTCCAGCCTCCTTCATCTTTTTATAGAGTCACTCTCATTGATCTTTACTCTATGTAGCTTAACCTTTCATCATCATTCTGTCAGGGCCCATCCCTTACTATACTTCCTTGAAAGGGACAGTCTAGTCCCACCTAATGGGGTCATGCCAACTCGTCCAACTTACTCAGCACTGTTGTTCAGCAAAACTACTTGCTATTTGGCACTCCCTGATATTTTTATGTTTATTTAAACATTTATTCGATAATGACGTAGTCCGGTGTGCTTTGGCCTTATTTGGCCCATCTTAGACAGTCTCGAATGCTCTGTTTGCCATTTTCAAGTATAACTTATTTTCAGCTCCCACAATCACAATACTTTTTCTGAAATTTTTTGGGACAAATTTTCGAGTCCCTAACATTATTGTTAAAATAAAATGATTATAAAAGGCCACATTATTTTATTATACATGTTTTATGAGAAATTTATGTTTATACATATAATATTACTCTTATTAAGTACGAGAATAATCTAGTACTGCATTATCTTCGGAATTAATTTTTTTAGCTGGTAGTGCCTTTATTCCTTTTGTGCCTAATAACTTAACTATCTGATCATTTGTAAGTCTATAGTGAGTATTGCTTTTTGAGACTGCTAAGCCTAAAAATCTTGTGTAAACTAATAAATTCTTTTCTCATTTTTTCATTTTGTATCCCCTACTCTTTATTCCTATTTTTATCTTTTTATGAAAGGTCGAGGTTGGTAATAAGAAATCTAGTGTAAAATAGATTATTCCTCCTTTTGAATTCATATCTAATTCATAGCTGCCTAAAATACTTTGTCCTACATCATTAAATCTATCATCATAAAGACATACAAAAACTTTAGTTCCTAAATTTTCTCTAGTTAAAGCCTTAACTCCTACTACAATTAATCCTAAGTGGGTCATTTTAAGGTGTTCATTTACTGCATATTTATAGCTTTTTCTGTCTATTAAATTTAGCTATATTTTTTCATCTTCATGAGTTACACTAATCAGTTGTTCACCATAGTGTTTAAATAGATATTGTTTTTTATGAACCTTTCCTAGCTTATATACATATTTAGCTGGAATTAATTCTGATTTTTCTTAAATTTTTCTATTTGTTGTTCTACATCTATAAATTCTTCCATTTTAATAGCTTCATCTTCATTACGCTTTTTACTGCTACTTCCTTTTACTAGCTGTTTAAACATCTTTATTTTTTGTAAGTTCTACAAACAGGTTTCTTTGGTAATTTAAGCTTTTCAAAATATCTAACTATATCTTCTTCATTTACCTGAGGTTGGGGTTTGTTTACTTGTCCTTCTATTCATTTTCCTTTTGCAAGTATTATTCTTTCTAGAGAAGCTAAACGATTTTCTAAATTGTGTAGTTGTTCTGATAATTCTTCAATTTTTTCACACAATCTGATTAGAAATAAAATTTCTATATTATTTTGTCTTACTGATATTTTATCTGACTGATTTATTTCTTGATAGCTACTGATTCCTTCTGGGTTATTATGCAAATCTTTTGTTTGTTTTAAAATAGTCTGGTAATTTCTATTAGTTTTTTTTTTTATCACTACTCATAAACTAAGATCTTATTAGTTGTTCTAAAATTTCTAATTTCTATTTTAAATTATCTTGAATTTGGTTAATTTTTTCTATTTGTTTAGCTATTAGATTTATCTGGCTATGAGTTTGTTCAATTAGTTGTTTGAATTCTAACTCTATTTGTTTTGAGCTGCTAGTATTTATAGCTGAAATTAAAGTTTCTATTTCTAGCTTAGTGAGAAATTTTTCTAAATTTAAATCTGTTCGTTTTTGTAAAATTGAACTACACTGGTCTTGGATATAATCTAATTTTTTATCTTGATCTTTAATTATACTACGATTATTACGGAGATGATCTATAGATGAAATAAAAAGATTACTAATTTTATCTCTGTCCTTTTTAATATTTTCTGAAAAATTAATCTGATAATCTATGATACTATTTAGCTGAGGATTATGTTCACTATGAAGCTGATGTGTAAAAGTATCTTCAAAATTACAATGAAATTTATTTTTATCTATGTTAAGGTGATGGTTATGGCTGCCGAGTTCTAAATCTAAATATTCTACTCTTTTTATACACAAAATTAACTTCTACTTTAAAATTATTAAAAGCTACTATAACATGAAATTTATAAACTAAATTGTCCAAAAATAAAAACTACTCTATTTCCATAGGCAAAGTGCATAAACTAACTTAAACTGTTCTAAAACCAAACACTGCTCTGATAACAATTTTTTGGGGGTGATGAGTTAGTGGTTTACCACTGTTGGGCTGAGAATTATCTAATTAATTCTACAGTTATGCTAATAAATCTTTAAGCTGTTGTATAGCTAGCTGCAAGGCTTCTTGTTTTACAATTATCTATCTATTTATTAGAGAAATTTTTAAACTATAATTTTCTAGAGATCTACTAGAAACTAATGATAATAGAAATTGATACCTTAATTTTTGATCTTCTAATTCTTATATAAGCTTAGTACTAGTTCTGATTTTAATCCTAAGTTCTTCTTCCAATGGCATACAATTTTGATTTTTTTAAATTTCTTTTATGAACAATATTTCCTTAATATTTCTACTCGGCTTGCTTTCCTTTTATTCTAAAATTTTTTTCTTCGGTAAAACTATTTTTAGGCAATGTTTGTTTTCATTACATGTGCTCCCACCTTGAAGCTAAGCTTCGTTCAACATAGTATATTTTTATTTTCCATTTTTTACCTTTCCCCTTCTGTCTACAATTTGCGTTCAAACGCCAAACCACGGCTCACACGGGCTCTTCCGCTAAGGTCACTCAGTAGTAATATAGAAAATAGCAGATATTACGAAGGTGCAAAGTATGTAATATTAATGAGTAAACAAGCATTCCATAAAATTAGTTTTTCCAAAAAGAAAATAAATTTTTAGAATAGAAGAGTTACCCTTTTGAAATATTTAAGGAAAAAGAGAGACTACTCACACTTCATATTAATAAGGAATATACTTACAAAGATTATATTACAGACTCTAAAATTCTGAAAGACTTGGTACACTTAGAGGTTTTTGAGAGGGGTTAGAAATTTTTACAAAGTAGAGTGAAGGGGAATTTTTCATTCTGCCTCTTCCGTTGGCATGAATACTAATTTATACAACACCAAAGGAAGATAAAAACAAAAACTTCAAATCTATGCTTAACATCTTACGTCTAAGCTTTTCCTAAAACTCTAGGGCTTATTCAAAACCTATTCAAGCCTAGACTTAGGCTTTTTCAAAATCTAATAAAGACGAGGCTATATGCATACAATTATATGCCTATTTTGACGAACTTTCTACAGATAAAAACAAGTAGAGGGTTTGGATAATGATGCCGGGTACTGTTTTGGGCCCCATCGCACATCATTCAATCCTCTATTTTTGACAAAATTTTGACACTATAATTTATTACAGGACACGTGTAAGGATTCTCACGTCTTTTCTTTAATAAAGCAGGGTAGGGGTCATCTGCTTTATTAAAGTAGTGAGTAAAGGAGAAGCCTTATTACTGATAGACACAAATAATTATAAACATAGATATTTACAATAGCTATTTATCTTTTCTTGGCGTGCTCATTTCTGACTAATAAATTTGTCTTTTTCCTCTGGGATGCCAATAATTGATGTCGACACTTGGATGCTGAATCTTCAAAAGCGAATTCTTTGTGGAAGATTTACAAAATTTGAAGAGTCAAAAATCTTGGCACCATTACAATATTTTCAAAATATTATATTGAGTCTTTTTTTTTTTTTTTCAAAATGTCTTTTTCAAAATATATATATATATATATATATATTTTACCCATACATTCTGTCTGAAAGATCGTCCAGGTCTGCCGCTGAGAGTTGGTCGTAAAAATCATCCCCCATGGCTGGTTCATCTTCCCATTGATTATCTTAGTCATCTTCTCCCATTAGTGGTGACTCATAAGAGACGCTATGCTGATAGTTGGGATACTGACTCTCATCGACGAATGTTTCTTTGCTGAAGGGATATCCTAGAATAGCTAGGTTGCAATATATCTTCTGATTTCTATCTTCACAAACTAGACGTCCATAATTTCCATTATACACTAATAGAGGATTATTAGCAAATTTCCTTCATTTATTGAGCTGATCTTTGAGTGAAAATTTTCTGCAAGGCCAAGGTCTCCGATTGAGAAGTCCTGGATATCCTAGAAATGTCGAGGTTCCTCTAAGGTACATTTTATGTTTAGCTGGATTGCACATTATTCCTTTCCACTCTGGTAGTCTGCTATCAATTAATGCTTCTACATATGGATGATGCTCTTCCATTACACAAAGTACTGAATGAGCAAGTTTATTCCCAAAGCTATCTGTCTGATCTGGATCTGAGAAAATTATTCTAGAGACAAAGCCGTAATCTAACAATTGTGAGGCTGTTAGATAACGCGTTTCGCCCCTAATCTTTATCTCCAATGGTTCGAACGTTGCTAGATTTATCTGGCAAAGGCAGATGCTGAAATCTAAATTACACTAGCATCGACCAAAATGTTCTGACCTCTTTATACATCTTTCCTCTTCTAAGCAGGGCTGCTCGTCATCTTCGTAGAGATAAGTCCATTGATAAACTATACCAGGGCATTGAACTCCTGCTATGGAGAGGTCTTGAAGAAATTGCTAAATAGTGACTAGCTCACTATTTCTGCTATCTTCGGCTAAGGTGTACATATGGGGTTTGAGGTCCTCTATTTCTTGGCTTTTCTTACAAAAAGATCAAATGATAGAATGTCTGAAGAAATACATTCTAGCACTCAATGGTTCAAATTCCTCACTAGTGAGTTGTCCGATTTCTTGGTTAGGAAAGGGAGCAGTTGTTTTTCCTGGAGCTAATTTTTTAAACTGATTGGTTAGGGTTCGAATGGTTGCTCTCAATTGTTTTTCTTTGTCTCAGAGTTGGTCTAGCTCTTCATTGACCCTTTTTCCCTTATTCATAATTTTCTTGAAATTTCTAGTAAGGCCTTCACAATGTCTGCACATTTGGAGAGGATTTTGAGAATCTATCTGAGGGTTAGAACTACTGCTTCCAATTATTTGGTTAACTGGAACTCCACTAGTAGTAAGAATAGTTGACTGCATTTTGCCCAATGTGTCCAAGCAATCTTTAGCTATCTGACTGATAAAGTAACTGTTTCCTATTTGTCTTCGGGCATATGTATTGGCTGACTCGAAATCATAAAATCCTTTATACTGAGGTGTGGGGAAATTTTTAACTAAGGGTTCAACTTCTATCCAATCATGGTAAATACCAGGCTTGGTTCCTTTAGCTACTACATAAAAAGAAAAACTTTTAGATAAAGGTTTATTTTGGATTTTCGAAAAATATATACTAAGAGAGTTTAGGGCTGACAGACGTTTAGCTAGGTGGTTATGACTGTTCCAAAGGTTATTTAGAAGACACTGTTGAATTGGGTCTAGCTCAATTCTTGTTGAAATGGTTCTAACCTTTATGACTTTTGACACTACAACAAAAAGGGCGAGCGACTAAAAAAATAAAAAAATTGAAAAGTTAAAGCCAATGGGCGACTAAAAAGCGAGTTAGTAGCCAAATTTGATCACTTTCGTGACTAAAAGACTTTAGTTAGCCAAATATCTGAGTTTAGCGACTAAAAGTTAGTTTAGTCGAAATCTGAGGTTTTTAGCGACTAAAACAATTTTAGTAGCCAAAGGCGACGGTTTTTGGCGACTAAAGACATTTAGTAGCCAAAAAAAATTTTTTTTGGCGACTAAAAAATAGTTTAGTCACCGAATATGGGTGTTTTACCGACAACAATTTTTTTTGTCGCCAAAAGTAAAGGTTTTTGGCTACTAAAAAAAATTTAGTAGCTAAAAGTGGACAATTGGCGACTAAAATTGTGTTTAGTCGGCAAAAGTGGAAATTTTGGCGACTAAAAATTAGTTTAGTCGCCGAAAGTGCTAATTTTTAGGCGGAAATTAATTTTTTTAGCGACAAAACAGTAATTAGTAGCCAAAACATATAGAATTGGCGACTAAAATTCATATTTAGTCGCCAAAAGTACTCTCCTATTTTTTTTAGTAAAAAATTTATTTTTTTCATAAAATATATTAAATAAAAATAATTATTTTTATATATACAAATTTCTATTATTACCAGCGAATGTAGTATATAAATAATATATGATGCACTAATATTCACGTGATGTTTGGGTGGTGTAGTGGGGAATGAGTGTTGCTAAAGGCGCAGTGGAAACATGTGTTGGACGTTGCAGGTTCGAACCTTGGGAGCGGTGAGGCAAATTTTTTTTTTCCTAAAATGGTTTTGGCGACTAAAGTTGTTGGTCGCGAAAGTTATGCTTTTGGCGACAAAATTTTAGTCGGCAAATGTTTAAATAATATAAAAAAAAATTCACTATTGGCGACTAAAAGTTTAGTCGCCAAAGGTCTAATTTCCAAAAATGGAATTTCATTTGGCGACAATTTCTTTAGTCGCTGAAGACTGGACAATTGGCGACTAACAGTTTTTTTAGTCGCCAAAGGTATCCGCATTTACGATAGCGACAACAAAGGGCGACTAAAAGTTTTTGTCGGGGAAAGTGTAAATGCGACCTTTGGCGACTAAAAAAGGACTTTTGGCGACTAAAAATTTAGTCGCCGAAGGTGTATTTTTTTGTAGTGTGAATGGGAAGAGCGAATCCCCTAAAGTTCATGGTTTTACTGTTCTCCATTATCTGCACAAAAATTAAATTAGTTATTTTCTTTTTCTAGATAAATTTTCCTACTTAACCAATCTATTAATCTATTATCACTCCCTTTAATATGTTCAAACTCTACTTTATATCCTTGTCCTACTATACAGTCTAAAAATTTTGCCCATCTTTTGATACTTAATTTGCGTTCGTTAAGTTTATTATGAAATCTAACTATAGCTTCAAAGTTTGTCCTAATTGTAAAAGGTTTGTGCAAAAATAATCTAAATTTGTTTATTGCATATACTACTCATAATATTTCAAAATCTAAGCTAGTTATGGTTGTGTTTTTTTCTTTAAATTTTCCATAACTATATCTACAAATGCGTTCTTTATTTTTACTATCATACTTACTAGGTTTAACTAATAATATTTTTCCCTATCCTGATTGACTTGCGTCTGTCTCTACGACTATATATTTTGATTCTAAGGGAAGTTATAGGTCTGGTAAATTTTTACAAATATCTTTAATTTTTCTAACTAGAGTTATATCTTGTTGATTGAAATATTTTTGTCCTGTGAGTGTGGTTTTACTATATAGGGGTCCTATTATTTTACCAAGGTTAGGAATATACATCCATGCATAATTTAAAATTCCTAAGAATGATTGAAGTTGTTTTGTATCTTCTAATTTATTTGGATAATCTAATTTTTTTTTAACTATGTGAGGTTGTAACCTAATTTTTCCATCTCCTAACTCCATTCCTAAAAATTCTATGTGAGGCTTATTTAATACCATATTTTTCTTGCTAATTATTATTCTATTATTTATGAATTTTTCTAATGCTATATATAAGTGATCTATGTGATTATTTTTATCTGGACTGAATGCTAATATGTCATCTATGTATACCAGCATAAAACTATATTTATTAAATATACTATCCATCTTACGCTGAAATATGGAAGGTGCATTTTTTAGTCCAAAATGTATGACTAGCCGCTCATAATGTCCTTGAGGGCAACAAAAGACTGTTAATGGTATGCTTTCTTTTTTCATTTTTATTTGTCAAAATCACGACTTGCAATCAAATTTACTAAATATTTTTGTTGTCTGTATTTTATTTATGAGCTGAACTTTATCTGATATATTATATTTATCGTCTTCTATATTATCATTTAATCTTTTATAATTTATAACAATTCTAGCTTTTTCTATTTTTATCTCTGCATGATTTCTAACCATAAATGTGGCGCTCCTATGCAGACTATTACTATGTCTAATTATTCATAAATCTAGTAACTCCTTAATCTGTGTTCTAAATTCTTCTATATCTGCTGGCGTATAATCTATTTGTGCTGATGTAATCCTATAATCTTTATTTTTTATATCTAAACTGGCTAAAACTTTATTTCTTTCCCAATATTTCATGGGCTGTTCTCCTAAAATTTCTGTTGTTTCAGCTAATCTTACTATTTCATCTAAATCATTTTCAGTTCTTTTGTATACTGGTTTTTTCTTTAATTTTTCTATTTTTACAAAAATTAATTCTAGATTTACTGCTTGTTGAAAATTTTTTAGGTTCCAATAGTCTTCTTTATCTTCAAAATCAAACTCTTCTAAATCTTCTAATTCATAATTTTCTATGCCTAAATTTTCTAAAGAAGTATTTGCTATCTCATCAGGTATATATTTTTTGACTAGCTCAGAAAAAATATTTCTACTAAAAAATAAAAAACTAACGAGAATTGAATCTACTCTTATGATATCACCATGCTTCGCACCCAACTCCAAAACACATATTTTCGTTGAGTATATGTATAAAATAATTTTCTAGTAAGTTTGCTTTCCGTGCTTGTGGTCCAGGGGAAACAAAAGTTTTAATTTCTTGAATACCTCTAACTTTCACGTGATCTTTAAAATTATTGTATGATATTTTTTCTGTCTTTATTCAATTGTCACGAAATAAAAACTCGTAAAAGACAAGATCCCTACTAGTCTTTCTTTCTTTTTATTCGTACTATTATTATTATTGGATGTATTGAAGGGGAGACTCGTGAACCTCTAGTTAGACACCAATCTGATACCAAATTGATATTAAGGCCTTATTTGGGATGTTGCGAATAATTCAAAAAGTCAAAAAGTTATTTAAAAAGTTAAAAAGTTAACACTATTCACTAAAAGTCAATAATTACGGCTGCACAACTTCCAATTCAAATTTTCTTCTAAAAACTAATTTTTACAATTTTTTATTACACATTTTTTCATAAAAAGTCAAAAAGTTAACCCAAACATCCATATTTTCAACCTCACTTTTTTAGTCAAAAAAGACAAAAAGTGCACTTATTTAGTCTTTCCAAACAAGGCCTAAAAATGGTTGATTGAAGTTTGAATTTATTTTGAATATATATCATTATTTTATAATAAAAATATATATATTTATATTAGACATGAAGATAATAAAATCCATATTTATTAATACATGTGATATCTATTTTTTAAGTAAAATTTTAATACAATATTGATACCACGTCGTGCATATCTCGATATCATTTAATATAATTATTGTTAATATAATATTTTAGTATAGTATTGGAATATCATATAATTGTACAATTATTTTTGATAGTATATAATAAGATGAGCTGGTTTTTATCCAAAATGATCAAATTATGGGTTCCCCTCTGCACAAAAGACAGAAAACTTGCGCGTGAGAGAGTGATAAAGTTGTCCCATAAGTATTGATTTGAAAAATTGGTAAAAAAATTAATTTTTAATTTTTTATCTATTTTGGGTCATATCACCTTTCATATAATTTATTCACAAAAAAATAAAATAAGTTAAAAAAATAAAAAAATTTAACTTTTTACCAAATCCTCAAAACACCACGTAATAATTTCAGCTGTATTTGTTCATTATTGAGTTTTGGAATTGCACCATCTTCTGCTCTATCTGGGATCTGTATGCAGGAGCATGTCACAGTTCTATCCTCATATTACAATAATCAAACTTTTATATGTTTAGTTTCAATATTTATTTGTTTAGTTTGACTTATGTTTTGAGGATATAAATAATAAAATTATTCATATCTATCTGATAATAATAATTAGTTTGTTTGGTCATAGTTTTTAGAAAACAGTTCTCAGAAAATTTTATATTTTTAGTTTTCATATTTTAATGTTTTTAATGAATTTTTTTTAATTTTTAGACACACCTAACATAAATACACTTAAAAAATATAATATTTGCGAAAAAAATCTTTAAAAAATACACTAAATACCAACAACAACAAAAAAAATTCAATACATTTTTTTTTGTATTTTTGTGTATTTATTAATTTTTTAAAATATTTTTTTGCAAATATTTTACTATTTAGATACATCTAAGTAAGGTGCATCTAAAAAAATTATAAAAAAAAAAATTGCTTAAAATTTAAAAAATATTCACTAAAAACAAAAAAACACAAAAAATAAAAAACTAAACTTTCAAAAAATTAAATTTAAAAAACTGAAATCAAACACACTAAATAATACTTAAAGGCAAGTTAAAATTTTAATTAATTTAGCAATCAACATTTCTACATCATATTTTCAATAAATGAAAAATCATAACATATATTAAGAAATTATCATTTATTTCTCAATTACATAACAAATATGAAAAATTACCCACATTTAACAATATGAAAGTGACTTGTCGAGCCACTTCCCATCAAGATTATCAGATATCACTCTGCACCCATGCATTCATCTCAAATCTTCTTCACCAATTAAAATTACCGTGTGACCAAAAAAAAAGAGAAAAACTTTATTCAAGAAAGGAAATGATCAAGTGTGTTGATGATGCAGACAAGTTATGAGTTATCTCTGCTCTCAAAGTGGCTCTGAACTTATGCTTGTTGCCACTATGGGACTTCTGACTACATGTTTCCCTCCTCCAACCTCCACCCAACTCAGTGAACCATATACCACCATCTCTTTCATCAATCTTGGACCTTCTATCTCCAACTTATAGCTTTGCTTCTCATACCTCTCTGTAAAAACCAATTTCTCAGGCACAACCCTAACTTTCAATCCCTCCATTGGACTCAGTTTTGAAACATAAGTTGTCCTTCTCTCTCCTACATTAGTCAAAGTCCTTTGAAACTCTTTTACAGTGTTCAAATCCGATTGCGAGTCATTTGCATTGAAGAATGCAATGAAAGATGGGTAGTTCAGGTCTAGAGATGGGTTTGAACAAACATAAGATGACCTTGTGATTGCTTGTATTTGCTTCATGGTGTAATTTAATGCACAGAGAAGATTCATGTAATCTTCTGTTTTTAAATCGTATACGAGTCCAGGGTCTAAGGCCTTGTTTGGATCGACATGGCCAGCTCCGATGGCAAGCGGAGTGGCGGGTTTACTATTCCCAATATCTTGGATAGGGCTGAAAGTATTGTCCGTCGAATATGATGTTGTCATCATAGCAGATCTGATGGTGGCGGGGCTCCACTCGGGTCTCGCCGCCTTCAGAAGTGCTGCGATTCCAGCAGCATGCGGGCACGACATGGACGTTCCCGACAAAATATTGAAGTTATTAAAAAGCTGCCCGACCGAATTCAAATCAGTCACTACCGGAATTTGTTGAGGCCACGAGGCCAAGATTAGTGATCCGGGAGCCATAAGGTCCGGCTTGAGCACGAAAGGGCACGTCTGGGATGGCCCTCTCGAGCTATAGCTAGCCACTTTCGGAGCTGGCTTAGTGCCGAGGCTGGTTCCTTGAAATTCCATCGTTCCTTTCGGGTCACCGCTTGTTTTAACGTGGTCTAGAACAATTTTCCCATTCTGAAGATTTAAAAACACAGCTGGAAATGTGCTCTGGGTGAAGAGTTCTATGTCGGTGTTGTTCGTTATGAAAATCCCACCAGTAACATTTACATTCTTAACGTTGTAAACTTGTTCAGCTAGAAAATCGTTCTTGTCCTCGCACACCACAATCTTGTTCCCAATCTTTTTCAGTTCTTCCAAATCGTCGCACGTATTCAAAAAAATAAGAGTCGAAGAAGTTGAATTTCCGGGATAAAGAGATGTTCCTGTGAGGGTGATGCCATTGTCAAGAGTAAGATTAGCACTGAATTTGCGGTCTATGGTACCCGCAGCGACAGTAAGAACCCAAGGTGTCCCATTGTGAAGAGACTCAAGGAATGGTCCCTCATTTCCGGCAGATGTAGAGACAAAAATACCCTTCTCTAAGGCTGCAAATGTGGCTATTGCGATAGGGTCTTCGTACAACGGGATTCCATCAATGCCCAAAGACAGGGACATGACATCGACGCCGTCCGTGATTGCCTGATCAATCGCCGCCAGAATGTCTGACGTGTACACGCCTTCGTCCCACAAGGCCTTGTACATGGCCACTCTGGCCCGCGGAGCTATGCCTCGAACAGTGCCCGAGGCATAGCCGAAATAGGATACACCCTCGACATAATTCCCTGCTGCCGTGGAGGCGGTGTGGGTGCCATGGCCGTCCGTGTCGCGGGTAGAGTTCACTGAAATTGTCAAGTTCGGGAATTTTGCAAGTAGGCCTTTGTTAAAGAATCGAGCTCCGATGAGTTTCTTGTTGCACATTGAGGAGTTAAATTGGGTGCCAATTTCACACACTCCTTTCCATCTTGATGGAATTTTGGTCATCCCATCGTCGTCAAAGCTCTTGCTCTCAGGCCAAATCCCCGTGTCGACAAGCCCAATTATGATGTCTCTGCCATAGTCCGCCACAGGCCACACGCCCGAGACAGAATTAAGGCCAAGAAATTGGGAGGAATGAGTGGTGTCGACTCTGACCGGCATGTCTCTATAGGAAGAAACGTAGCCGGGGGATGTTTTAATGGCTTCAATTTCGGAGGGAGAAAGACTTGCACTAAAACCATGGATAGCATTACCATAACCGTAGATGAGTTTAGAGGCGGTGGAAGTGGGCGCAGCGGCGGTGGTGGGAGCTTTAGTGTTGTCTAAAATGGAGGCAATGGTGGCTAAGTACCAACTATGGGGGCTAGAGAAGGCTTTGGGCATAGAAGACAAGTCCATGTGGATTATGTAATTGTCGGACTGTGCCAAAGTGGAAATGAATGGAGGGATTATCAAAGAAATGAGACAAACATACAAGGGAAGGTGAGTAGCCATGGATAAAGAATTAATGGTGGTTTTTTCAACTTGGAATTGGTGTGGCCCCTTATATAGAGGAATAAAATAACAGGTATGGGAAGCCAAGATCTTCCTTCATTTTAAATTTTCCAACTTTGTCAAACTTATACAATTATATATATATTAATGCTTAATTAACTATTTTATCCACACATTTGGCGATCATCACTCTCAAGTTCTTTCCAATTTGAAAACGTTTCGTGCCGTATACCCACACGTAACATTTTCCAGGGCACCATGTTCTTGTACTACGGATGTTGGTTAAAGTTAATAAAATAATAAATTTTAGGAACTCATAATTAGTACATTTTCACAAAATTTATATATATATATATATATATTAAAAAGTGTATCCACTTAAAAGTGTGAACCAAATAAATATTAATTGTTGGGGAAAAAAATGGGGGACCTGTGAAGGTAATCAAAGAAACTGAAAATCTTTTTGTAAAAGAACATGAATTACTGTGGTAATCTAATATTATTTTAATCCTCCATTTTTTACTGGCACAATTGTATGTAATCTTAATCCTATTAAACTTTTGGATCATTGTTTGTTTAAACAGGCTGCATAAAGGGATAGGAGGGAATTGTAATCTATCGAATTATTAATACTGAGATATATAATTTCTGAACTATTTGATTGAAAATGAGATATATCTATGTTTGTTTTCAACTTTTAAGAAATTCTTACACAGGGTTCGTTTAGGATGTGAGTTGACTTTTTGACTTTTTAGCTATTTTAGTCTAGGACTAAAAAACCTAATTGATGATAGATTTTTTTTTGGCTTTTTTGACTTTTGTGAAAAAAAAAATAAAATGAAATGATTATGATTTAAATATGATATTTTATCTTATTAACTTTTAAATTTATTTTATCTTTTTATGATTAAAATAGCCAAAAAATCAGACTTTTTGGCATGCCAAACGAATGCATAAAAGTCTTTGTTCTTTTCAGTGCCAGACCAGGTGTCTTGGGCCCAGTTTGGGAGAAGGGTCCATTTTGTGTAATGTCCATATAATATGCATCTATTTGTTGAGTTTTGTTAATAGTGTATTAGAAATATTGATTAACTAAATTTAAAAATATATTTTTTATAACACACTTTTATAAATAATTTATCCATATTTCATATTTTTAATAAGTATCTTTAGGGTAAATGTTAATAAAATTCATACTTAATTATATATGTCCATCAATTGTTTTAGTTGTAGTTACAAAATATTGGTTAAGATCCTTTCTAACATAATTAAAATGGTCCTCCCTAATATTATTGATGAAACTTAGCTTTTGTAAAAGACAAAAAAAAAAAAGGGGGGCAAATCTTAGCTTTTATAAAAGAAATAGAAAGAAAAATCTCAGGGGATCTTGATTGCTAAAGAAATTGTAGATTTGTGAAAAAATAATATTAAAAAAAGGTTAATTTTAAAGCTTGACGTTCGAAAATTACTTTGATGGTGTCAGTTGGAATTTTTACTATACATGATGTAAGGCTTTAGTTTTGGAAAATAAATGGATTAGGTGGATTAAGGAACACATTTTTACTATCACAATTTTTGTCCTATTAGCCACTCTAAAAAAGGCAGGTTTTTGCCCTTTCATATTTTGTTTAGTATTTGTCACACAAGGAAACCTTATTAAGGGAGTGGAAATTAGAAGAAATGGTTTGACATTATCCCATTTACAATTATTTTTCTATTTAATTTTTTTAAGGGAAAATTATTGAAAAATCTCATTTGAGAGAGTTTTACTCTAAGGAGTCCTTTTTTTTTTGGTAATATGATCCGCAAGATCCCATTTGCTAATTTTAGAATGGATTTGGTGACTTTTTTTTTTTTTTTTCCTTTATTCGTGGTGTGTAATGTTTTCAATGGGATTTTGAATTCAGTTGATTATGTTTGTTTTGCTTTGCATATTTTTGGAAAGATGAAATATGGGCAAGATTTTGTGGGTTTCTAGGGTTTGTATTTGCGTGTTGTTTAGGGGTGTAAACATTGCCATGTGTGTTGTGCAGTTGGTCACGTTGCCGGGTTTCATTGTGTGAAGTTGTTCACGTTGCTAGGTTTGACGGCGTATTGTGGTCGGCTAAAGTTCGGATTTGGCGACTAGAATTACACACGGTATGGGTCGATTGTATGTGTTTTTGATTTCCATTTTTTATGCATTGTTCTATTGTTGGTGTGGTGTTATGGTTTGAAACCACATCTCTCTATATTTTACATTGGTATATTTGTATCCTAGACCTATTGTGTTCACCGTCGCACAGTCAGTATGGTTGGTGTAGGTAGCAATGTGAAAACGCATTATATACATTGTACATTCACACACTTAAAACTCAACTTGCTGATGTTTATCATGTTAGAATGGTTAAAAGAAATATGAAAAATGTGTATCTGTATTATATTAAATTAAATTGAATACAATAGGAGAGCCTATATTTATAGGTTGAACACAAACCTAGATAAGTTTAGAAGGAGATAGAGATAGAGAGAGATAGAGATACAAGGCGATAGAGATAGAGATAGAGAGAGATAGAGATAGAGATAGAGAGAGATAGAGATAAGCTATATCTACAATACAAGGAGATAAATATAAATCTAAATCTAAATCTAATATATACATGTTAGAATGGTTGAAAGAAATATGGAAAATGTGTATCTATATTATATTGAATTAAATTGAATACAATAGGAGAGTCTGTATTTATAGGCTGAACACAAACCTAGAAAAATATAGAAGGAGATAGAGATAGAGATACAAGGAGATAGAGATCGAAAGAGATATAGATAAGCTATAACTATAATATAAGGAGATAAATATAAATATAAATCTAATATATACAGCAAGCATCAACCAACTTGAGTTTGGAAACTAGATCAATGAAACAATTAGGATGATGAGCCTTGGTGAAAATATCTGCCCTTATCAGTAGAAGAAATAGAGAGAAGATGAACAATGCCACGTATAACATGCTGTCAAATAAAGTGACAATCAATCTCAATATGTTTGGTGCGATCATGGAAGACATCATTGTGAGCAATCTGAATCACACTCTAATTGTCACAATAGAGAGATGTGGCACCAAGGGAAGAAACACCCATATCAGCAAGGAGCCAGCGAAGCCATAAAAGTTCCTGAGTAGTGTCAGTAAGAGCGCGATACTAGAGTGAGCAGTGAGGGACTGTTTTTTGTTGCGCCAAGTAAGAAGAGAATCTCCTAAGAAGAAACAAAAACCTGTAGAGGAGCGTCAATCAATAGGATCCCCAACCCAAATCACCATAAGAAAAGCCACGAAGCTTGAGAAAAGAGTGAGCAGAGTAGTGAAGTCCATGGAAGATAGTGCCTTTATGGTAGTGAGGTATGTGAAGTAGAGCAGTGTAACGCAAGGTACGGGGAGTTGACTTGTACTGACTAACAAGATGGACAGCATAGCCAATTTCAGGACGAGTTACAGTAAAATAGACAAGACTACCGACCAATTGGCGATAAAGAGTAGCATCAGAGAGAAGATTCCCGTCTAGAGGAGTAAGACGAGTCTAAGGATCAATGGAAGTAGAGGTAGTCTTGCAATCCGTAGGACCAGTACGTGCTAGAAGATCGGATGCATATTTGGGTTGTGACAAATAATAACCATTGGAATCATGAGAGAATTTAAGCCCTAAGAAATAATTAAGAGTGCCAAGGTCCTTCATCTCAAACTGACGATTAAGAAATTGTTTGAGGCTAAGAATACTAGCCACACCATCACCACTGATAATCATATCATCCACGTAAAGAAGAAGAAAAGTGGTGCCATGAGGAGTGGTATGAACAAATAAAGTGGATTCATATGAGCTGGAGGTGAAACTGAAGTCATGGATACTGGAACTAAATTTTGCAAACCAAGCTCGTGGAATCAAAGCAAGTTGATGCGATTGAGCTTGAATTACCCTTGAAATGTGTTGGTTTATCATGTTTTAAAGAAAGATTACATGAGATCTTGGCTTGAAATTGGGTTTGAAAACTCACACTTTGATGAATTTTTAGACTGTCTGATTTTTCTAGACCGCACGAGCAGCCACGGGCTCCGCACGAGTGGAACATGAACAAAAACAAAAAATTGCATTCTGCTTAAACCACTGCTTGAGCGGCCAAGGCCACCTCACGAGCGGCCCAATCACCGCACGAGCGGTCAAAGTGGGCGCACGTGTGGCCAGCCTTGTTTCAACCTATATTTGGTAACTTCAAATACACATATCTCCTTCATCCGGACTCCGTTTTAGACGATTCTTGAGCCTATATTGAAGCCCCGAAAGTCTAGTTTCCAACGGTGGTGGCTTCAAATCAAAATTCTAAGTAAACAAATAGATATGTACAAATTAGTGAACATGGTTCACTTTCTTTTTTACCCGTTTTGTGCTATTTCCTCTCCTGACCCAATTTCCTTTTGTTTCTTCCTATTTTTCTAGATATGAATGATGACCCATTGAGGACTAATGATTTTAGAACCAAAAAAAATAATTGGTGAAGGAGCAAAGTAAAGGATTGGTTTATTTGATTAAGAAAAGATTAAAAGAAGTAAATTTGATCAAGAGAGTAATTCTATGTTTCGATATGTTGTGCTATCCACATTGTGCTTGCAGGTCAAGATTTGATGACCGGTTAACCAGTTCTGGAAATGACTGTGGGTAATAGTATAGTAACGATATGTTTTTTATTATCTATTTTGATTTATGTATGACATGATTCTCTGAATATCCTATTTTGTCAAAATGCACAAGTTTCAAAGAAATGTGAAATGAGTTATGAGCAAGAAATGTGAATTGTTTGTAATATGATATGGTAGGTCCAAGGTCGTTCCGTTTATCTGTTCTATTATGCTATGACATGATATGAATTGTTCGGTTTTTAAGACCTGTTGATTTTTGGTATGGGACAAAGTGTTGTACGAAACTAAATGCTACAGTAGGAGTCACCTCAAGAGTCCATACGAGTCACCTCTTGGGTCCATACATACATAAATTGGGCCCGACGTCGTTTTGATACATGAATTGGTCTCGAAGCCTTTTTGATATATGATTGGGTTCGGGGCCGTTCTGTTATATGTTGGGCTCGAGGCCGTTCTACTATATGTTGGGCCTAAGGCCGTTCTGTGTTATGTTGGGCCTAAGGCCGTTCTGTATTATGTTGGGCTTAAGGCTGTTCTGTATTCTGTTGGGCCGAGATCGTTCTGTATTCTGTTAGACCCAAGGTCATTTTGTATTATGTTGGGTCTGAGGCCGTTTTGTGAACCTGAGGTCGTTCTGTAAATGTGATTTTAGAAAAGTATGGATTTATATTAGCATGCTTATCATGATGTTAGGCTCATTCATTTAAACCTCTTTACTGTATTATCACTCATTGAGCTTCACTCACTCTGTATTTTATATGTATGTAGGTGATCAATCTGGAGACCAATATTAGGTCAGCCTTAGGAGTTATTTTGTGGACCTATTATGCCATGACTCCAAGATGTGCCTCTGTGTCGGGGCTTTAACTTTGTATTGCTAGAATTATGTATTTTATTGAGTCTCATATATATGTGTGTGAGATATATAAGATTTGTATATGGATATAAATGACTAGTGTGTCTAAATGTTTTAATTATTCCAGTGATCATGTATGCACAAGCTCAATGGATATTATTATTTGTTTTAATTTCGCTTTAGGCCCCAGTATAATTTAAATATTTTGAAATTTTGTTTTGAGGTAGAAGGTAATCTAGGGTTACTGGCTGGTCATGATCCAAACTTTTAGGGATGGATTTGGGATGTGACAGTTGGTATCAGAACATGAGTTAAAATCTCACACACGTGTCCATTAAGCATTAGCGTGTCTATCATATATTTAAGTTGTACGTATTTCATAACAAAGTGATATGTTGCATGTTTTGAAAGATGTAAGGGAGCTTGTGTAATAAGTTAAGTATTCAGACTGAGAATTAGAAGTTCTCAGGGAATTTTGACGATAAGAGGAGATCAAGATGTGTTTGTTTCTTTTAGCGTAAGTATTAAGACTAAAGATTGAAAGTCATTTGACAATTTGATAATTATAAGGAAACGGGAATGCGTTTTCTTAATAAATGTGGTATTGAGGCTAAGGTGAGGAATGAGTATGGAATTTTGGTGTTTTGACTAGAATAATGGTGAGTGCAAGCATGTTGATTTGTGAAAACATGATAGGATAAGAGATTTCGATCTTCGCTTGAAGCTATGAAATTATATGGGTTGTATGTTAAATTAGACTCTAAGAATATTTCGGAGATTAAGCCTTAGTGATGATCACTAAAAGATCAATGAACATATATTTAATGAATGCAAGAAGTGTTAAGTTGGAATTAGTGTTCGTATGTATGCTTGAACGACTATTGGAGAGTTAGAATTCTTTTCTGTGGATAATTAAAACTTGATCTGAAATACTAAGATAATTAGAATAGGGACACTTTGATGTGTTAAGACCGTTATTTCAAGTGCGTAACGTAATCGCGAGCAAATTGTTTGTATGATTATGTCCGGACCCATTTGTTTGTCGGAATCATTTCGTTATAAACTAAATTGATGTTTGAGGCTAATATTATGTATTAAGAATTTCTTTATTACCCGAAGGACTTATTTTATTAGAACTGTTATACTATGGATCTGATTTAATGCCCTCCATATAGATTCTTGGAATGCGTGATAAGTGAATGGTGTTAACATGCCAAAGCAAGTTATTCGTGGCTTCCGAACGTGAATGACCCTCCTATTTGATGTATCAATAAGGCATGTAAGCTATATGGGAACAAATATTCGGGCTAATGTGGCTAAGGAACTTGTGAACCAAGATTTGATTTTGATATTAAGGTTATATTATATACTCAGCCTATGTTGAGGGCTTATGGATGTCAATAACAGAATATTTTGATTCATTGGAAAAAAGGGAGTGTAATCATGAATATCATTTGAGATTGAGATTTGATTATTTGGGGACCATGTGAATTATTTGGACACATCAATAATATATGAGTGTTATGGATGATGTATTTTGTGTTTTGATGCTATGTTTTATGTTTTGATGCTAGGAAATTGACATTAAGAGCCATAATTACATTGCATGTTACAGAGTAATTTTTGGTGACCAAACAAATTTGGGTAAATAACCAGTAATAAATAATAATGAGTTAAACCCTTGTGATGAGAAAATCAAATGGTAAGGAATTTACTTGAGAACAGAAATGGGATGAGACAAAGTTCATGAATTATTTGCAGTACAAGTGGCACAAGTTTGGAGGACCAAACTTCCTAAATGGAGGAAGAATGTAATAACCCCATGGTGTAATACTTTATATTTAATTAATGACGGATATTTAAATTTTAATTGCCTACTATTCTGATTTAATTTGGGAATTATGATTTGTATATGATTCTATTGAAGATTTATTTGGAATTAGAAATTGAAAGCCTATTGGCTCAAGGAAGAACAAGTAGTGAGTCAAATTATTTTAATTTCGAGTATCGGACCATATGGGAGTTTAATTAAATATTCAATTCAGAATTGTAAAAATTGAGATTTGATTAATTGGGTCCGAATTGGAGTTAATTACGTTATGAGGAGTGGGAATTAGGATTATTGCGAATTAAATTTATTTATGAGGTATTCAATCTAAGTATATAATTTATTATCGGAAAACTTGAGTTTGACCTGAAATTGAGGGCCTTACTGATGTGAAAAATCACAATTGATGATAGATTTAAGCTTAATTTGATATTTGGAGCATTTTGGGAGTTTGGTTAAAAATCTGATTCGGACTGATAAATTTAAATATAATTAATTGGGCTCTAATGGAAGCTAAATTAGGTTAATTAAATTATGTGGGACTTGTGATTAGTCATGATTAGGCTAATTATGTGGTTGTTGTGGAATTGCATGTCTAAGGATGTGAATTATAAGGATTTAAAGTTATATCTGTTGATTGTAAGAAAATCTTTTGCAATTGGAACTTTAAATTGAAAATTGAAAGTCATAGAGGCGCGATAAACCAAAGCCGACTTCATCTCTGTATTTAGCATGATTTTTAGATCCTGTAGTGAAATTTGCAAAATTATGATTCATAATGAATTAATTGAGTTTAATTAACATAAACCTTAGATTAAGCTAACCTAAGTAAATTAGCTTAACTTATGTATGTATATATGAGAGCCTTGGTTATTTAGGCTCAAAAATATCTCCTAGAGAGATAGAAAAAAGAGAGACGGAGAGAAAGAAGAGAGTGCTAGAATTGTAGAAGGAAAGCTTGGAGATTAAAGAGATTCAAGAGGGAAATTCAAGGATTTGAGCTAAGGTATGTGAACAACTATAATCTTTGTAGATACTTCATCTATTGCATGAAATCAAGAGGAAATTTGAAGATTAAACACTTAAATAAGCTGGGTTTTGAGTTATGGGTTCTTGGAGTTAATAGAACCTTATTTCTTTTGTGTTTGTTTGATTTGAGTTTAATATGAAGAAATAAACATGAAATGAACTCTAGATTTTACATGAAACTAGTTGAGTGAAGAAATCCAACCATGAATTTACATAAAAATGAAACTTTATGTTGAAAACTTTGAATTCATGGAAGCTAATATTTTGATTTTGGAATCAAAGCAAGTTGATGCAATTGAGCTTGAATTACCCTTGAAATATGTTGGTTTATCATATTTTAAAGGAAGATTACAGGAGATCTTGGCTTGAAATTGGGTTTGAAAACTCACACTTTGATGAATTTTGATTATGCGATTTTCGCACCTTGGCGACCTCTGAGCTCACACGTGGCGGAACATGAACAAAAACGAAAAATTGCATTCTACTTAAACCACCGCTCGAGCGGCCCAATCACCACACAAGTGGTCAAAGTGGGCGCACATGCGGTCAGCCCTATTTCAACTTATACTTGATAACTTCAAACATGCATATCTCCTTCACTCGGACTCCATTTTAGACGATTCTTGAGCATATATTAAAGCCCCAGAAGTCTGGTTTCCAATGGTGGTGGTCTCACATCCAAATTCTAAGTAAACAAATGGATATGTTCAAATTAGTGAACATTTTTCGCTTTCTTTTTAACCATTTTGTGCTATTTCCTCTCTTAACCCAGTTTCCTTTTGTTTCTTCCTATTTTCCTAGATATGAATGATGACCAATTAAGGATTAATGATTTTAGAACCAACATAAATAATTGGTCAAGGAGCAAAGTAAAGGATCAGTTTATTTGATTAAGAAAAGATTAAAGAAAGTAAATTTGATTAAGAGAGTAATTCTATGTTTTGATATGTTGTGCTATACGCATTGTGCTTGCAGGCCAAGATTTGAGGACTAGTTAACTAGTTCTGGAAACCACTGTGAGTAATAGTATAGTAATAATATGTTTTTCATTATCTATTTTGATTTATGTACGACATGATTCTCTAAATATCATATTTTGTCAAAATGCACAAGTTTCCAAGAAATGTGAAATGAGTTATGAACAAGAAATATGAATTGTTTGTAATATGATATGGTAGGCCCAAGGCTGTTCTGTTTATCCGTTCAATTATGCTATGACATGATATGAATTGTTCGGTTTTTAAGACCTATTGATTTCTAGTATGGAACAAAGTGTTGTACGAAACTAAGTGCTATAATGGGAGTCATCTCTTGAGTCCGTACAAGTCACCTCTTGGGTCCATACATACATAAATTGTGCCTGAGGCTATTTTGATACATGAATTGGTCCCGAGGCCATTTTGATATATGATTGGGTCCAAGGCTATTTTGATAAATGTTGGGCTCGAGGTCGTTCTGTTATATGTTGGGTTCGACGCCGTTTTGTTATATGTTGGACCCGAGGCCGTTCTGCCAAATGTTGGGCCTAAAGATGTTCTGTATTATGTTGGGCCTAAGGCTATTCTTTATTCTGTTGGGCCTGAGGCCGTTCTGTATTTTGTTGGACCTGAGGCCATTCTGTATTATGTTGGGCCTGAGGCTGTTTTGTGGACCCGAGGTCATTTTGTAAATGTGATTTCAGATAAGTATGTGTAGACACCCCATTTTTGACCGACCTTAAGACTCAGACGTCACCGATTGAGCGCTCGATGATGTTACATATTGTGCTCGTTCAGAAGTCTCAGAGTCGCCAGTGCACCTGCCTAAGCTAACCTTCTTGCCTTGTCTCGGTTTGCGAACCAGACTCGGTTTTCTCTGTTTTCTTTCCTAAGGGGAGGGAGTGGTCCCATAGACTATCTCTCGATGGGTAAGCTACGCTTCAGAGGGCCATTTTGCCCATTTCGGAGTCTTGGGCTGAGCCGTCGGAGTGTACAGGTTTTGCCTTGGGACGCCCAACCATCTCCGATTTCTCCGGTTCTTGGTACCTCTGTTTTATCATTTTGAGGAACACTGGGCCTCGATGCCTACTTCATGGTCAGATGCCACTTTCGGTGCTCGCGGTTTGGGACCTGAATCTGCGTGATTTGGGCCCCGAGCATTCATTTTGCATCGGTTTTCTCGATTTTGGCAGAACCTCTGCTTTTGTCATTCCGGGACACTGGGGTCACAGATACCCACTTCTTTGAACACCACTTCAAGACTGCGGCCCATTTTCGATCCCGACTGTCTTGCTTTGGCCCCGAGCGTTCATTTCTCATTAGTTTTTGTTCAAATTTGACAGGTACCTCTGTTTCAACACCAGGAAGATCACTGGGGGGGGGGGAGGCCAGCAATTATCCCAGATAACCAGTTTTGCTCCTCCGGCGCCCGTTTTGCTCAGTTCCGGGCCAATGTTGAACACCCTGGGGATATTTTCTTCTAACCAAAGCTACATATCTGTGATCAGGGGACATGGGAGGACCCTAAAAACTACTGGTCGGCCAACAATTGTTGATTTCATTTTTGAGCCCCTCCTTCAAGCTCTATGTTGTGGCTCCTGCTTCATTGTTGCCAATTTCCGACCTTGGAACCTTATTCTACACACATGGGAGGACACCAAGGAGTGGTGGTCGGCCAGCAAATTTGCACTTCATTTTTGGGCCATGGCCGGCCGGTGAGTGGTGGTCGACCAGGGGGTGGCCGCCACCTCCTGAATTTACCTGGCCGGGCCGACTTCGCTTTCAAATCTTTCCAACTGTCCGGATATTTTTCAAAATATCCCGGGCATCCGGGGGATATTTTGGGAGGGAAAGCTTGGGTGCTTTTCCCTCCCCTTTTACACTCTTTTTGGCCTATTTAAAGGGCTGCCCTCCTCCTTTGCTAAGGTTGGAATTTTTGACCTTAAGACTTCATCTTCCAAAACCTCCATTTTCCTATTCAAAAACCCTAAAAAGTTTCAAGCTTCCTAGTTCAATCCTTCATCAACCCTAAGCTCTACCATCCCCACTTCCATTACAGCAGCAAGGAAGTGTTCTTCAGAGGCTAAGAGTCAACAAATTGAAGCCAAGAAGCAACCAAAGTTAGGTTTTCAAAGGTAAGCCTCTAATTCCCTTTTTTGAGCATAATTTTGAGTTATTTCTTAGCCCTATTTGCTTTCAGTTTTGGGCTCCGACCCCTACTGTTTTTAGGATTTTTTTGACCCCCCCTACAACATTGTAGAAGGGCTCAACCTCATTTGGTGTCTCCATGATATACTTCTTTCAATACCACCTTTTATGCCAATAAATTGCATGCTTTGTTTAGCTTTTGAGTGATCTGATTTCGAGTATACTATATACTGTGAGTGGGCTTATTTTGAGCCCCTCTTCAACATTGAAGAAGGGCTCCATTATGTTTGGCTTCTTTATCATGCACTTCCTTTGAAATTCTTCCATTTTACCGTAAAATTGCATGATTGTTTTGGCCTATTTGTAATCTGAGTTGGAGCATGCAACATACTGATATTGTGCTTATTTTGAGCCCCTCTTCAACATTGAAGAAGGGCTCAACCTATTTTTCTTGCTCTACATATCACTTGCTTTGAATTCTTGTTCCAATCCCATTTTGCATGCTTTTTTAAGCTCATCATGCTTCTTTTTTTGGCCTTCATCAGGCCTAGAGAGTGCCTTATTTTGATCCATTCTTCATAATTTGTTAAGGGTCTTAGGCCATTTGATGATTGGTTTTGGTACTTGTTTTGTAATCCTCCATATTTTCCGTAAAATTGCATGCTTTGTTAGGCTTGCTTAGCTTCGTATTTAAACCTTCATCAGGCTTAGAAAATGTCTTTTTTTGGTCCATTCTTCAAGTTTTATTAAGGGTCTTAAATTGTTTGGTCATTGCTTATGATACCTCTCTTTATAGCCCTCTTTTGGCCCAAATTTTGCATGCTATATTTAGTATATCTATACACTGAATTGGAGGCTTTCATCTATTGTAAATGTGCATATTTTTGGCCACTCTTTAATGTTGTAGAACTGATTTTTTGGGTTTGAGCATTGTAAATACCACTTTCTTTGTAATTCCCCTCTTTTCCCGTATTTTTGCAAGCTATTGTTGCCATACTTGTGATCATCATTTGGCCATGCTTTGTGCTGATAAAATGCTAGTTTAAGGGCTGCCTTGCTACTGTTTTACATTTTGTGTCCATATTGTGCATGTTTAACATGGCTGTAGGCCATTTCGGGTGCTTTTCATCGCATTTCGGGCATCGGTTGTAATTTTGTCATACTTCGGAGGCTGTTTTTGCATCATATTAGCTACTGAAATTTGCATCTTCCTTATGCCATATGTCACATCTCAATCGCATGTCATTTCTGTGCCTATATATCATTGCCTCGGTTTGCGTGCCCGTGTGCACGCATTTCGAGGCACTTCATTTTCATCTCTCGGCAGCCTACGTGAGTGCGGCTGAGGCTCTCTCATGTTGGCGTAAGCCCATCATTGCATTCCGTATGCCATTTCATCGCCTCGGTTTGCGTGCCCATGTGCACGCATTTCGAGGCAATTCAGTTTTATCCGATTTGCATTTCACATTATCGCCTCGGTTTGCGTGCCCATGTGCACGCATTTCGAGGCAATTCGGTTTTATCCGATTTGCATT
Source organism: Camellia lanceoleosa (assembly GCA_025200525.1). Taxonomy (NCBI): domain Eukaryota; kingdom Viridiplantae; phylum Streptophyta; class Magnoliopsida; order Ericales; family Theaceae; genus Camellia; species Camellia lanceoleosa. The sequence goes on along the minus strand of CM045761.1, from coordinate 186,639,320 downwards.
TCACATTATCGCCGGGTTTGGCGATGTCTGCAGCACGATTTCGAGGCACTTCGGTTTTATCCGATTTGCATCTCACATCATTGCCTCGGTTTGTGTGCCCGTGTGCACGCATTTCGAGGCCACTCTTCTTTATCCGACGGCAGCTTATGTGAGTGCGGCTGAGGCTCTCTCATGTTAGTGTAAGTCCAATTTGCATTCTGTATGCCATTTCATGCCTATATGTCACCGCCTCGGTTTGCGTGCCCGTGGGCACGCATTTTGAGGTATCTCATTTTAGTCCCATTGTACATCATTTTTCATGTTTTTATGCTATCAGCTCGGTTTGCGTGCCCGTGGGCACGCATTTCGAGACATCTCATTTGCATAGCATTGTGCATGCTAGGATATATATTAGTTGCATTTCATGCATACCATGCATATTGCATCGTGTTTGGGATAGGCGTTAGCCCGGGCACGGGAAACGAGGCACGTTTCATACTCCGAGTGACGGAACGGGTCGGGTCTCAATTCCCAAGTCACCGACGCTCCGGATTACCCGTGATGGAGTTAGGTTTTGTTGTAGCATTCATCTGCATTCATCCTATATTAAGTTGTGCAAATCGGCTCCTCGGCCATCATGCATCGATATGCGTGATTGGTGGCACGAGGATCGAGGCATGCATATATTTGTGAAATACATTGCTATGCCCTTTTCCTCGCTTCTCTGCAAAGAAAATCAAGAATCGGCAACTTTTCGACTTGGCACGCATTTCGAGAAAATTACACAGAGGCTAATTGGGGCATCCCAAAGGATTTCAGCCAGAGTAGCCCTAAGATACACTTTTCATCGAAGCAAGCCCCTAGCTTGCATGCCAAGACGCGCTGGGGACCCCGCTTCTGATTCGGACTCGATTTTTTGTGTCGGTTCTAAATCAACCAAAGAGTCTAAATCCGACAAATCGCTTGAGAAAACAGCTTTTTGAAAAGTAGTGCCAAACATGGACTGCTTTGCAGACATGTAGTCGCCACCTAAATATTTTAAAATGGGAAATTTAGGAAACTCGACTCGGTCCGAAGGCCACATGTCCGCTATCACCAAAGTGGTCTTGGCTCGAGCTTGGGTACGATCGGGAAGGTCATTATGAGCATCTTTCGCCCGTCCAAGACCGCCTCTACTAACCGTGATATCCGTTTTTGAAAACTTTATGCGTTCTTGTTCCGGTTATTAGCCTAGAATTACTATGTTGTGCGCGCAACAAACAAGTATAGACTAGATCGCCTAATTTGGGAATAAACATTGCATATCCGTTGTCTCGAAAAACGTGTTAGATTTTGCTACTCGCAAGTAGGCTAAAATACGGATTTCAATGAGTTGTCCCAACTCAGGCAATCCAACCTCCACCCACAGGCATTCAAACAGTTTATCATGTAAGCACTTAGCCGCATGGCAAGCATACTGTCATGGCAACATTCACACGCATGTGGTATGCTAAAGCGTAAATACTTACATCGTACTCCGTGCCAAAACAAGAAACTAGTTAGCAAACATGCATGACCTAGTTCATGTTAAGTGGCTAATGCATCGCATACAGGGATGTAATCTAGAAGGGCTCGGCTACCCTAGGCATGGCACATGAAATGCAACAACTATCACGTATTCAATTTGGAATTGAAAGTACGATGCAGTTTGCATGATGTGCCGAGCCCGAATGCATGTAAACAAATGCATGAATGCACGCATGCATTGCATAAGGTATGCTAATTTAAATGTGCCCTAATCTACCAACATAAGCAGGTAAATAAAAGGGATAGAAAGAAATGGGGATTGGAAGACATGCACCCACTCACACACACTTATTACAATTTTGCCCTTGCTCGGAGGGACCAAAATAATAATACAGTCCAACGAATAAATAATTAACTAAACTAGCTAATTAAATATTACAAATTGACTAAATTAATTAAACAGATTAATTAATCTAATTAAAGCAATAAAACGCCTCGGGATGAGGGGGACATGGTATGCCCGGACTCGCCGTAATCCGATTGCCATAGCAAAGGTTGCTCGCTTTTACCGCCATACTCCTCTAAAAAATGCCAAAGTTCCTGGATTGCTTCTCTGGGTGCTGTGGAACACCATCGGCTAAGGGGGATGGCCACCGGCCAAGGGATATGATCACCGGCCACATATTATGCTATCGGCCAGTCACTCTTTGCCGGTCGGCACTTAACAGTGCCGGTCGGCCAAAAATTGCTGCAGAACCTGCAATTTGACAGTAGCAGAGGACAAGCAGTGTATGGCATGGCAATTCAAAGCATGTGTGCACCAAACACATCCCACATCATGTTGATGGCTCAATGGGGCATGTGCCTCGATCCTTGGACCACCAATCGCGCATTTCTATGCGTGATGGCCCAAAGGACCAAGAATGCAACTTCAATGTCAAATGCATGCAATGCAAACAAGCAAATAAAGGTGCCAAACCTCCATCATACTTCACTTCAAGAGGCCCAACATGCATGCCAATGCAACAAGGCCCTAAGCATGTTATCTACTATGCCATATGGACAATGCGAGGCACTTATATAAGCATACAAGTAGGCGTACAAGGAAAGTATGCAAACTAAGCAATGAGATGGGCTTACACATGAATTGGGCAGCTCTAACAAGGCTCAAAACAGTGGCCAAAGTGCCTAGAGATAGAGACTAAACACACGCACACACATGTACATGTTAAGGCTCAAGACTTAGGCATACAAAGTCAACTCTCATGCACACTTAAGAGACACAAACATGGGCTAATAGCATGCATGAAAAGCTCTGAAATCCATGTTAAGCATGACGCCAAAACATGCAATGAAGCAAACCAAATATGCAACGAATGGCCCAAGTCTTGAAACAAACCATGAAGGCTTAAACCAAGGCCAAGTCCACCAAGCCTCACAAGGCTAAGGGGACTCAAAACAGGTCACAAGGCACCTAAACAAAGCCTAAGGAGTACCTAGATGGCATCTAAGAAGCTCAAGTACAAAGGCATGCAACATGACCAAAACATGGGGCATTCAACATATGCTTTTAAAGCATTAAAGAAACAACTAAAGCATGCATACAAGCACACCAAAAATTCTGAAATAACATGCTAGATGGTTCCAAACCATCAAAAATGAAGCAAGCATGGCATGCTATACACTCATACTCTCAAGGCCAACAAGCCAAATGCAAAGGAGCTACATAATGCATGATGGGATCGACCCAAATGGCTATGGGCAGAGTTAAATCATGGCAAAATAAGTACACAAGCTTCACAAACACAAGTCTAAAACATGTTAGAAACTAAGGCTAACAAGCTAGCCATGTTAAGGTAATATTAAGGCATTACAAAGTAACTATGCAAATCATGCAAAGAGTACTAAAACCAACTTGAAATCATGTTATAACATGGCAATATAAGCATGGAAAACAAGTCAAACATGCTCAACACACACTCAAGCATGGAGCTCCTTAAGGAAGCAAAATTTGTCCTTTTCAAGGACATCAAGGAGAGGGGGTGGCCCTCCCCTTTTTGAGACTTCAAGGCATGCTCTTCACCACTGAAATCCCTCAAGATTTCAGTGGTGAAGAGATCCTATCACCAAAATCTCGGATCTCTCCAAAATAGCACAAAATGGGCCTTTTTCAATGCCTAAAGGGGATCAAACTTCCCCAAACCACAAAGCACTCTTAATATGCAATAAAGAGGGTCAAAAATCAGAACTTTTATGTGCCAAACACTAAGCCCAAAAACTGTTCTAATCTAGGTAAAAACAAGATGCAAAAATGGGGAAAAAGAGAGCTAGTTTCTTACCCTTGTAGCCTTCTTCAACAAAGATGGAGTGATGACCTCTTTGAGCTTCAAATCAACCAAAAACAGCAAGAACCAACCTTTGGAACCTCAGAACCAAGAGAAAGGTGGAACACTAGGTGTTTTAGTGCAATAGTAAGGCACAAAACACCTAGATTTCAAAGAGAAAGAGAGATATAGTAAGTATATCTATTCTAACCCTAAAAAAAACTAGAGCTCTAACTCTCTAACAATGTCTAAAGCTCTTGGATTTTTGTAACCCTTGAGCCAAGAGAAGAGGTCCTTCTCTTATAGGCCAAAAGCTTACAAGCTTGGCCACTAAGCAAGCTCATCCCTCCATACACGTGTATGGAGGGGAAGACAATTGCACACAGCTGTCTGAAAATATCTCAGAAAGCAAGTGCACAGTGCCCGGCCGGCATAAAATGTCATTTTGACAAAATTTAGTGCCGACCGGCACAAAAGAGTGCCGACCGGCACAATAAAGTGCCGATGACAACTCTAGCCAGCCGGTGGCTTCTAGCCCCAAATGGTGTGTAGGATGCCTCACAAAGCATTCCCCGCCTCCAAGTTAAACACAAGTGTTTGGTGCAAAACCAAACACAAACGGTCGAGTTCGGGGTCCCGAGGCAAGGCGCCACAGCCGAGAACTCCGAACTCCAAACGAACACGAACATGGATAATCACCGAGTGTCCCAACGGTGACGTCCAAGTCTTGAGGACGGTCAAAAATGGGGTGTCTACAGTTGCCCCTCTTTGACAGAACTCGGAAGTCATAACAATGACGGGAGTGAATGTGAAAGCCTAGAGACGACCCATTTTTGACAAGGCCGAAGACTTGGACAATCATACAAAGCGCAAATGGTTGAACTCGCAAGCTGCCTACGTATCCCTTTGCAAGGAATCAAACCAACAGAAGTTCATAGGGCATACATGCCAAAGATAAGATATGTGCCCGTAGGCAGGGGCAAAATGCAACTGAAAATGCAAGAAGCCGAGCATAACTCATGATTATGCAAAGAAAGCTGTAATGAAGCACACATGCAACAGTTATAAGCTAGCATGCAACAGTCTACACTACAATGCAGAAAGAATGTAAGAGAATTATGGAATTCTCAAACGCCTCACTCGGGAGATACAATACTGCGGGCTCGCTGGTTCCACCAAATGTAATGAGCCGCATATACAATATCGCGGCTCGAAAAGAAAGCAAACTTAACAGGTACAATATTGTTAGCAATATGCATGTCATGCAAAATGAATGCAAGATGATATGCAATATGTACAAAACAATGTATGAATAATGCAAATGAAAATGTAGTATGATTAAAACTAATGCGAACTACATGCAGGGCAATTGAATCATGATTCAAACCGGAGCGGTTCGAAACCACACAAATGTCAAATAGATTGATGGAGGTGACAAGTCCGTCTCCCATAGAACGATGTCGATCTATGAGTACTTCGCGACGACACAAGAACAAGTATTGGGTGGAATGACATAAGTGGGGAAACGACCCGCTGGGGTGAGAATAATGATCCTAATGCCGGACGCAATGACTACACTATAATGTAATGGAAATGGATACAATGGGTATGGCACGCGGGCCAAACCGTATTTTGCCTAGGAAAGGCATGTACGCATACAAGCCGTATCTAACACAGAAGCGGTGCCGCTACCCTCAAGGCTCGGACACAAAAGCTCGACAACTGTGTTTTGACACGAAAAAATATGGGCACATACCAAACCAAGCTCAACAAGGAAAGGTGCAAGCCATAGATGGAGGTGATGCAATGGATGCATGCAAGCTACAATGCAATGGATATGGATACAATGGATATGGCACGCGGGCCAAACCGTATTTTTCCTAGGAAAGGCATGTACGCATACAAGCCGATCTAACACGTAAGCGTGCCGCTACCCTCAAGGCTCGGACACAAAAGCTCGACAACTGTGTTTCAACACGAAAAGTGTGGGCACATACCAGACCAAGCTCAACAAGGAAAGGTGCAAGCCATAGATGGAGGTGATGCAATGGATGCATGCAAGCTACAATATAATGGATATGGTATTTTACAGAAAATGCATGACATATACACTATATTACAATGAAATGCAGGACAAATGCATGGCTTTTTGTTTTGTTTTGAAATGCATGACATATGCAATATTTACATGATGCATGAGATGCATGTTGATGCAATGGCTGCGATTGCAGTTTTCCCTATTCTACCAACGGGGTGATATACTAGGTTGGTTCAATATCCAGAATTGAGGCGTAAACACGCCGCCTCAACCTATGGGGCTTCCATACAGATTTCAAGCCGAGGGTACACCCCCTGGGTATTTAAACCAGACTTTAGTCTCGGAAATTCCGAACCTTTGCGTTCTAGGCATAAGCCGTTTAAACTCTAGTCTTCACCGTCCCCATTGGTCTCCTAGGAACTCACCAAGAACAGACGGGTGGCTTTACCAGACCACCGAAGTCGTCGGGCACGACAAAACACCGAAGAAATTGCATCTTCAGAGGATTTAAGGTCTCTAGACCGCGTGTTTAAGGTCTCGCTGCATCAGGGGCAACGATGAGATGCGCAAAACAACGCTATGGAATGCATGCAAAATGCAATGAGGTGCATCTTTAGTGCACCGAAGGTCTTGCACCTCCCGAGGATTTAAGGTCTCTTAGACCGTGCGTGTTTCAAAAGATGGAAAATGGAGTGCAATGAGGTACGCGTGCCTCAAAGGATGGAAAATGAAGTGCAATGGGGGTGCGCCAAACGGTGCGATGAAATGCATGCCAAATGCAATGAGGGGCAACTTTAGTGCACCGAAGGTCTTGCACCTCCCGAGGATTTAAGGTCTCCTAGACCGTATGTGTTTAAGGTCTCGGCAGACCGGGCGTGTTTAAGGTCCCGCCGGACCCGAATGGCGTGGCTTCAAGATGCGCGGCAATGCGCGGCTGCCGAGATGATGATACATAACAATGCATGCGCCAAAGGTTTTGCACCTTCGAAGGGTTTAAGGTCTCCCAAACCGTACGTGTTTAAGGTCTCGCCAGACCGGGGGCGTGTTTAAGGTCCCGCCGGACCCGGATCAAACTCTGAGGTGCGCGAAATAGCGCGATGGAATGCGAAATGCAAGATGAAGCACGCGAGGTAGTACACCTCACGTGGATCAAAATGAAATGCAAAATGAAGCACGTGAAGTAGTACACCTCACGTGGATCAAAATGAGATGCAAAACGAAGCACGTGAAGTAGTACACCTCACGTGGATCAAAATGAGATGCAAAACGAGGCGCGTGAAGTAGTACACCTCACGTGGATCAAAATGAGATGCAAAACGAGGCGCACGTACCTCGAGATGCAACGAAATGAAAAATGAGGCACGCATACCTCATTTGATGGTCAATGAAATGCAAAACGAGGCACACGTACCTCGGGGTGCAACGAAATGCGAAATGAAACACGTGAGGCAGTACACCTCACGTGGATCAAAATGAGATGCAAAATGAAACACGTGAAGTAGTACACCTCACGTGGATCAATATGAAATGCAAAAAGAGAGAGTATGACACGCATGCCATATAACAATGCAAGACGGTGCAAGTCGCAAGGGACGTGCAAGATGGCGCGATACGATGCGCCGGACAATGTGATGGATGTGCGTGACGCACACGGGGCAACTTTTGAATCTCTGTAAACGACAAAAGGATACAAAAGGATACAATCTTCGCTTGAATTTGAGCGTTACGCACAGTAGAGACGGTCTGAAGTCAAAACGGAGGCCGGTTGAGCATCGGGGATGCATTTTATTGTACTTTCTTGAGCTATGAAGACCCAAAACTCCTCAACTTGCCTAAACAGGGCCTTGGGAATACCACCGGTGGGTGGAGTGGCCACCGCTACCACCGGTCAGATAAACTCACCCACGGCAATAATGTGCCTACCGCACAAAATAGTGCCGACCGCCAAAATGGTCGATCGGGGCGCTTGCCATTTTGCCTCGGGTCTTTTAAAATAGGGCTTGAAACCCTATTCCTTTCACTTCAAGCCGCCGAAAACTCCTCCTCTCTCTCTAGAGTGTTTTCCTTTGATTTTTCGCCGATTTCACGCTTCCGCTTTTCTCGCTTCTGATTCGCGATATCCTTCGCTTTGACATTTTCGAATCGAACGAAACTTCGCTTTGGTGCATTTTTCGCTATTTTCGCTTTTTCGGACTTGTTCCCTCGATTTTCTCTTCATTCTCGTGTCTTTTCACATTCGACCCTTCCGCCATTTCCGACCCTCCTGGGTTGACTTTGTCGATTGACTTTTCAGATTCGCCCGTTTTTCCTTTTTCGCTATTTTTCATCTCCACCGCTATGGCCGATGATGTTCCACATGTCGACTCCGGACCATGAGATGGACCCCGGTCGAAGCTCCCGCTGAGCGAGCCCATTCGATCCGACGACCTATCGCCTACCATTCACGTGCACACCGACGGACTCGCCACTTCCGCGGCCGATAGGGCTTTGATCCGGAGCTTCATGCGAGCCTCTCACTTGTCTTCGCATCGCCGAGGTAACATTCTCGCTTTTTATTTTCTCGCAATGTAGATTTCGCCAATCGCCGTAGCTAATCGAACCCATTAACCGCTTAGTTCGGATGTATCGCATCAGTAGTTGATTGTAGACAAACTCATAATCGACACTGCTTAGGACCGACGACATGCACACACACCGCACTAGCTCGACTCACCCAAACACGCACACATCAGATACAATTCGCCGACACCCGTGCTTATTTGAATCAAAACTCGCACACATGCTAGATTTACAATCAATCGAACCACTCGAACACGCCGCCAGATACATGTCAGAACTCACCGCATACATGATGACCCGTTATTCGCTTGAATCGAAAAATGCGCACGCACCATATCTCAGATGCTATTTCTACAAAACATATCGACACATCACAGCCGTAGTCCACCGCAGATATCAAACCCGACATTTGCTTGCATCTCGAGAAACGCATACACGCACGATGCTTACATAGATTTGTACCGCTCAACGAAAAACACACCGACGCATCGCACATTGAAGCCATCAGAACACACCGCAAGACCGGGTTTTTGTTTGAATCAAGAACGTGCACACATGCACCAAGTTTACATCGAGCATTTACAAGATAATCGACGATCACGCTACCAGTAGTTCACCGAAGCACACCGCACCCGCTTTTTATTTAAATTTTAAAAATCAGACGCATACCGATTTGTACCGTGATATCTTCATATGGCTTTGCAATTTCTTGATTACAGGAGACTCCCATACTCCGCGGTATGGGAACGTTATCGCATGAGTGGTACGCCGAGCTGCCTGACGCCGTAGTCGATTGTGGATCGGGCCGCTTCGTACCTTCGCAGGGACTCTCCGTGCTTTCGCTTGCAGACCTTTCTTGCCGCTGGCAGAGAGGTGGTGGGACACCACCGATTCTTTTCATTTATCACGATCGGGACATGACGATGACCCTTATGACTTCTCGATGCTCACCTAAGATCGGGTGGGTGATCCGATCCTTCGATACAGATATGGACGAGTGGATTGCCGCCAGTTCATTTGTTCTACGAGGCGCCGCCACTTGTTCGTCCAGGTTCGCTCGCTACTCCCGGTTCGAGGTACGCTGAAAAGTGACTATGCCGGTGGACGCAGCCCGATGACCCAGAGGCCGCCGAGAGATATGCGCGCGCTTTCTATGTTTTTGCCGGGACCACCTGCTTGCCGACCGGGCGAAAACACAAGGTTCTCTCGCTTGCTCGGCGCTTTGGTGGACGCCGAGAGGATTGTGCAGATGATCGGGAGGCGCATGCTTTAGCCAATACCCCTTTACGTTATATGAGCTCGCCGCGGCAAGGACCGCTAGGAGGCTATCGGCGAGCCCGAGGTACGCTTCTTCCTCTCGCTTTACATTTCGCTCAGATTTTCAGATTCTCATAATCGCACACATCGTAGTTCGCCATAATTATCAGATATCGCATACACGACTCGCATATCATGTTGTATATTGTACACACTAAGACACACACGCGATAATCGACCAGATAATCGCTCACATCAGACACTCGCCAATACATCGCACAACACACTCTCATATTTCGCTTTTCAGATTCGCTCGCTCGATAATCATATCGACGCTCGCTTTTGGTACCGTGGGTGTACGCCTACTTCCCTGTGTTAGAGCCAAGATCGAGACGCGAGACCCTCCGTCGTCCCCTTCTCGCCACATGACGGGCGATGTGTCCGGAGGCCCCGGACACTTTTAGCTTCTTCCGCCGCTTTTTGACACCATCACCCCACCGAGGTATGCTTTACTTATAGTTCGCTTCGCTTAAGCGATATCAAGATCAAGAGATAATCAATCAGATTTCATTTCAGTTACCTGCACCATGGGCTCCACTACCACGGTGATACGAGAGCGGTATGTCGGCCATCGAGACCTCGGCCACGGCTTCTCCGAGGGCCCGGCCTGGTTTGCCCGGTACTGGTGAGCGTTTATACGCCAGACCCTTGGATTGGCGGAGCAGATAGTTTCGATCCATCCTCCCGAGCGCATGAGGGAGACTGAGGGTACAGCTTCAGCCAGATGGAGGATTACACCCTTGGCTGGTCAGGACGGATGCCGACAGGGCGAGGGCGACTACCGTGAGTACGTCCAGACCTTCCTGATGCGGCTTTTGAGCAGGGGCTCCCGAGCTGATCCAGTGAGATCATGGCGCCAAGAATCGGGCAGAGGTGGGAGCAGGAGCGGGACCATCACAGAGGGCTCTGGCTCGCGGCAGGAGGGGAGTGCAGAGGGGGCGAGGGACGGGCTGGCCCGCTTTGCCTTCCATGTTGACTTACAGGGGGCAGAGCGGGGAGTCCTACCAGATCCCGTTTGCTTCTCCCCCGGCTGATCATGAGCTGGCTGGTATTCCTGACTTGCCTCCGGTATGTATTACTTTATTTCTGCATCTTGCATTGTTATTTCATTTCAGTTCATTCAGATATCCCACGTATCACCGATGTATTTAATACTTTTGCGTGCTTCCTCCGAGTATACCCGCTACCAGGAGTCAATGCCTCGATGGGGATGCCGCAGCGACTTCGATGCTTTGGCCGCCTACGCTTGCCGGTATGTTCTATCGACCACGCCTCAAATCTACTGCTTCGCAATCCGCTACACCGCACAAAAATCGATGAATCGCCACGGCTTTCATACATCGTACTCATACATCGTGATTCTGCACCGATAAACCGCCACCAGATTCACACAATGCACACACACCGCATTCTCAGATCGATAAACTGCTTCACGGCATTCACACATCGTACTCATACATCGATTCTATAATCGATAAACCGCCACAGCTTTCGATGCGTTTGTTTTGTATTTTCACCTCCTTTCCCGATCCCTCCAAGGTGGTGCCGCTCCACTGGCCTCCTCTCTACTCGGGATGGCAAGATCTTCCCTCAGACTAGAGGAGGACGTGGTCACGTGGGAGCAACCACGAGCTCCAGCCTGTGAGATGGTGAGTCGGAGACGGGACGGAGTCATTCATGAGGAGGCCGGGATAGCTCGCCCTGCCCGACATAGTGACGGCCCGACGATGCTTTGTGCTTCGCCAGAAGAGGGCGAGGATCCAATTAGGCATTAGGCCTATCACGATGATGATGATTTTTGCGCTTTTTTCTTTATTTCTTTTCTTGTACTTTTCTCTTTTTTGTAGATAGAGTACTATGTACTGCCGCAGGCAGGTTTTTGCTTTCTTCAAAAGTTTGTACTTTGAAAGAGATTATATAAAGCAAACTTTTTATCTGAAAAGTGTTATGTTTACATATCTCCTACTTTGCACTGCATTGCATCATATTACACCTCAATGTAAATGAAATTTGATTTGTTGTCTGACAATTGAACACTTGCACTGTGATAATCAAATAACCAACCAACTAACAGCAAGCAGCCCAGACAAATCACTGCTCAAACTTGGCAAATGGCCCGTATTCTTCTGGGGATCATTCTGCACACAGCTCACAACTTAGCATTTGGTTCATTCTGCACACAGCAAACCCTGAACAAATAGGTCCAATCTGACAAGACGGATCACGAAACTGACACGGTTGCAGTCGAAACACATTCAGATGTTCCAAAAAAAAAATTTCTTCCTTCTCTTGCTTTACACGGATGTAGAGAAAGGCACGACATTCTGAGTACAAGACGACTTTGAAGTAAAGAGAGGTTTTTTAACCTGGGTATCGAGCCTACAACTGGACACCGCCGGAGAACTTGAGTACAGAAACCAAAAGGCGCACGACCTAAACACAACGAGACATACTCGGAAAAGACTCAAGACTAAGTGGGGACCAACAAACCAAAAGACACGACACGGACGTGTTTGAAAACAAAAGACCTTGAGGAGCCAATTCTTCTGGGCAAGTTTCCCACCCTTTCTGATTTGTGTGATTCTTACGTCGCTCGGCCCTTCAGGCTCGTTTTTTTTTTTTTTTTTTTTTATAAAAACCCTTTTCTCACTTTTCCCTCAACTCACACCTCTCTATTCTTTAATCTCTCATTTTATATCCCTCCCCTGGGTGGTTGATGGATGGATAGAAAGCGGGGGATTCGTGCCCGATACAGCTAGCTCGCGGCTATTCCTTCTGGTAAATAGAGTGCCTTTCTGGCGAGTGGGTTGATGACAAGGGAGAGACATAACACCTGACTCGACTGTGCCCCTAGTTCATTATTCTGACCATTCTTTGTTTTCTTTCTAAAACAGTTTTGATCAAAAATGAACGCCAGATTAGCGTGCTTGGGCAATTTTTGATTTCAAAATCATGCAAGTCAGGTTGCAAGCACTGAAAGTTTTCCTTTTTGGGTCCAAACATGGCCTAATTTTGGAAAATGGAATTGTTTTCGAGAAAATAGTCAACCTTAGTAAAAATTTTCAAAAACTATTTTCGCAAACGGTCAATGCTCAATAAGCACAGAACCTACCCTCGAGATACGCAACCTCGGATCGGAGGCAATTTGGGAAAATTGCCCCTTGCTTGAAGGGGCGCATGGCAACGGAAAGTTGCCCCTAGTTTAGGCGGCAACTCAGGGCAATCTTTATGGCAATGCGAGGCAATGGAAAGTTGCCCCTTGTTTGGACAATGCCGCAAAGATGCTCGTCTAACCATTGATCTCGACTGTGCTCTGCACGGAGAGGATGAAGACGGCCACAAACAATATATGGACACACCACCTTGAAGGCGCGGTCGGGTTTTAGGAGGAAGTTGATCACGAGTTCCACTATTGCAACCGAGACATCGATTCTAAGAAGGCACAAGTGATCAAAACCATGACATGGACTGAGACGCTATGAAAGCGTTAAGGGCTGGACTTCAGGATGAAGTTGCCTACGTATCCCAAACATGGGAATCAAGCCTTACGTAGTTCGGGTTAAGGTACACTCGGGTATTAACCTTTCCTTTTTATGCTCTAATTTTTGCCAAGGCGCCTATTGCAGGTTTTCGACCTTGCGAGCTTTGTTTTTCTTTTTCTTTTCAATTTTTTTATATTTTCTTTTTCTTTTTTCTCTTTTTTTTTTTTTTTTGCTCTAACTTTTGCCAAGGCGCCCGATGCGGGTTTTCGACCTTGCGAGCTTCTTTTTCTCTTCTTTTTTTTCTTTTTCCTCTTTTCTCTTTTTTTTTTTTTGCTCTAACTTTTGCCTGGACCGCCCTTCCGGGTTTTCGACCCAGCGAGCCTCTCAAAGGGTAAAAGTGTAACAAGTCCATGCTAAATGGTTTTGAGATTGACGCCTCCCCTTTTCCGGGAGAACGACGGTTGCAGTGCTCTGCAAGAGATTCCATCATAGTTGCTTTGCAAACTTCTTTTGGTGAAGTCTAATCTTTTGCTCGGATTTCGGTGCCTCTTGATCGAGGGCTGCTTCGAAGTCCGCTTCATGTGCCTTGCATTAATAACTAAATTCTGGATGCCGGTCCAAGGTTTGGAAAATGAAGGGTCGAGTCTCGAGACTGAGAGCGATCCTAAGTTGCGCAATCTCAAGAGCGATTCCACATGTGTTCGCAGGATCGCAAGAAACATTTTGTTTTTGAAAGTTTTTAAGGAGGCGATTTAATCGCCGTGTCAAGACAAGCAGGAACCACCGATTAAACCAGGTCCTTCTCAAGACTTCACGACCAAAGATGATTTGAATCATTAAGGGCTTAGCATGCCTCTCTTTCTCTCAATCAATCAAATTTTTGCAAATCCCAAGGAATTCCTTCCTCTTCGTTTTCACCGCAGTGTTCAAAAAGGTTTTGGAAAACTTTAGGTCGTTACAATGACTTTTAAGGCACAAAAGAGCAGGTGGAATGCACTGTCACCCCATTCGAATTCTCTGGCACAACTAGCCCAACATGATCAATAAATATGAAAACACGGTAGCCACTACTGCTTGCTCAGATTTCTCGATGTAAATTGGCTCCAGCAGAGGCAGACCCAAAGAGAAAGCAAAAGAAGTAATTACAAAACAAAACGGTGCTTGAGGCAACAACCCCGAAGCCACCTGGTATTCTATATAAGAGGGATTGACTCATTACAATTAGATAGACCCTTAAACAAAAGGACTGACTCAAAACAATGAGACAGACTCAAGACAAATCAAAAGACTGACTCGACACCCAAGTCAGGTTTTACAAAATCGGCATCGGCGGGTGCTCAAAAATGCGCGCCAAACGCCATATCCAAAAATGTACCAGATATTGCCCGCAGGCGGTGGAATCCCAATTACATACTGCAGATTTGTCCTCAGATTCGTGGTCCTCGCACTCTAGGAACTCAGAGTGATTGATTTGGCCGAGGTGGGCGGAGGATGACCTTGTTATCAATCAAACTCAGACTTCATGCCGAAGGCGAAACAATTGTTTCAGTAGCATGGCCAGATCGTTGATGGTACGCGACAAGATCGAGTGGCATCATGGCCTTTGGAAGGGGTTTGGGAGTGGCTTAGGATCGAGGGGTGTAAGATGCCCTTTTGGTCAAGATCGAGTGCCCTAGACAAAGGCATGTAAAGAGGATGGAAGGCCCCGCGCTTCTAAGTGTACTTTGGGGCTCGAACGCCTTGCTAGATGCACTAGCGAATCCGTCACGGTGCGGCCTTAGATTTCTTATTCTTCCCCAATGCAAGGCTGGGAGTCGGAAGAACTGTCTTGGCATGACGGGGCCTGTCCCGATTCTCTGATCGACTGGAACTGCCCTCAGGTGGAGTGGAGAAAACATCATCCACAATTTTGGTTCCAATCATGATACCGTTGTTTGCTCATTTCGGCCAAAGCTCGGATCGCCTACGTTAGCTTGTTCCATGGGCTCGGCGTCTTCCTTTACTTTGTCTTTGCCTCTCGCCTCACCGTGAGAGGTTTGGGTTGGTACTGTACCTCATCAGGGTGGAGGTCATCTCCGATCGATTGAGCTCGATCACAATCCGCCCCGTCGGGGCCTCGGGTTCAAGCTTCCAAGATACGGTGCAACCGTGGCGAGGTTGACATTCCAGAAGCGAGATCCGCCACGACCTCTGGAGATCGCCTATCATCCCCATTAACTCGAATGTAGTGGGCTCATGAGCCCGATAGAACTGGGGTCCAGATGGTATGCATGGCGACCTAGGCAAAAGTGCATGTCAACAAGAGCCTCATCTTGTGGGGTGGTTTCGACTCAACGCGTCATTATGACCACAATCTCTTCTCGAAGTTCTCGTGATCATGTTCGGTCTCGCCAAAGAAGGAGAAGATACTAGCCGCTTCTAACTTAACTCTCAATCTCTAAATCAAACGGAAAACAAGCAAGATTTCACCCCAAACAGATCAAACACGGTGTAGTCGAACAATCGACTCTACTATCAACACTGCTCCCAAAATTATCATTGCCCCAAATCAACTGACACCG
The DNA here is from genome assembly GCA_025200525.1 of Camellia lanceoleosa. NCBI lineage: Eukaryota > Viridiplantae > Streptophyta > Magnoliopsida > Ericales > Theaceae > Camellia > Camellia lanceoleosa. The sequence goes on along the minus strand of CM045761.1, from coordinate 186,623,554 downwards.
CAGATATAATCGATTCTCAAAACATCGACATCGATGCCCTGCCCGATACCTGCATTTGGTAAATTGGTATATGCATTACCGAGAGATACACTCTAAAAGCACATAGCAAGTAAATGAGAGCCAATACACCCCTATGTTGGTAGGGTTTCGCCCTATTTTGTCGAGCTAGGGTTTCACCACGCACGCAATGCTTCAAACAACCTATATCGGGTAAGCAACTGTCCTAATTTGGAATGGTCACTATGGATCCGAATATGCACTAGGTCGAATAGTCAAAGGGTGCCTAAGAAACCGGGTTTGTGTTCTATATCGGGCAGAGCCCGAACCGTCAGCCTTATGGACATGCCTTGACAAGACAAGCCTCCAAAAAACCGCCAGAATAGCAGATGGCCAACACGGTGTCCTAGGCGCACTAATGCACATGCAATGCAAAGAGACACATAAATGAAATCAAAACAGATATCACGAAGTTCGAGTCAAGCTCTCTAAAGTCCTCAAAGAGAGTCGCCAGAATCACACGCCATGGGGACCCCACTGCTTCGACTTTTTGTGTCGGTTCTAAATCAACCAAAGAGTCCAACCGACAAATCGCTTGAGAAAACAGATTTTGAAAAGTAGTGCCAAACATGGATCGCTGGCGACACATGAGTCGCCACCTAAATATTTTAAAATGGGAAATTTAGGAAACCTCGACTAAGGTCAAGGCCACATGTCCGCTATCACCAAAGTGGTCTTGGCTCGAGCTTGGGTACGACGGGAAGGTCATTTATGAGCACTTTTCGCCGTCCAAGACCGGCCTCTACTAACCGTGATATCCGTTTTTGAAAACTTTATGCGTTCTTGTTCCGGTTATTAGCCTAGAATTACTATGTTGTGCGCGCAACAAACAAGTATAGACTAGATCGCCTAATTTGGGAATAAACATTGCATATCCGTTTTGTCTCGAAAAACGTGTTAGATTTTGCTACTCGCAAGTAGGCTAAAATACGGATTTCAATGAGTTGTCCCAACTCAGGCAATCCAACCTCCACCCACAGGCATTCAAACAGTTTATCATGTAAGCACTTAGCCGCATGGCAAGCATACTGTCATGGCAACATTCACACGCATGTGGTATGCTAAAGCGTAAATACTTACATCAGACTCGTACAAAACAAGAAACTAGTTAGCAAACATGCATGACCTAGTTCATGTTAAGTGGCTAATGCATCGATACAGGATGTAATCTAGAAGGGGCTTACCCTAGGCATGGCACATGAAATGCAACAACTATCACGTATTCAATTTGGAATTGAAAGTACGATGCAGTTTGCATGATGTGCCGAGCCCGAATGCATGTAAACAAATGCATGAATGCACGCATGCATTGCATAAGGTATGCTAATTTAAATGTGCCCTAATCTACCAACATAAGTAGGTAAATAAAAGGGATAGAAAGAAATGGGGATTGGAAGACATGCACCCACTCACACACACTTATTACAATTTTGCCCTTGCTCGGAGGGACCAAAATAATAATACAGTCCAACGAATAAATAATTAACTAAACTAGCTAATTAAATATTACAAATTGACTAAATTAATTAAACAGATTAATTAATCTAATTAAAGCAATAAAACGCCTCGGGATGAGGGCCGGATACAGTGCATGCCCGGGACTCGCTTCTAATCCGCTTATAGCATCGTTGCTCTCTACACCGCCATACTCCTCTAAAAATGCCAAAGTTCTGGATTGCTTCTCCGGTCAGGAACACCATCGGCTAAGGGGATGGCCACCGCCAAGGATATGATCACCGCCACATATTATGCTATCGCCGCCACTTGGCGGTCGGCACTTAACAAAGGCTTGCCGGCCAAAATTGCCGCAGAACCCGCAATTTGACAAAGAGCAGAGGACAAGCAAGTATGGCATGGCAATTCAAAGCATGTGTGTACCAAACACATCCCACATCATGTTGATGGCTCAATGGGCATGTGCCTCGATCCTGACCACCAATCGCAAGATTTATGCGTGATGGCCCAAAGGACCAAGAATGCAACTTCAATGTCAAATGCATGCAATGCAAACAAGCAAATAAAGGTGCCAAACCTCCATCATACTTCACTTCAAGAGGCCCAACATGCATGCCAATGCAACAAGGCCCTAAGCATGTTATCTACTATGCCATATGGACAATGCGAGGCACTTATATAAGCATACAAGTAGGCGTACAAGGCAAGTATGCAAACTAAGCAATGAGATGGGCTTACACATGAATTGGGCAGCTCTAACAAGGCTCAAAACAGTGGCCAAAGTGCCTAGAGATAGAGACTAAACACACGCACACACATGTACATGTTAAGGCTCAAGACTTAGGCATACAAAGTCAACTCTCATGCACACTTAAGAGACACAAACATGGGCTAATAGCATGCATGAAAAGCTCTGAAATCCATGTTAAGCATGACGCCAAAACATGCAATGAAGCAAACCAAATATGCAACGAATGGCCCAAGTCTTGAAACAAACCATGAAGGCTTAAACCAAGGCCAAGTCCACCAAGCCTCACAAGGCTAAGGGGACTCAAAACAGGTCACAAGCAGACCTAAACAAAGCCTAAGGAGTACCTAGATGGCATCTAAGAAGCTCAAGTACAAAGGCATGCAACATGACCAAAACATGGGGCATTCAACATATGCTTTTAAAGCATTAAAGAAACAACTAAAGCATGCATACAAGCACACCAAAAATTCTGAAATAACATGCTAGATGGTTCCAAACCATCAAAAATGAAGCAAGCATGGCATGCTATACACTCATACTCTCAAGGCCAACAAGCCAAATGCAAAGGAGCTACATAATGCATGATGGGATCGACCCAAATGGCTATGGGCAGAGTTAAATCATGGCAAAATAAGTACACAAGCTTCACAAACACAAGTCTAAAACATGTTAGAAACTAAGGCTAACAAGCTAGCCATGTTAAGGTAATATTAAGGCATTACAAAGTAACTATGCAAATCATGCAAAGAGTACTAAAACCAACTTGAAATCATGTTATAACATGGCAATATAAGCATGGAAAACAAGTCAAACATGCTCAACACACACTCAAGCATGGAGCTCCTTAAGAAGCAAAATTTGTCCTTTTCAAGGACATCAAGGAGAGGGGTGGCCCTCCCCTTTTGAGACTTCACAGGCATGCTCTTCACCACCGAAATCCTCAAGATTAAGGGTGAAGAGATCCTATCACCAAAATCTCGGATCTCTCCAAAATAGCACAAAATGGGCCTTTTCAATGCCTAAAGGCTATCAAACTTCCCCAAACCACAAAGCACTCTTAATATGCAATAAAGAGGGTCAAAAATCAGAACTTTTATGTGCCAAACACTAAGCCCAAAAACTGTTCTAATCTAGGTAAAAACAAGATGCAAAAATGGGGAAAAAGAGAGCTAGTTTCTTACCCTTGTAGCCTTCTTCAACAAAGATGGAGTGATGACCTCTTTGAGCTTCAAATCAACCAAAAACAGCAAGAACCAACCTTGGAACCTCGTAACCAAGAGAAGGTAGGAACACTAGGTGCTTAAGTGCAATAGTAAGGCACAAAACACCTAGATTTCAAAGAGAAAGAGAGATATAGTAAGTATATCTATTCTAACCCTAAAAAAAACCAGAGCTCTAACTCTCTAACAATGTCTAAAGCTCTTGGATTTTTGTAACCCTTGATCCAAGAGAAGAGGTCCTTCTCTTATAGGCCAAAAGCTTACAAGCTTGGCCACTAAGCAAGCTCATCCCTCCATACACGCATGGAGGGAAGACACTGCACACAAATGTCCGAAAATATCTCGTAAAAGCAAGTGCACAGTGCCCGGCTGGCATAAAATGTCATTTTGACAAAATTTAGTGCCGACCGGCACAAAAGAGTGCCGACCGGCACAATAAAGTGCCGATGACAACTCTAGCCAGCCGGTGGCTTCTAGCCCTAGCCGGTGGTGTGTAGGGATGCCTCACAAAGCATTCCCTGCCCTCCCAAGGCAAAACACAAGTGTTTGGTGCAAAACCAAACACAAACGGTCGAGTTCGGGGGTCCTAAGGCAAGGCGCGCGCAGCCGAGAACTCCGGGAACTCCAAACGAACACGAACATGGATAATCACCAAGTGTCCCAACGGTGACGTCCAAGTCTTGAGGACGGTCAAAAATGGGGTGTCTACAGCCAGTTTTACTTTTTTGTAGTTAATCTGTCAATTAAGTAGAAATCTGTATATTTCGGACTGTAATATTCTTTTATTCGGACTGTATTATTTATTCGGACCCTCTGCGCGAGGGCACAACTGTAATAAGGGTGTGTGAGTGTGATGTATGTCTTCCAACCCCCATTTCTTTCTCCCTTTTATTTATCCGCTTACAATGGTTAGATATAGGGCATATTTCAATTAGCATACAAGATGACAAAGATGTTTGCATCATTCATTTATTTTGACGCTTTGCAGGCGATCATACAAACCGATTCGTATTTCAATTCCAAGTTGAGTACTTGATAGTTGTAGCATTTCATATGCCATGTTTAGAATAGCCGAGCCTGCTATAGTTTGCATCTTTGCATGTGTTGCATTAGGCATTCTGTATACTTAGGATCATGCATGGATTTCTAATCAGTTTCCTGTTTTGGCTTGGAGTACTCTGTAAGTTTTTATGCTTTAGTATCCTTGCATGCGTGTGAGTGACTGCCAAGAAAAGCATGCTTACCATGAGGCTAACTGCTTATGTGATATAACTGCCTTGAATGCCTGTGGGTGGAGGTTGAGTTATCTGAATTGGACAAATCATTGACTATTTGTTTTGAGCCCACTAGATTGTGGCAAAATCATATTTTCTAAGCCCACCCGAGGGTGGCAAATCCGCGTCTTAGCCTACTTGCGGGTAGCACCATCAAACCATTTTCAAACAAACAAACATGAGATGCTCAGTTCCAATTCAGGCGATTCAGTCTATACTTGTATGCTGTGCGCATCACATAGTAACCTAGGCTAATAACCGGAATAAGAACTCACAATGTTTTCAAACACAGATATCATGGTTAGTAGAGGCCGGTCTTTGACCGGGCGAGCGGGGGTGCTCATGATGTGACCTTCCCCAATCGCACCCAAGTTCCCGAGCCGAGACAACTTTGGTGATGACGGACACGTGGCCTTAGGCGAACGAGTTAGGGTTTCCTAAATTTCCCAAAAATAAAATATTTAGGTGGCGACTCTGTATCTGGCAAAGCAGTCCATGTTTGGCACTTCTTCTCTAAAAATCTGTTTTCTCAAAACGATTTGCTGGATTTGGACTCTTTGGTTCAAGATTAAGAACCGTGACACAAAATCGAGTCCGAGCTGTAGCGAGGTCCCTCCGCGGGCTTGTCTACAGTTTCTGGCGACTCTGCTGGGGAGTTTGGAGAACTTGACTCGAACTCATGATATCAGGTTTTGACTACACTTGTGTGTTTCTTTGCATTGCATTTGCATTGGTGCGCCTAGGACGCCGTGTTTGCCATCTGCTATTCCGGAACGGTTTGCCGGAGGCTTTCCTTGTCAAGGCATGACCATAAGGCTGATCGGTTATGGGCTCTGCTAGTATGGGAACACAAACCCCAGTTTTACCGGGGCACCCTTTTTAACCATTCGACTTAGTACATATTCGGATCCGTAGTGACCATTCCAAACTAGGACAGGTTGCTTACCCGATATAGGTTGTTTGAAACCGTTGCGTGCATAGTGAAACCCTAGTTCCTGACAAAATAGGACAGGGAAACCCTACCCCAACATAGGGGTGTTTTGGCTCTCACTTGCTTGTTATGTGCTTTAGAGTGCGTCTCTACAGGAATGCATGTATCAGTTTGCAAGTTTGGGCATCAGGCCTGCGGGCATCAGTCAGTATTTGAGAATCGGTTATCTGCGGGTATCAGGTTCAGTCTTTGGGGAACAGTGATTCAGGGACAGTGATCAGTATTTGGGGGCAGTTTATTTTCAGCTTATCAACCGTGTGTTGTATGCCCGACTGTGTGTTGTGTATTTATTTTAAGCTGTCATGCTCTTCATTTATCTGGTTATTTATTTCCTTTTCGCTTTATTTATCTTTTGCTAGGGCAGTTTTAGCACCATTGCTTCCAACCCAAAAGATATTCCCCAAGCACTTTGGACACGAGGTCGCCGACTCAATCGATCTGAGGATCTGGTTGACGGACATCTAGTGTTCTATTCTTTACCCCCCGTTGTCAGGAGAAAGCCAAGGAAGCGCAGTGTGTCAGAACATAGGTTGCCAGAACAGTGGGTTACTCCATCGGAGGATAGTAGGATTGAGGTCCCAATTGTTGCTATCGAGATAGATCTACCGGTCAGTCAGATGGATCAGCAAAATACGTCAGGGGTGGAAGCACTAATGCGCCAAATGCAGGAGAGCATGAGATAGATGCAAGAGGACGCTGCCCGCCAAGCAGAGTTCTCCAAGCAACAAGCTGCAATCATGGCCCAGCAGGCCGAGCTAATCACTAGATTGCAACAGCAGAATGCGGCATCTGCTTCACATCAGGTTCCTCCTCCACTAGGGCCCCCATTACCCGAGCAGGCACCTACTGTCCCAAATGCTCTGCCAAACACCCAGAACACCGTGCCAAATGTCCAGACTATCCAAGAGGACACGAATCTTCCAACAGGGCCAGCTCTGCCCCCGCTTCCGCCTCAACTGTCCAAGACCCATACACACAACCACCCGGACTCTCCCTTTGAGTTCGAAATGGACCATACGGCTCTAAAATTGAGCAAGCTTGAGAAGCTTTTCAAGAAATCACAAGGGGTGAAGGCCATTCCGGACATCGAGGATGAATACACCGACGTGGCTGTGACATTGCCTGATAGGTTCAAGATGCCACAAATTGACCGTTTCGACGGGTCCGAGGACCCCATGGTCCATCTTCGGCTATTCTCAGACATTCTGCGGCCAATGGGCCTAACCCGACCACAAAAACTTTCTCTGTTCGGCCGAACTTTGTCAGGTGTGGCCGCCATCTGGTACGCGAAGTTGGAAGACGAGGTCAAAAGAAGTTGGGATGAGATGGCTAAGGCCTTTGTCGCACAGTACTCGTACAATACACAGATCGAGATTACAACTCGTGATCTCGAAACAACGAGGCAGGAACCCAAGGAGACTTTCTCAGACTTCGTAATTCGATGGAGGACGAAGGCATCGATGATGACCTTGAGGCCTACAGACAAAGATCAAATCAGGATGATTGTGCGCAATCTCCAACCAAAGTTGATGCAGAAGATGATTGTACTCCCTTTTCCCACATTCTCAGATTTACATGAGATGGGGGTACAGATTGAGGATGCCATGAAACAAGGTCTGATCGACCAGGATAGGGAGCAATCCAGAAGGACTTTCAACCGTAACAACAACGCAGGCCCGAGTGGCGCTGCAACTGCATGAGCTTCAGAGGTGAACATGGTCACCACCACTCCCCCTCCCCCAAGACCCATGACAGCCACGCCTTTCTCTGGCGCATCTGGAAGCAATACCCAAAACACCAAATATTAACCCAGAGGCCAAAGGACCTTCACACCCCTACATATGCCCCGGTCCAAAGCTCTGGCAGTATTAATCAGGAAGAAGCATTTGATGCCCCTAGAGCCGAGGCCACTACCAAATCCGCTCCCTCCCTCTCACGACCCGGCAAAATATCACAGATATCACCAACAAAGACGGGTCATGACACCGACCGTTGTTACAGATTGCGTCATGAGATCTAGGATCTTATTGACAAGCAGGTGATCGCGCCTCCCGAAAAACCCAACGTCACGACAAATCCTCTCCCACCACATAACCAAGCCCCTCCTCCAAACAGAATCAACTTCATCCAAACTGGGGCCGTGTCTTACGATCCTAGTATCTATATCACTCCATCCCACCTACCTAAGCCGGAGGTGATCCTTCCTGTCTGCACTGACTTGTGCATGATGGACATCTCCACAACCCAATCTGAACCAATGGTGGTGACCACTGAAGATGGGACAGGGCAGATTTCAGAGGAAAGGGGAGTTCCTGAGTTCAAGATTGAACAGTCTGGGAATCTCGCTGAAGGAGCCTATGATCCAAGTGAATACATCCAGTCAGTGGGCCAGTCTGAGCTGAGTATAGGGCTACCAGAAAGAGCAGAGTTATGTGTGATTCAGGGGGACAGATTGGAACGAGGAATAGATGATCTAACAACTGTAGGAGAGGACCTTGCCAACCTCCAGTTCTTCAGTGACCAAGAATCAGGGGATGCAGCAATCAACTGGTTCGAATATGAGGAGTCGGCAGAAGTTACCGGATGGTTAGATGATCAACCAGACATCGTAGAATATCGACCAGAACAGGGCCCGGCAGGGGCGAGAGTATCAGTGGTGGCCGGAAGGGCCGAGAGTCAGAATCCACCGCCGGAGAGCGCCGGCACTAAGAATTTCGCTCAGAATTTGGGCATTGTAAATGCAGGGAGTATTGAACCACCAGCTGTACTGACGCAGTTGGAACAACAAAGATTTGAGGATTCCGAGAGAATCAGAAAAGCTAAGGCCCATGTGGGGGTCGAGAGTGCTGTGTGCACGGGAACAGAAAATGCTGCGGGCATGAGGACTGAAGGTGCTGCGAGTACGACCATACCAGAGCCGGACAGGTGTCTGTCGGCTGCCGACGGAATGTGGTGGGAAGACGATGATTTATGTCTTGCCCACACGGATGAGGATTGGGGAAGTAATCAACCAGATGATACCTGGTATATTGACGAGGTCGCTCATATGACAAGAAGTGGGAGGTATTTCAAGCCTCCGCACTTAGACCAACCTGAGGTGTCTGGGAAAGATAAGGAAGCTAAGAAACAGAAGGAGAAACAAATTGAAGAAGAAGCTGTGCTCAAGCAATTGAAGAAGATACAAGCAAACATCTCCATCTGGGGACTGCTTATGGCATCGCGAGTACACAGACAGGCTGTCCTATCTGCCATGGACAAGGCCAAACTCTCTATAGATACTATACCAGAGCAGCTGGTTGGGCTGGTCTTTCTAAGAGGAGGTTCCCCGGAATTAACCTTTTCAGATAAAGAACTACCGCCTGAGGGCACAAATCATAATAAACCCCTCTACGTTTCCGTAGAATATAAAGACAAGTGGATACCGGTGGTACTTGTTGATACCGGGTCCGCCATCAATGTCTGCCCAGCCAGAACAGCGTATGTAATCGGGTTGAAGCCCGCAGACTTCGTGCCGACTACTCAGGTGATTAGAGCATATGATAATACTAGCAGGGAAGTGATGGGGATTGTCAAAATTCAGACTCAGGTTGGTCCGGGACAACACAACATTGAATTCCATGTCTTGGACGTTCCCGCAACCTTCAATCTACTCTTGGGGCGGCCGTGGTTGCACCAAGTAAAGGCAGTCTCTTCCACTCTACATCAGATGTTGAAGTACCCTCACGGGAAGGGGGTGGCTATCGTCTTTGAGAATTCATCAATCCATCCGCCGCCAGAAGTGTCCACACCTGTCTTGGAAATCGAGCATGGCACAGAAGATGTTTTCTTATCAGGGTTCACTTTGGCTGAGGCCCGAACGGTGCAGAATATTATGGCTGTGAATGAGGGGGTGTATGTCAGTACTCAATCTGTCTACCTCATGAACAAGCTACAACACATCCCCGAGATGGGAAAGGTGTTGCAGCATTGGCCGAAGTGCCACACAACCCTCATACCTTTGGCTTGGGTTATCTGCCCACCAAAGAGGACTGGGTGAGGAAGGGAAAAGAAATGGCCGGAAGAGCCAGAGCAAAGCAGGCTGGGAAGCCTTTTGAGTTAATGCATAGGCCCATTCAGAGTAATTCTGACGGACGCTTCGTCCGGGGGGAGGACTTTCCATTTTGCGCTTCGAGCCATGGCTAAACGCGAGAAGAAGCGCGTGTGTTTCGAGATCTTCTTCGACCGCAACTATCCAGGATGACGCGTTGCCGCAGCGCATGCACTCCATCGGTTGAGGTTGAGCAAAGGTAAGCAAAGGATCCTGAGGGCACAGAATTTGAAATGGGGGTAGCATTGGCATGTCTACTTTCTAATCCTCTGATCGACCATAAGTGCTTGGGGGATAACTTCTCGGTTTCCATAATTGGGGATGAAACGGCTGCGGGCCTACCAGCGACTATCTTGGATGCATCTATCACACCCTTTCTCACTTGGCAATATGAGGAGGAATTTTTGTCCAGCAGTACCGGGTCAGGTAGTGAGCCGGAATCTGATTCCACTAAGTCTTGTGAGTCGGAATCAGGTTCCAACTCAGTCTGAATCTGGTAATCCTGGGGATGATAACCTGGATACCACAGTCCTGTCTAGGTCGTCTTTTTCCTTTTCATTTGAGTCTGTTGTAAATGAATCGGACGATTTGGATGTGCTTAATGAGAATCAAGTAACTGTGGTTTCTGAGTACTTTTCTGTGCCCTTGATTTATTACATTAATTCAGACTTTCAAAACTTTGATGAAAACGACGAGGACGAAGTTCCTCCGATTTTGCAACGTTTAATTGAGCAAGAGCAAGGGAGATTTGTCAAACCTTTAATGGATGAAATCACTATCGTGAACATTGGTACTGAGGAGGACCCGCGGCTGGTCCAGATCGGGTCCACGTTGTCTTCGGAGGAATGCGAGCGCTTAGTCGCTTTATTAAAAGATTTCAAAGATGTTTTCGTGTGGTGTTACGAAGACATGCCTGGAATCGATCCTGAGATTGTACAGCATCGGATCCCCCTTGACCCCGAGGCCCGACCTGTCAAACAGAAACTCAGAAGGATCCGCCCGGACTGGGCTCTCAAGATTAAGGAAGAGGTCACCAAGCAAATCGACGTAGGCTTCCTGCTGGTATCAAAATACCCAACTTGGTTGGCCAACATTGTTCCAGTGCCGAAGAAAGATGGCAGGATCCGGGTATGTGTGGATTTCAGAGATTTGAACAGAGCTAGTCCAAAGGACGACTTTCCTCTACTGCATATCGATGAGTTGGTGGATTTCACAGCAGGGCATGCTTTGCTCTCATTCATGGATGGCTTCTCAGGTTACAACCAGATAGTGATGGCGCCAGAAGACTAGGAGAAGACTGCATTCACCACCCCGTGGGGGACGTACTACTATAGAGTCATGCCATTTGGGTTGAAGAACGCTGGAGCTACTTATCAATGGGCCGCAACCACAATATTACACGACATGATCCATAAAGAGTTTGAGGTGTACGTGGACGACATGATTGTCAAATCCAAAGAAAGAGAGGGCCACTACACCGCCTTGCACAAGTTTTTTCAAAGGATCAGGGAATTCCGGTTGCGGCTAAACCCTCAGAAGTGTACATTTGGTGTTACAGCGGGAAAAATGCTACGATTTCTGATTACACAAAGGGGCATCAAGGTCGACCTTTCCAAAATCAAGGCCATCTTAGAAATGCCACCACCAAGGACTGAAAAGGAGGTGCGAGGCTTTCTGGGTAAAGTGCAATTCATAAGACGGTTTATCTCAAAATTAACCTTGACTTGTGAAACACTTTTTGGCCTCCTCAAAAAAGGAAAGAAGTTCCAATGGGACGGCCGATGTCAAGCTGCATTTGAACAGATTAAAGAATATTTACAGAACCCGCCCGTGTTGTCACCGCCAGAACCAGGGAAACCGTTGATTTTGTATCTGTCAGTAACTGAAACTACAATGGGCTGCATGCTTGCACAAGAATCAGAAGACAAGGTGGAGAAAGCCATCTACTATCTAAGCAAGAAGATGCTAGAGTACGAAACCCGCTACACTCCGCTGGAGAAGGCTTGCTTAGCTTTGGTATGGGCTACCAGGAAGTCATGGCACTACCTGTTAGCTCACTCTGTAATGTTGGTTTCACGACTTGATCCCATCAAATATCTTTTCGAGAAACCAGCACTTACAGGTAGGCTAGCTCGTTGGTTGCTGTTGCTCTCCGAATTTGATCTAAAGTATGTAACACGCAAGTCGGTCAAAGGAAGAGCAGTGGCAGAGTTCTTAGCCGACCATCTAGTGGAAGAGGGTGAAGCAGTCGAGTACTTATTCCCAGATGAGGCCATTTTGCATATCGATGAAGAAACTTGGACGATGTACTTTGACGGAGCGTCAAATCAATATGGGTATGGGATAGGAGTGTTGCTGATAGCACCCGACAATTCCCGTATCTCTCTAGCCTTCAAACTCCGATTCAAAGTCTCGAACAATGAAGCAGAATATGAGGCGTGTATTGCTGGTCTAGAAGCAGCCTTGGAACTAGGGGCAAGACGGTTGGACGTCATTGGGAACTCGAACCTTGTTGTGTCTCAAGCTAAAGGAGACTGGAAAGTGAAAGAGGAAAAGATGATGATGTATCACCAGATCTTGGACTTGCTGATTCCTCGGTTTGAGAAGCTAAGTTTTACTCATCTACTAAGAGAGAACAACAGGTTCGCAGATTCTTTAGCAACTCTATCTTCTATGATAGACATCCCGTGTGGAGTCCGGATGCGTCCAGTCATCATCGACCAGAAATTTGCACCTGCCTACGAGTTGATTGCCGCTATAGATAAAGTTCATGATGAAAACCCCTGGTATTATGACATCTGGAACTTTTTAGAGAAAGAAGCATACCCGCCAGGGGTAAATGCCAAAGACAAAAGGGCAATTAGGAGAATGGCCGTTCAGTTCATCATCTGCGGGGTAAACTGTATAAAAGGGGTCATCTGGGAATGCATAAACTGTGCGTTGATGCCGAAGAGTCAAAGCGTCTGATGGAAGCCATCCACGGGGGAGAATGTGGTGCGCATATGAATGGGGTAATGTTGGCACGGAAGATCCTCAGACAGGGTTATTACTGGTCCACCATGGAGGAGGATTGTATTGGTTTTGTCCGGTGATGCCACAAATGTCAGATTCATGCGAATCGCATGAACATTCCGCCATCTAAGCTGTACAACATGACTTCGCCATGGACGTTTTCAGTCTGGGGGATTGATGTAATCGGAGCTGTCATGCCAAAGGGGTCGAATGGGCATGAGTTCATCTTGGTAGTGATAGATTATTTCACAAAGTGGGTTGAGGTCCAATCTCATGCGGTGTTGAAGGCTTCGCACGTCGCAAAATTTATCAGAAACAACATCATCTGTCGCTACGGGGTCCCAAACGAAATAATTTCAGACAATGGTTCCCACTTCAAAAAGGAGGTGATTGATTTGTTGGAGAAATACAATGTGGCTTTTCATAAGTCGTCTACCTATCGGCCGCAGACCAACGGAGCGGTCGAGGCCGCCAACAAGAATATCAAGCACATACTGCAGAAGATGGTGGAAACCTACAGGGACTGGCCAAATAAGCTGCCGTTCGCTTTGTGGGGATACCGGACTTCAATCAGAACTTCTACTGGGGCGACTCCGTACTCATTGGTTTATGGGATGGAGGCCGTTCTGCTTATTGAGATTGAAGTTCCGTCATTACGAGTATTGGCCGAGTGTCAGATAGCCGAAGCGGATTGGCAGCAGAGCAGATTTGAGGAACTCATGCTCTTCGATGAAAGAAGGCTGAAAGCACTGTACCATGTCCAAGGTTATCAACGCAGAATTGCCCGGGCTTTCAACAAGAAGGTTAAGTCCAGGAATTTAAAAGAAGGAGATTTAGTGCTCAAGGACAACCGAGCTCCCATCCACGACCCAAGGGGCAAGTTCAGACCCAATTGGACTGGTCCCTACATCATCAAGTCAATCTGGTCAGGTGGAGCTGTGGTTCTGATGGATCTAGATGGCTTGGAGTTCTCACAACCGATCAATATGGAAAAGTTGAAGAAATATTACCCCTGAGAGGCTCGCTAGGCCGAAAACCTGAAAGGGTGACCTAGGCAAAACTCAGAGCACAAAAAATTTGAAATCATAAAAACTGAGCTCGCAAGGTTGAAAACCCGCGAAGGGCGACCTTGGCAAAAGTTAGAGCGTAAAAGGAGAGTGAAAATACCCGAGCGAACCTGAGCCTGAACTACGTAAGGCTTGATTCCCATCTTTGGGATACGTAGGCAACTTCACCCTGAAGTTCAGCCATAAACTTTTCCCCGATCAACTTTGCCCATTTTGATCATCTCAATCATCTTTTTCCATCAGCATTCATCGCAATCTCCAGACAAAGGTTATTCAGACTAGGGGCAACTTTATTTGCCACACGTCAGCAAGATTATTCAGACTAGGGGCAACTTTCCAGTTGCTAGGATCCGGGGTTGTGCATCTCGGTGACAGATCTCAGGCATGTCCAGTTCTGATCCATATCGAAAATAGTTTTGAAAAGTTTTAATAAAAGTTGACTTTGTTCAAATTAATCTTTTACAACTAAGACCATTTTTGGACCAAAGCGGAAAACTTTCAGTACCACAACTTTCAATTTCATTGATTTCAAAACAAAGTTCTCTCGCTCTTGCATACAATTGGAGTTGCTTTTTTATTACACTCATAAAGAAAACTTGAAAGTACTGATAAGGCAATAAGTCTGGGGCATAGTCAAGTCAGGTGTCCCTGCGCCCCCTCCCGGAGCTAGTCGAAGCTTCTGACACCAAGCTAGGCCCAATCTGTGCCTCTTCATTGAGCCAATCCCATCACTCGTCAGACAAAGTGCAACTGAAAGTGGGAGCATGGGCCAGGAGCTCTCTAGTCCTTCATATTGTGGCATATCGGGCAAGCTGTGAGCCTCGGACTGGAAAAGCAGTCGGGTACTCAATCCCCTCTGGCGGGCAAGTCTGATCATGGCCAAACTGGCGCTAGAACCGAAACGAAAAATAGAACACACAGTGAGTCAGACCAATCAGCTGGACCCCAGTCTGCCGGGACATGCCATAGCTCATTTCCGAAAGATTGAGCCAAGGACAGCGCCAAGCAATGCGGTCAGCAGACAAATTGCACATCCAGTTGAACCACCATTCCTCATCAAGTGCATCAACCAGGCGTTGCCGAAAGAAGTAGCCGCGGGTTGAGTAGGCAGGGCAAGAGTCCATAACCTGCAGTTTATCCATCAACCATACCTGGGGAGGGATGAAAAATGAGAGAATAAAGAATAGAGAGATATGCGATGAGAAAACAGTGAGACAAGGGTTTTGTGAGAAAAACCGAGCCTGTGGGCCGAGTGATGTGAGCAAATACATATGTGAGATTGGGTGGGAAGCATTACCTGCAGCAGTAGTGGACTCCCCGAACTGCCGTCTCTCGACGGTGGAAAGCGCCCAAACCCATCAGTGTTTCGGCCAATGCCATAGCAATACAACTCTTCCCTTCCTTCAAGCCCTGAGCAACTTCAATCAAACGGATCTCGGGTCCACCAGTTCGGCAAGCAGAAGTGAGATAGCATGCACAAGCAGAAAGATGTTCTTTAAACCTTGTTAATGATGGTCATCGCGTCACCCAAGACCTAAAAGCGATGGATCAAACCAAGGATATCTAGTTCCCTATTACAAATCAGAGATCGAGCATCATGCGCGGTAAGTCCACACATCTGCCCTAAAGCTTGGGCTTGGCCAAAGTGGAACTGAGGCAAGATCTCTTCCGAATGTTCAGACTCCATCAAAACTTGAAAATCTTCAAAAGTTGGACATACCTCTTGCCCGCCAAAGCTAAAAACATGCGTCACGGGGTTCCAGAACCTCGCTGCGGCATAGAGGAAAGGAAGGTGTAGCAGAGTACGACTCAGCGTGAATAGTGCATTCAAGCCGAAACCGCGGAAGTTCAACTTTTCCAAGCCATCCAAAGAAGAGATCCAAGATGTGAGATTTTCTACGAGAAATGCCTCCATTTTTTGTGCAAAAGAGTGATGAAATGAATGAGTCCCGAAGTTGGAGCTTTTAAAGAGGAGAAAACACTATTCAGGAGGACACGTGTCGAAAAGTTGATGGTTGCCAGGATAAGTGGCCGGCCGGCCACCTTTTCTAGCTGGCCGCCCACATTTCTCCCCTCACCTACAAAAAACTGGCCGGCTGGCCCCAAAAAGTGGCCGGCCATGCCCTGCTGTGTTCATTTAGTCCTATTTTACCCCTCGGGAGGAAGTTTCAAGCATTTCCATGCAACGGGTATGTCAAAGGCCTCCATTTCCCTCTGTTTCGGATGCATTCCGTTGCCCAGATCGTCCGAAGTACACTTTGTCGAGTTGTTTTGCTCATCGAGCTGTTGTTTTGCTTATCGAGTTGCCGTTTTGCTTATCGAGTTGTTTGTCGAGCTGTTGTGTTTTTCGGGTGTTTGAGTTAACACTCTTTATTTAAGCAATTTTCTTGTTGAGTTTTGTTTATTGAGTTGTCAACATTGTTGTATTTTGCTTATCGAGTTGTAAACTTGCTAAGGTTTTGCTGTATCTTAGTAAGTTAAGTTGTTGGGTCGGTTCATTACCTGACTAGGAAAATGTACAATGCATATTTTCATTCAATCTAATTATGGTGCAAAACGATGCGATATGATGCTAAGAGTTTAAAATACAACACCTTTTTTCAAAAAGTCATTTCATTCCATCATGCTTCATTTTGCAAACAAAGGGCACAAGTTTTACAACAATATAAAACTGCCTAATAATATACAATGTGCTACAACTACTAGCAAAAAGGTAAATAAAATAGGGAACCGCAGCATCAATGCTCTCGAGAGCGGGAATAAGAGGCCCTTTTCACCCTCTTCTGTGGAATAGCCTCTGCATCCCCATCACCGTCTGAATCAGAGCTGTCATCCTCAGGATCCCCCTCAGTCTCGCCTCCACTCTCAGAGCCAAGACTGGAGCCCTCCTCTTTGTCAGCAGATGTCTCTGACTGACGATCTGCAACATCCTCCTCCTCATCCTCATCGGGCTCTGCCTTTATAATATGTGCCCTGCGTCTGCGAGACGATCCCTCTCATCGAGCTCCTCGAAAAGGCCTGGATGGCCCAGCTCCTCGAGAAGGCCCAGATGGCCCAGCTCCTCGAAAAGACGCAGATGGTCCACCTCCCCGAGAAGGCCCAGGTGGCCCGGCCTGCGGCTGAGCATATACTGGAGGCATCTGAAAATAAAAAATGCAGTTTGAATACATTAGCCAAAACATGTATATCAGATACAGATGCAAGCAGGCTACACAGAATGGATGTACGCAGGAATAATGCATGAATGCGGTGTGTGTCAGATGTGCTCTACACAAATAGCCTATTAATGCAGTAAAATGTCCAAAATTAGCATGTGATCAGAAGATACAGTGCTAGAAAACTAAAGGGTACCTGGAAGCCCATGATGGACAACTGCGCCTCCCTCCGCAGGACCATCTCCTCAAGTGAGGCTACCATCTCGAGCATCTGATCCATGTACTCAACAGGGGGCTGTAGATGCAAAGGCAAGAGTATCAGTAAAAGAATGAATGTTCAAATATCTGAGTGATGAATCAAAGTCAGAAACATACCGGTGGTGAGTCGGTCTCGACGAAGCGGTGGCTGTGCATCGGAGGCTCTATCGGGATCGGAATCGGAGAGGTAGTCCCATATTGCCATCCCATCAGCTCAGTCGGCATATCCGGCCATCCAGGATGATGATAAGTCGAGGGAATCGGGGGAATAAATCCGCGCCCGCCTCCGGATGTACCAGCCCTGCTAGTGGAAGGAGCGTCTGCAACCCGAGCCGGGGCCCGACTCGAAGATGGCATACTAGCAGGCCTCATCGTCGGAGTGCGGACTCCCGTCAATGGAGGCATCAGATATATGTGACGGTAAGTGGCATAATCCCCCTCCTCAAGATAAAGCAAAGCATCAGTACCCAGCATGGCATTAACAACATCCCGAGAAGAGAGCCTATCAGCAATCCGCATCTCGACTGGGGGTGCTGAGGGAGGGTCCTGAGAAGTATAGCCCCATACCTGACGCAAGAAGCGCTCCCCCAGAAACCAGGCTCTACCAACTGGCCTCTCGAATAGAATCTCAGATTAGAGGCACCCGCCTCCAAAGAACCGGTATCGGAGACTCTCACCAAAGGGTGCCCAGGGCTCCCATGTAATCTGCGGGTAACCAATCAATCAGAAGTCAGGAAGGTACAAGGCAAATCAAAGATGAAAGAACAAAGAACTGAGAGTTCTGAAATACCTCCGTCGACCGCACCGTATCGAAATACTGCCGTAGATAAAGGAGAGACTCCCGAGGTCTTGGCCGGTGTTGGCCCTCAAATACAAGTGAGTACGGGGTCACGAGGGGCCCCTCCACCACCATCTCTGGGGCTAATGTCGAGAAGTACGCATAGACCCATAACTGTGGAAAACAGTGCAGAATGTAAATGCAGAGTGCTAAAGGCAAAATACAGTGTGTAAAGTACGCCGTGTGTGCAGTGTACAAGTGATGAAGAGCGGAAATGTAAATCAGGAGGGCAGAAAGTACCTCCCAGGCTCTCCAGTAACCACCAAGTAAGTCCCCCCGTCCGCGGGAGGTCGCGCTCATGTAGCAGTAAAGGGTAGCTAGGCCGGCGCCACCCCAGTCATACCGTCTGACCTGTGATAGGTCCACCAAGGCGCTCAACAGATATAGCCCAACGGTGTTCCCCCTGTCGGCAAACAAAGTGGTCCCAAAGAGGAACATCAGAAAACCACGGGCATACTGTGCCGCCTCCTTAGGAGTCCCAGGCTCCATCTCCACCCTTCGAAAATAGGAAGAGAACCAAGTGTATCGAACTCTGCCCGAAGCTCTATCAACAGGCGGGTGAACCCCCAGCAAATATACCCAAGCGGTCTCCCACTGACCCATATCCTCGTCATAAGGAATGGGTCAACCTCCCACGTCGAGGCCAGTCAACACAGCGAAGTCAAACGGGGTCATAGTCAAGTCCCCCGTAGCAGAAAAATGAAAGGAGTTGGTGGTGTCCCACCATCTCTCCACCAAAGCTGCCATCAACGTCCTTCTGGCAGGACAACGGGAAAGCCCAGTACAGAAAGGCCCAAACCCTGCCAAATCAACCAAATCTCGGACAGCCTCCGGGAGCTCGGCGTACCAATCTCTGGCTACGGTGGAGCCAGATCCCAAGATCAGGCGAGAAGTCACCTACATTCAGAATGAATACATGCTTCAGCATAAAATAAAATGAGCTGTGTGCAAATAGAATGAATGAGCTATTTGCAAATGAAATGAATGGGCTGCATGCAAAATAGAGTGAATGAGCTGCGTGTTCAGATTTCAAAGTTTAAGCTGCGTGCTAGACATCAGTTTGGGCTGCGTGTTCAACTTTCAATCAGTGTGTGCCGTGTGTTCACCTTCGATTTGGGCTGTGTGTTCAGAAAATTAGCTTGGGCTGCGTGTTCAACTTTCAATCAGTGTGTGCCGTGTGTTCAGAAAATTAGCTTGGGCTGCGTGTTCAACTTTCAATCAGTGTGTGCCGTGTGTTCACCTTCGATTTGGGCTGTGTGTTCAGAAAATCAATTTGGGCTGCGTGTTCAACTTTCAATCAGTGCGTGCCGTGTGTTCACCATCAATTTGAACTGTGTGTTCAGAAAATTAGTGTTTGGGCTGCGTGTTCAACTCTCAATCAGTGTGTGTCGTGTGTTCACCTTCAATTCGAACTGTGTGTTCAGAAAATCAGTGTTTGGG
Source organism: Camellia lanceoleosa (assembly GCA_025200525.1). NCBI lineage: Eukaryota > Viridiplantae > Streptophyta > Magnoliopsida > Ericales > Theaceae > Camellia > Camellia lanceoleosa. The sequence continues at coordinate 186,603,949 of CM045761.1, read as the reverse complement.
CTGCGTGTTCAACTCTCAATCAGTGTGTGCCATGTGTTCACCTTCAATTCGAACTGTGTGTTCAGAAGATCAGTACTTGGGGCGTGTGTTCAATTCTTAACTAATATGTGCCGTGTGTTCACAATCAATTTGTGGGCTAAGTGTTCAGAAATACAGATAATTGAACCGCGTGTTCAGAATGTAAACAGAATGCATGAAAAATGTAGAATACGTTGCAGAAAAGATAAAAATGAAGTAAATACCTCTCATGCCTCATGAGAGAGGTGATACTCCGGCTCCCGCAGAAGGAGATCCCCGGGCGCTTGCTCATCAAAGTCAGTGAAGTGATGAAAAACAGCTCGCGAAAGAATGTGTGCTGGAGGGTCGTACCTCTCGAGTATGAAGGGTCGAACCCTCGGAGGCAGAGCCATAATATCGAGATCACCTCCGGCATCCGCAGGGCCTCCACCGTGAGGAAAATGACCGGCCATTTCAGGAAATCTGCAAAAATGAGCAAAAATGAGCAAAAATTGGAAAAAATTAACAAAAGTCAACTCCCGGGAAATGAAAAAGTCAACAAAAGTCAACTCCTGAGAAAATCTTCCAACTATTGAGATAAACTCACCTCAAGTGGTGAAAATGAGAAAAGAAGCACCGAAATCAAAATTTAATCGGTTCAAAGCGCTTAAAACTGAATGTTTTCGCGAAAACAACTTGCGTAGGGCGTTGGAAAACGCATATGGAGCACATATCTGAGGAGGAAAATGGTTTGGGAGGCTAGAGGAGGTGATTTTGGAACTGATGTTATGAGCTCAAAGTGTTTGGGTGAGTGAATTTAAAGAAAAGAAGGTGAAAAGACCAAAATGCCCGCGGATTTGGGCATATGGCCGGCCGGCCACCTTTTCAGGCTGGTCGGCCATCTCCTTTTGGAAAATTGGCCAGTGGCCTCCAATGGGGAATAAAACTGGCCGGTGGTGATCCCTAGGTGGGTCCCAAGCTCTCTGCAAATTTTGGGGAAGATTGGAGTCCCCGAGACCTGAAAAAGTACAAAAAGAGTGCACTTTCTGTCGCGAAATCGCCCCGGCGGAACTTCAGCTTCAACTCCTGATGCGTACCTCATCATTACTCATCGGAAGTGAGATGTATCCTTCGTGAACATATTGTAACCTCTCCGGGAGGTGAATCGGAGGCCGCGATCGAGTCACCCTCGCCGAAACGCGCGTTTCCTTGCTCGTTGTTTCGTAACAAACGTGCACCCTAATTTATGCTCGTTCTGCATTATCATGCACATAACTTGCATTCTCATGAACATACTTGCATTATCATGCACGTTTTCTTGATATTACCATGCCTCTGTGCTTAAGCTTGCGTTGTCACGCACGTTCCTTTCTCGCATTATGATGCATTCACCCGCCGGCACCGCGTGTGTCAAGCTTTCGATATCACATTGAATATATGTTGTTAGTATGATTGTGCTTGTTGAGTTTCTCTCTTTTGCAGGCACGATATTGTATGTACGGTTCATTTGAAGTCAGCGACTGCATTTAATCGCGCAGTATCGTATCTTCTCCGTAGGAGACGCGACGAGAATTGAATAATTCTCCGCATTCCTAATCGCATAAAATGTAGTTGTTGCTTTGCATCCTTGCTTAAAATCGTGGCATCTATTTGCGAATACTTGCTTCATTATGCCTTTGCATTTGCATGATCATTGAGTTACCTCGCCTTGTGCATATCCATTTGCATTTTGCCCCCGCTCATGCACGCCCAGCATATCTCTGTGTATCTTGTATGATTGTCTAAGTCTTCGGCCTTATCAAAAATGGGTCGTCTCTGGGCTTTGACATTCACTCCCGTCACTTCTTGACTTCCGAGTTCTGTCAAAGAGGGGCAACTGTAGACACCCCATTTTTGACCGACCTTAAGACTCAGACGTCACCGATTGAGTGCTCGGTGATGTTGCATATTGTGCTCGTTCAGAAGCCTTAGAGTCTCGGTCGTGAGCCTTGCCTCCGGACTTTCGAACCCTTTCTATACTTGGCCTCAGTTTGCGAACCAGACTCGATTTTCTCTATTTTTCTTCCCAAAGGGAGGGAGAGGTATCGTAGACCATCTCTCAGTGGCCGTGGGCTACATTTCATGGCCGTAGGCCATTTTGCCCATTTCGAAGCTCGGTTCCCGGTTTTCGGAGCCGTCAGGTCGAGTGCCTCGGTTCGGAACCGCCTAACCACCTCCGTTTGCCCCGGTTCTTGGCATACATCTTATTTACTCCCTTTTAAGGGACACTACAGTCCGAGAGACCAACTTCGTGGTCGAACACCACTCCCGGTGCCTAACAGTCGGTTTTCGGGGCCTCGGACTGCGCGTTTCGGCCCCCGAACCTTCATTCTGCATCGGTTTTCGTTCATTTTTGATAGGGACCTTTGTTTCATCACCAGGAAGGTCGTAGAAGGGTGGGAGACCAGTAATTGTTCCAGCAACCAGTTATATTCCATCATCGCCCTCCGACGCCCATTTTTCTCACTTCAAAGCCAATGTTGACCACCCTAGGGCCACTTTCTCAACCCTAACCCCCATATTGGTGATGTACACATCTGGGAGGCCACCAATATTTGGTGGCCGGCCAGTAATTCCCTTTGAACCTTTTGAACCCCTTTGAAAAATGGGTTGTTCTCTCTCCTGGTTCACAGTTGCCAATTTTTGTCCACAGGGTTGTGTTGAGAACACATGGGAGGCCACCAATCTGGGGTGGCCGGCCACTAATTTGACTTGGCCCTTTTGACCCTTGGTCGGCCGGCCATGGGGAGGGCCGGCCGGCCACCTGCAACATCAATACCTGGCCGGCCAGCATCCTTACACCTGGCACATCACAGAAATGCACTTTGTTTCCCCCCAGATTCTGTATTCGGGGGGCCAACTTTTGGAGGGAAACTTGGAGTGATTTCCCTCCATTTTTTTCCCCTTCTTTCTCCCCCTCTTTGGCCTATATAACCAGCACCCCAGGTCTAGTTTTGGGGTCGAAAAAATTTGCCTCAAGCTTGCATTACACCCCTCCCTCTTCCTCTCTTCCAAACACTCAAATTTCTCAAAGTCTCACACCCCTTTTTGACAACATCACCTAGCACCACACCACCATCTCCATTCCAGCAACTAAGAGGGTCTTCTCAGAGGCTAGGAGGCAGCTTTTCTTGGTCCAAGAGGTAGCAAGGGATTTGTCTACAAGGGTGAGCACCATTTCCCCATTTTTTGAGCTTATTTTGTACCATTTCTTAGCCCTTCTTTCTTGTACATTTGAGCTCTGGACATAACTGAAAGTAGTGTTTTTTTTAGCTCTATTTCATGTTTCATGAAGGGCCTTTCACTGTTTGAGGCCCCCATTTTACACTTGCTTCATTATCCCTCTTGTATGCCTATTTCTTGTGTAGCATTTTAGGCTTATGTGTAATCTGTTTTGAAGCATGTTGTAAACTCTAAATAGGCTTATTTTGAGCCTTTCTTCAACATTTTATAAGGGCTCATCATTGTTTGAGTCCTCCATGTGCTACTTGCTTTGATATCCATATTTTAGCCCCATTTTTGCATGATTTATTAGCCTATTGAGATTCTGTTTTTAGACCTTGGCCTGAACTGAAAATGGCCTTTTTTTGACCCTCTATCCAAGTTTCATTAAGGGTCTATTGCTTTTTGGAGCATCATTTGTATACTTTGTGTTATAGCCTCTCTTTTAGGCCATATCTTGCATTGCATTTTGAGCATAGTTTTACACTGTTTTGGGCTCGGCCGTTAACTGTAAAAAGTCATATTTTTGGCCCCTATTAAAAATTTTTGAAGGGACATTACCTGTTTGGGACCAGCATGTATCAGTTGCTTCTTTATCTCCATTTTGGCCCTTATTTTGCATAGCATTTTGAGCATACTTGTATCTGTTTTTGGGGTTTTTCATAAAATGTAAAACATCATATTTTTGGCCCCTCTTAAATATTGTAGAAGGTCCCTTCTCTGTTCGGAGCCAGAATCTGTGAGTTGCTTCAATATCTTGCTTTCGGGGCCATTTTTGAATGCTAGCTTAGCCCCATTTATGCTCACTGTTTGGCCTTGCTTTAAACTGTAAACATACTTTTTTTGGGGCTGCGTTGCTTCTGTCTTTACGCTTCATGTCCAAATTATGCATGCATTGTATAGCTATAGGCCATTTCATGCGCCAAATTTTATGTTTCGGGACTTGTTCCACGCATTGGGTACCATTTTGCCATGTTTCGGGGCTGTTTTGCATCTCATTTTGCCTCTGAAATTTGCATGATAGTATGTCATATTCCATGTCTTGCCATGTCTTATTAGAGTGGCAGTCAGTGCCGTAGGTTCGGTCCTCAGTTTGCGTGCACGTGTGCACGTATTTCGAGTGTCTCATTTTCATCTGATGGCCTCCTATGTGAGTGTGGCTGAGGTCCACTCATGTTGGTGTAAGTCCATTATGCATTTTGTATGCCATTCCATTTCATAGCATTGTGTATTCTAGGTTGTATATTAGTGCATTGTGTATGCCATGTTACCTCGTGCATCATGTATGCCATTTCATAACATTGTGCATGTTAGGTTGTATCTTAGTTTGCATTCATGCATGTCATGCATATTGCATTGTGCTTGGGATAGGAGTTAGCCCGAGCACGGGAAACGAGGGGCGTTTCATACTCCGAGTGACGGAACGTGTCTCAATTCCCCAGTCACCGACACTCCGGATTACCCATGATGGAGTTAAGTTTAGTTGAGTTTTCATGTGCATTCATTCTATATTGAGTTGTGCAATTTGACTCCTCGGCCATCATGCATCGAGATGTGTGATTGGTGGCACGAGGATCGAGGCATGCATACATTTGTGAAAATACATTGCCATGCCCCTTTCTTACTCTCTGTTGCAGCAAATCAAGAATCAGCAGTCTTCCGGGGCTTGGCGCGCTTTCCAAAAATTATCGCAAAACAGAGGCTAATTGGGGCATCACAGTGGATTTTCGCGCAAAGGCAACCCGGACATGCATCATTCATTATCCGAAGAAGAGTCAAGGCAGTCCCTGGCTTGCATGCCAGTTTATTGTTTTCTTAGTTAATTTGGTAATTAATTAGGATATTTGTACATATTTGGATTGTATTATTTATTTGGACTGTACTATTCTTTTATTCGGGACTGTATATTTATTCGGACCCTCTGCGCGAGGGCATAATTGTAATAAGTGTGCGTGAGTGTGATGTATGTCTTCCAACCCCACGTTTTTCTTCCCTTTTATTTACCCGCTTATGATGGTTAGATTAGGGCATGTTTCAATTAGCATACAGTATGATAGCATGTTTGCATTCATTCATCTGTCTTGCATGTACCGGGCTCGGCGCATCATACTAACTGCATTTGTATTTCAATTCTAAGTTGAATACATGTTAGCTGTAGCATTCCATATGCCATGTTTAGAATAGCCGAGCCTGCTATAGTTTGCATTTTTGCGTGTGTTGCATTAGGCATTTCTGTATACTTAGGATCATGCATGATTTCTAATGTAGTTTCTGTTTCGGCTTAGAGTACTCGGTGAGTTTTTATGCTTTAGCATCCTTGCATTCGTGTGAGTGACTGCCATGAATAGCATGCTTACCATGAGGCTATGTGCTCATGTGATATAACTGCCTTGAATGCCTGTGGGTGGAGGTTGAGTTATTTGAATTAGGACAATGCATTGACTGTGAGTTTTAAGCCCACTAGATAGTGGCAAAACCATCTTTTCTAAGCCCACCCGAGGGTGGCAAAATCCGCATTTTAAGCCTACTTGCGAGTAGCAAACCATTTTCACAAACAAACATGAAGTGTTTTGTTCCAATTCAGACGACTCGAGACTTGTATCTTGTCGCATCACATAGTAACCTAGGCTAATAACCGTAATAAAAACGCACAATGTTTTCAAAATCGATATCATGGTTAGTAGAGGCGGTCTTGACCCAAGCGGGGTGCTCAAGAAGTGACCTTCCCCAATCGTACCCAAGTTCCCGAGCCGAGGTAACTTTGGTGATGACGGACACGTGACCTTAGGCGAACGAGTCAGGGTTTCCTAAATTTCCCAAAAATAAAATATTTAGGTGACGACTCTGTATCTGGCAAAGCAGTCCATGTTTGGCACTTCTTCTCTAAAAATCTATTTTCTCAAAACGATTTGCCGGATTTGGACTCTTTGGTTCAAGATTAAGAACCGTGACACAAAATCGAGTCCGAGCTGTAGCGAGGTCCCTCCGCGGGCTTGTCTACACTCGCCTTTCTTAGCATGTTTTGGCCTTATTCCATGCATGTTCTAGCCTTATTTTGGTCTGCCCTAAGACTATTTTAAGTCATCTTGGCTCTTTGGGGCTTGGTTGATATGGCCATGGTTTGAACCCCTTTGTTAGCCTTGAGTTTTGGGCTTTGTTGCATGCCTTACTTGCATGGTTTGGTTGATTTGGCATCATCCTTTACACATTTTCAGAGCTTTTCATGCTTGTGATTTGTCCATATTTGCCTGTTCGTAATGTGCTTGAGAGTCGACTCTTTTCATGTCTAAGTGTTGGACCTTCACATGTGCACGTTTGGGTGCGTTTTGTCCCTTATTTCTTGGTACTTTGGCCGTTGTTTTGATACGGCTGAGGCCTATCCATACTTAGTGTAAGTCCATAGATCATGCACTCATGTATTGTTGTAAGCTAACCCGTATTGCATGTTGTCACATCCTTGTGGTTAGTGTCATTATTGCATGCCTATCATTTTGTATACTTGCATCCCTATTATACTACCATGTTGTTTGCATGTTAAATTGCATTGTTCATGTTGCATGGCATTGATTGCATGTTACGCATTGTTTTTGGCATACATGCGTTGCATTCTTGTTTGGTTTGGGGTGTCAAACCAAACATGAGGACCAAGGGACGTTTCGTACTTAAAGTGACGAAATGTGCCTCAATCCTCGATCGCCGACACTCTTGACCCAACATGATAGAGTGTGTAGCATTCATTTGTTTGTTGCATTCATTCTATATTGATATGCACCTTTGACATCTTTGGCCATCATGCATCGAAATGCGTGATTGGTGGCTCGAGGGTCGAGGGCCACACTCTCTTGAGTCCATAGCATGATAGGGAGGGTGGTCGTGCATACATTTGGCTTGTAAATTCCATGCCATGCACTCTCTATCCTCTGTTGCAGCAAAACCAGTGTTCTAGAGGAAGAAATGGCCGGTCGGCCAATTTCAGTGCCGGCCGACTACCAAAATCAAGCCGGTGATCCCATTTTTGGTCGATGACCATATTTCCATGGCCGGTGGTGTTTTCCCTTGGCCAGTGGCATCCCAATGTTCTCATGTTGTGGTTCAGAAGCAACCTTAGGATTTTCACACTTCTCAGAGGTGCAGAACAGTGCAAACAGAGGCAACATGTAGCATGGCATCGGGTTTCCGAGCAAGGTGAATCAAGCATGCATCATCCAATCATTTTGAGGCGGGGCTACGATGGCCTTTTGAATTTCATGCTTAGTTTATTTTGTAGTTAATTTGTTAAGTAATTAAGGGTCTGTAATAATTAATTAGCTAGAGTAGTTAATTATTTATTTGGTTTGTATTATTCTTTCGGACCCTCCGTGAGAGGGCGAACTTTGTAATAAGTGTGCGTGTGTGTGATGCATGTCTTCCAATCCCACGTCTTTCTCCCTTTTATTTATCAGCTTATGATGGTTAGTTTTAGGGCATGTTTCAATTAGTATCCTTATGCTTCGCATGTTTGCATTCATTGATTTGTCCTGCATACACCGGGCTCGGCGCATCATACTAGTTGCATAGTATTTCACTTCCAACTTGAATACGTGTATTGAGTTGTCGCATTTCACATATCATTCTTAGATTAGCCGAGCCTATTCTAGTTGCATTTTGCTTGCGATGCATTAGCCATTTTAACATGAACTAGGATCATGCATGATTTCTATCTAGTTTCTTGTTTTGGCTCGGAGTACACTGTGAGTGTTTTGTGCTTTAGCATCTTGCATGTATGTGAGTGTTAACATGACAGCATGCTTGCCATGAGGCTAATTGTTTATGTGATATAATTGCCTGGATGCCTGTGGGTAAAGGTTGGATTACTTGAATTGGATCAATTCATTGAAATCCGTGTTTTAGCCTACTTGCGAGTAGCAAACCTGAAACCATTTTCCAAACAAACGGATCTGCGATGCTTCGTTCCAAATTAGGCGATCTAGTCTATACTTATGTGTTGTGCGCATCACATAGTAATTCTAGCTAATTAACCGTAATAAGAACACATATATTTTCAAAACTCGATATCATGTTTAGTAGTGACCGATCTTTGATCGGGCGAGTGGGGGTGCTTATAGATGACCTTCCCCAATCGTACCCAAGTTCTCGAGCTGAGGCAACTTTGGTGATGATGGACATGTGGCCTTAGGCAACGAGTTAGGGTTTCCTAAATTTTTCCAAAAACAAAATATTTAGGTGGCGACTCTGTATCTAGCAAAGCAGTCCATGTTTGGCACTTCTTTCTTAAAAATCAATTTTCCAAAATGATTTGCCGGATTTGGACTCTTTGGTGATTTATTAATCTTGTATTGCACTTTGCGGGATTAGATTCAGAACCGTCACATTTGAGTCCGAACTGTAGTAAGCCCAATGAACAAAACGGGGATTTCTCCCGGGACGTTCGGGGATGTCTACAAAAGGTTATCGATCAATTTTTCCCTTTTATTCTCCATCATATTTGCCATAAAGGTGACAGCTTGAAGCTCTTCTGTTAGGAGGAAAGCAAATTTAGAATTTTAAATTAACCTTTCAAATTTTCAATCTTTCAGGCACATTTGCTGTTTTGTCTTTGTGTAATGGAACAACTTGCACAAGCCAATCTTCAAACACACACTTAAAAATAACAAACCTAACCTAGTTACTCTTACAACCAAGCCCAAAATGCTACACATTGAGTAAACTCCGGTGAGTGTCCTTTGTTCGATTCTTCTTCTTCATCATTTTTCTTCTTCGTTTCTTCTTCGATTCTTCTTCTTGGTTTTTTACATTTTTTTTTCTTCTTTTCTACAGTGTAACAAGAAGAGCCACTCGAAGTCGATTTCCTCCCTTTTGTTGAAGTTAATTTCATCTATTTTTTGTAGCAACAAGGTGACTTTAGCACAGCCATTGTTTTTTTTTTTGCCCCTGTTTTTTTTTAGGCCTCTTTAATTCATTCAATAGTAAACAATAGCAAAGAGATTCCTAGAATCCTAGGTCCCTATCATGCATTGATCCACCTAGTAATAGGCTAACAGAGAGCTTTCATTTGAATATATATTACTTAGTAGTTAGTTGTTGTCCCATTCAGAATCATAGAATCGAAAATTCTCACACAATGATTTCAAGTCCCTATCATGCAAAATGCTGAGAATTTATTTTATTAGTTTGCTAGATACATTATTAGGCTTTTCTAATTATATAGTTGCATTGTTAGTGCCTCTAAGAAGGCTGTAGTTGATCTTCACAAGTAATAATGAATAGTTTGTTGGTGGTAAAACAACTACTTCATTTTATTATTTATTGTTTCTACATAATTAATGTGTTCTTACATTAATAACATTTTTTTTTACCTTTTAACAAGTTCAAGTGGTGCTGTCCATACTTGAATTGTCTATAATCTCTCTTATGAGTATATATTTATGTGATGAACTTGAAGTTCAAATGTGGGTGCTTGCAAGTGGAGGTGAGAGTTTTGAACCTAGATTGTGATTGATGTGCTAACAACTTTATTATTGGCAATGATTATACTTTGCTAACTTTTTATTTTCTTTCTTTTTTTTTTTTTTTTGGTTAGTTTCTCTGATTCCAGTGTTTTTTTGTAGGAGCATTGGCCAGCTTGTTCCTTGAAATAAGCATTGGCCCATGAATGAGTTATCCAATATTTTGATGGTTTTATTAACATTTTTTTGGGGTATGGGTTGTGGTTCAATATAAATAGGTAGGAAATGTTACAATTTTTCTTCTATTGCTTGTTAGATGAGTCTCTCTTTTTCTTTTCTTTTTTTTTTTTTTTTTTTTTTTTTTTTTTTGTCTAGTGATTTAAAAAAAATTCATGACTGTGTAATACACATTTCTTGATACTACCAATGTTGCTATATGGGGACCAATATCAACTCCTATTTGGATACCGTTATCTAAAATCCCGATTCTGACTCCATTGTTTAACCTTTTGCTGCTCTGAATGCTTAAGGTTCTTAAAACCCTAAAAATTTTTTGGCAAATTGGGAAAATAATAAAACATTATTGAATTGAGTGCTAAAAGAGGACTAAAATGTTCCATTTCCGTTTTGGTACTAAAATGCCCCCAAATGATTCTCTCATCTAGTAATATGAAGCTCTTTAATTTATGTGTAATGGTCTTTGTAGAGATGAAGGTGGAGAGCTAAGGTTGGGTATTAGATGAGCTGTTCGACCAAGAAATGGTCTTCCTGATTCAGTTCTTGGTAACCAAAATTATCAAAGCGTTCTTTCTCTCGTGGGCAATGCTATATCCACCAAGAGCACATTTCACGTTTTCCACTGCCCAAGGTATCGCCAACCATAATTTCTTTATCAAAAGGATATTGGTGCATACTGTTACTCTTTTGCTTAGTACCATATGTGACTACTAGAACTAAAACTTAGAAAGCTTATGATATATCTTATCTTTGATACATATTAGTGGTAAATTTGCATCCAACCCAAATGGCTGGCATAGAGCTTTATCAGTGACTAGTTGTAGCACACTTTATGCGAAAATTTGTGGGAAACATGCTGTAAGAGGGTTGTTGCCTGTGCGATTATAATAGTTGTCAAAAAAGGTTTTTAAAAAAAAAGAAAGGAAAGGAAAGTAAGAAAGAAAGATTATGTGTTGTCAATAGGCCAACTTTAAACTCGGGAATTTGTATCAGCCAACTTTAAACAGGAGAATTTGTTCCTTTCAAACCTCCATAACTCTGTACGAATAAATCAAGTTGTTGCAACTGCCACTATAAACACCAACACTACTGCCCTCTTGGGAAGTTAAAAAAAAAAAAAAAAATGTAACGCCTTGGTGTTATCTTTAGCAGGGTTAGGTTGAATTTTGGCCCATTGGGAGCAGGACTCTCTCTCTCACACACACACACACACACACACACACACACAAACAAACACAGAGACAGGCACACACACACACACATTCAGTAGTGGCCATCAATAATTAGAAACTGACCAATAGAGATGGGAACTTTTTCCTTTTTTAATTTCTCCTTTTTTGGGTAAGGCTTTTAGATTTCTCTATTTCTTCCAATGGGGGAAACGGCCACCAAAATGAATTATTTGTTTGAATGTTGAATTTATGCTATTTTCTCACTATGTCTGCCTTGAATTTATTCACTATGTCTGCTTCATAATCCTTCGTTGCGACAATTGAGTACTAAAATGGTTACAGAGGATAGGGTAGGGAGAAAGAGAGAGATAAGGTAGGTGTAAGAAGGAGATGAGAAGTTTGGGATGGGATTAAGGTTGGAATATTGAGGGGTGTAGTGCAATAAAATATAAAATTTTAAATTGATTCAAAAAGTAGAAGCTCAACTCCTCCCTCACTAGGGTTGCAAAACTAACCACGATATTTCGAGCTTGATGCCTAGGTTTAGTATATTTTAATTTTTGTTACGTATTCAAATTAAATTTGAACAATTTAGTGTTCAACTCAGTAAATATATATGTATTGTAAAAGAAAATTAATTTACTTGTGTTTGACTTGTAAAAGCTCATTTAAGATTGGTTTTTGTAAATATGCATATGCTTGAACATGTTTTGAAATTTGTTAAGTTTTAAGTTAAACAACTTATAACTTAGCTAGCTCATTTTTGAGTTTGAGTTTATTTCTTTCACAATATAGAGTTATTATTGAATCTTCATATAGCCTGGACTTGACATTATCTTTCATTCCCAGGTTGTTTTTGATGTTGACTTTGTTCTACTAAAAGCAAAGAATGCAGGTTGTTTTTGACTTTGTTCTACTGCTAGGATGTTTGTTGCACTACAACAAAAGTAACCTATGATGACGAAAACTGGTGAAGAAAATAAAATTCGTCACTAAATGAAAATAATTCGTGAGGAATTTATAAATTTTGTCACATATAATAAAAAAATAAAAATGATAGGTGACAAAATATATTTTCGTCAATAAATACTTCATTTTAAGTGATGAAAAATTAAGTTTCGTCACTAAAAATTTTCTCGCTTTTTTTTTTTGGGTGACGCCAAAATTTTGGGACTTTTGATGACAAAAAAATTTGTCACTAATTATAAAATTATTTGTGATGAATATATTTTCGCCACCAAAACGTTTTAATATTTTTGATATCTTTTGGTGAGGAAATAATATTGTCACCAATTTTGGTGAAATTTTTTTGATATATTGAGAGGCAATAAAAAAAAAAAGGTATTAATTTTTTTAATCATTTTTTCTATTTATCATCTCTCTCTCTCTCTCTCTCTCTCTCTCTCTCTCAAAATAGGGTATTAATTTGTCTTACCTCCTGCTCCTCCACCACGCCGATTGCCATCGTCGCCTCCATTAGTCTTGTCGATCGTCACCGCCAGTAGCAGCCTTGCCTGTAACCGCCACATCTTCTTCGCTCGATGATTTGGTACATGATTTCTCTTTGCTCTTTTTCTGTTGTCTCTTTCTCTTATTCTCTGTTTTGGTATGGTGACAAAAATTAGTGAAGAAAACAAATTTCGTCACTAAATAAGAATAATCTATGAGGAATTATAAATTTTGTCACGTATAATAAAAAAAGAAAAATAATAGGTGACGAAATTTATTTCCGTCAATAAATATTTACTTTTAGGTGAGAAAAAAAATAAGTTTCGTCACCTAAATTTTTCCCACTAATTTTTTTTTTTTATGGTGCCAAAATTTTGAAAGTTTTGGTGAGAAATTTTTTTTTTTCGATAATTAAAAAATTATTAATGAGGAATATATTTGTGTCACCAATAATCTAATTTTTTTTTTGTTTTTGAAAAACTTGATTTTGAATATTTTAAGAACATTTGGTGAGAAATATATTTTCGTCACTAATAATTTTTAATAGTTGTAGGCCTTTTAGTGAGAAAATTATTTTGTCACCAATTTTGAAAGAAGAATTTTGACATATTAAGCGGTAATGAAAAAAAAATCTATTATTATTCCTCTTTTTTTTTGCCTAGATTTTTTTTTCCCTCCTTTTTTTTTTTGATCAGTTTTATTTTTCCCTCCCTTTTTTTTTATTATTTTTTTATCAGTCTTTTGTATCGGTGTCTATCTTTGTCTCTCCCTCTCAAAACAAACTGACGAATAGTTTTCCTATCAATCTTTATCTCCCCCCTCTCCCTCTTCCTCTCCCTCTCAAAACACAAGTGCTGTGTGTTCTTCTCTAGTGCCCCTTCAGTGTATTCTTCTCCAGCGTCGTTGCCAACGTCCCTGTTCTTCTCCTTCAGTGTCGCCACAGACGTCGTATCTCCTTTACTGCTGTGTGTTCTCTTCCATCAGGTATGGGTCCTCTTTCTCTCTCCATTTCTCTCTCTCACTCAATTTCTTTATTTCTCTATCTCTGTTTTCCCTAATTTTCGAAATTAATTTTCAGAATTAATGCTATATTTTATTCTTTCCAGCAAGGCTTCTGCTATAAACTTGAGAATGAATGTCCTATTGATTATAATTAAGAGTTTGAATTTAGTAAAAGCCCTTGACTAAATGTGAATATTTTATATGATTTGGATTGTTTGTCTGTATTTTTAATAAAATTAGGGTTCAACTCCTCTCTATATTTGAATGTTTGTTTAATATCTGTTTACTTTATAGGCTTTTCTACTTAGGTTATTCATAAAAAAATAAAATTGATTACTTACGTCATGATTCCTTTGCTTGTGTGATCATCCTCCTGATTCTTGAATCCAATCTAACTCAAGTTACTTGACAAATACGACACTAATCATGTTTTGAATCTAATCCCATTCCAAACTGGAGAATTATAGTGCAGTCAGGATTATAAAAAAAGGGAGTTGATTGAGACCCCCACTCTTCCTCCACCCCCACCACCGCCACACACACGTGGGGGTTGGTGATTTGATAAGAAAAAAAAAAAAGTTGGCCAATCAACACCCACTAGGGGTGCTGGGGGTTTCCCCCAGTGGGGGTCCCTGTCTTTTTTCATTAAAAAATTGGCATAGAATGTGAACCAACATAAAGATGCCTCACCTAATAGTAAGATTTTTTATGTTCTTTCTGCTTCCCTAAACCGATTCACCTTTAATTACTTCTCGCTCATGTAGCCTTGAAGAACCAAACCCATTTAGTGCACCATTAGCATTGAAATGCTCCCTGTCATATATTACATAAGACACCATTAGCCTTGAAGAACTGAACAATTAACTTGTATTGGTCCAATCCAATTTTGGAGCACCAGAAGTTCAACACAATTAAAGTGAAAATCCTTGGGTATTATAGAATGAAAATTCCAGATACAAAAAGCCTCACCCAACACCCTTGAGACCTTTAACACTACTCATGCTTCCTGGCTGAATAGGTTCGCCTGTGTTTAGTTCTCCAGAATGTGACGTTGAAATTCCTACCAGTTTGTTCCCACTTTGTGCATCTTTAGCATCAACACGCTCCCTGTTGAAAATTGTACAGAACACTGTGTCATGAATGATGTAATAGTTTAGTTGAGTTAATTCCCATGAAAAGCCTGCTAACCTTCCTTTCTCTGCAACACAATTTTGCCCATGGCCAGTACTTTTGCCACCAAACATGGCAAGTTTTTTCTGAGTTGATGCTGGCTATTGTGATTGAGATTTAGTTTCATCTGATCTCTTGAAAAATTTTGACTGTGTAACACTAGTTTCTTTTTCCTTCATTTGAATCAATTTACCAACTGAAAAATTGAATTAGATGTATTCGGTCTTTGTAAGAACCATTTGAATCAAGTAGTGTCCCAAATACTAGTTGCAACTGAAAAATTCGAAAGCTTTTCTTTGTGGTGATGATGCCAAAATATCAAGTTGGTTTAGTTGTCTTGTCTTTATCTTGATCATGGTCCTTAGAGGCCTGTTCGCATCTACGTGCTCTTTAAATTGTAACACGTTTTGATTCTCTTAAAGCTTAACAATGATTCTACTACTTAAAATTAGTATTTATATGGTTGATTGTGTTAATTTTTTCCCCTGAGAAAATTACTTTTGTTGAGCTTTTGTTTTTAAAATTCACATGTTTGATTTTCACAAGCCTGCTATGTTTGGTTGTTCAACTACTATTTAATTTTATGTCTTTACAGATATCTTTTCTATACTATTTCACGCTCTTAATATTGCTTTTATCTTATCCTGGATATGAGTAAGTTCGAATGTTGTCAGCTTTTGTATTAATTTTATTGCAATATTAATCATACTTAATTTGCACTATGGTTTATTTTATTGGTTACGAAGAGTCTTGTTTGAGGTGGTTGTATGATAGAACCAGTGGAAGGCAATCGGTTGCTTTGTTGTGATCTTATTTTTCAATTGTTGTAAATGAGATCAGAAGCCTCAAGTTATTGTTGGCATTTCCAAATACTCCAAATACTTCATGATCAATAAAACATTGTTGCCATGTACTTGGTAGGCTTATTTTGTTTACTTCTTACATTAAAATTGCCCTTTTTTTCCCCCTGCTGTCTACATAAAGATGTGACATGTGTTTATCTTGAATCTTTATATAACATAGCCTTTGATCATTAACATCCTCAATCTCTCTATTGCTTCCTCTCCAACTTATTTCCACTGTTTAGAACTTGAAATGTAATGATGTTCAAGAAATTGATAATCTATACGGGATTCAATACCCATTTCAGAAGCAGCTTTGTCACGTTTATATTGATATAACTTATAAGCATGGTTATAATTAGCATAAACGTAGGAAATTTTCCTATTGTAATTTGTTTCTGTAGCGTGTGGTTTTTGTATAGACAGAATATCTTTCCAATGGTAAGGCTGAATTTTTCTTGTTTAAAATGTTGATGCATCCTCCCTACCCACAAATTTTATGAGGGTAGTACCTACATTGAAATTTTGAAACAACAAAAAATGAGGTAGTAATACTTGAGGTGAATTGCTCTAAAAATATGTAATTCAGCTGGTGAAAGCATTAAAAGTATGCTACCACATGTCATCAGGCCCTAAAGGTTCCTTCTTTAAAAATGCATCAAAGCATGAAAATAAAGAGATAGCTTCTTGTCGAGTTTTCTTCACAGTAAGCTTGGTCATGTGAACCTCAGGAACATCCTTTAAGTAGCTGGAATCATATAATTTGTGTTCTTTATCAGTCCAATCCAGCATAACTTTAACCAGTTGACCAGTTTTTATGAGTGAATCCTTTGAAATAGGCCTGCAATTCAAACCTCATTATCACGTTATCTGAGCTGAAAAGTTGAACTCCTGCAGACATTTCTTCGATTCTAAAATTTGTCCATCAATTGGTTTCCAAGTCCAGAATGGGTAGCGTAGATGTTTGCTGATTCATCAATAGCTTCCACAGCAGAGCCATTTTCCTTGCCAATATGAACAATAGTTGAACTAAAATAAGTTTTCTTTCTCAATGGAGACAACACTCTACTAATAGCAAGATCGATGTCAGCTCCAGTTTGTGTGCCCTCTAGATAAGTAACCAGTGGTGTCAAGAAAAGTTTCCTCTCACTGCCCTTGAAATTATCTGACAAACATCTGGAAAGCAATGATGCTTTAGTTACAAGGGAAAAGTCTTAAAACTAATAAATGTTTACTTAAAACAAAGGTGTCATCTATCCTAGTACACAAAGAACGGACTTGAGACCTGGGTTACATCCCACCTTTATTCACTTCTTTTATTACTTTTCCTTCCTTTTTGGCTTTTTGTTCTAGGGTTATTCCTATAATGTAGTTCATTGCCTTCAGACCAAAAAACTAAAAAGATCAATCAGAGCATCTATGCAACTAGGCAATTTGGCATCCCTAACAAGGAAATAAAAACCATAGACTCATACAGACATGTCAACTCTACCCAATAAAGACCAAACACACAAGGCATGGTAGGATTCAAGATTTTTGAATCTTAGCCAAGTGGAAACATAACAACTAAGGATTCAAGAATGAGAACTCACTTTTCCAAGTATCGATGACATATCTCTAGTCTTGTTAATTCTGCCCGCTTTGGAAGCCTGTAGGCTACGATATGTTCATCATCTTTTATAGAAGGTAATGGTTCCAAAGGGCTCTCTAAATATCGATATATTCGATGTTCGTGAACCTGCATATTAAAAATCTAGGGCTTCAGAAGACTAATACATAAAGAATTAGCAACAGATTAGTAAATATGTAATAGAAGTCAAGAAGATATAAATTACCTCAGCAAGCAACAGGCTTTCATCGCTCCTTAAGCAGCATGTAGTGCTCGAGTCTGAGATCTTTACTGACCATGTTTTAGGACAAGAATGATGTATTGCATTGGAAGACCACTCCCATCACCATAAAATATGGTTACTGTCATTGTCCAAGTGGCAGTAGAAGGTAGCGGCAAAGATAAGTACATGAAGGGGTCGAATGTTATTAAAATTTTGTTGCAAATTGGGCAAACCAATGTTGATTTATATTGGCCCTGGGTATTTTGTAAACTTCAGATGCTTTTGGTGGAATTCCTCCAAGGGTATACCAATTCACCTCAAGTATTACCCCCTAGATAATCTTATGTTGTACTTCTGGTGGAATTCCTCCTAGTGGCTAGGATCTCCACTAAGCTGGTCTAATAGAACGAAATGTGGAAGTCCGTCATATTCTAATTCATACATATGCCTTTCTCCATATGTGAGAGCAGAGTACCCATAGTTTTGACCTGGTTGGAGCCTTAAGCATTGACTCAAGGCAGCAACTCTTCAATCTTTAAGAACATTGAAAAGTAGAATCACCTATCCAGAAAGAACACAATCCCAATTTTTTTTTCTAAATGTTTTTTGGACAAGAGGTCTAGCTTGGGGCCTTGGCTTGAAGGTGATCCCATATCAGCTCCGTAAACATCATCATAAACATCATCTAGTGTCGATGCTTGTTTGGGAGTTAGATCTTCCTAATCATGAATCTTTGTATATTGGAATATGCATCTAATAAGTTGCTTATAAGTATGAGAATACTCATATATATATATTACGTGTTGTATAATATTATGAGATAAAATATTGTATATTCTTAGATTTATACTTCCAATTAATGGAATTTAAAGAAAATATGGAATTTATATATCTCATTCATTTGATAAGTTAGAAATATTAGGTTAAACCTTAATAGATGTGAGCATTTTTTTCTTCGATAAATGTCTCATATCCTTGCCTTGTATACTGAGAGAAATTAAAGAATCGTAATGCAAATTGCAATATGCAAACCTTGGAGCCAAGAGAATAGTGAGGATGGACTTGGGTTTGATATTTTTTTTTATTTATAGTGATGATAGTTACAGGAAGGTTCTGTGGCTTTCCACATTCAAGTCCATTAATTGGTTAGCAATTTCAATGTTTTTAGTTTATGAAATAGGTCAGGTAATATTATTAGTTTTTAGTTTTTAGTTTATGTCATTAACTTTCAATGTTTATGTCCTAAATTTCATAAACTAATGTTGGCCGTGTAACCTGCAAATCATTGGTCAGCGATTTCCTTGAATAAAATTTATGTAACAATTGTCTAGTTAAAGAGGTTGTCCTGATTGTCTAGTTGAATAGGCTATCCTGATTGGTGAATTTTTCTTTCAATGATCAATGTTAGTTTTTGATGTGTTCCTATTTTTTAGAAGTTTCATCTTTTCACAAATCCTAATGATCAGAAGGTTAATGAGTTGACTTCTTTGTTACCTTTACTTGATGGTGTTTCCTAGAGGACTATTGTGTTAATAAGAGAGTGAAGAATATCCCTTCTTTGGGTGTTTTCCTTGTAAATCTTTCTTTGATAGAATCATTGAATGGGTATTGGTGTATAAGGCAGAGGAAATATGTGGCTCTGTTGCTGATCTGTTCCTGTGTGTTACTGATCTGTTGTTAGTTTTTGGGTGCTCTGTCGCTGGTTTTTTTCTGCTATGTTGCTGGTTTTTGTCTGCTTTGGTCGTGGTTTTTTGTTTGCTCTGTTGTTGATTCTTAGCTGATTTGTTTCTGATCTGCGTGTGTCTGTTGTCCCTGTATGTTACTGATGCTGTGTGTTGGTTGTTGTTCTTAGTTTTTGTTGGTGTGTTCCTGTTTGGAGTCTGGTTGGTGAAGTGTTTGATTGAAATGGATCAAACACTTCAATCAAGCATACCAGTTTCCTTTCCATTTCAATTAAGTTAGTTATTAGAACAAAACAAACCCGTTATTTTGTACGTGAGGATAGGAGATAGGAGATAGGAATTGAAGACATGGTTGAGCTTTGTCAAATTGTGACAAGGTTGGTGTCTATGTGCCTCCTTGTTCACTTGAAACTCCAAACAGGAACACGCCAACAAAATTAGTTTATGAACAACCTGATATCCCAGCTAACCTCTGCAATCTTTTCTGTGAAAAGTTAATCCCCACCAAATTACTTTTATTCATGTTCATTTGAAACTTCAAAACTAGTTTTAATTTTACGAGAATTCTTAGTTCTATAATATATAGGCTTGATGGAGTGTTAGCAGAATTAGAGCTCTTGTTATATATCATTACAGAGTTGGTTGTAGACTTGGGATTCTAGCTTTAATCATAGCAGAATTCTTCATTGGAAGCATAATGTTAGCTCTTGTTATATATCATTAGAGAGTTTGTTGCAACTATTATTGAATCATTTTTTATTGAATTTACATGATCTCCATTTATTTATCTAAAATTATCATTGAATCATTTTCAACAAAACGAGGAGTGTTTAAATTTAAATGATCTCCATTTATTAATTACTTTGCTTCCAACTAGGAATCTAAGTCATTTCTCCATTATTTTTTATAGTATTTTTAAAACTAATATCAAAAAATATTATTTTAAAAAATATTATCGCAAATGTCACATTGGCAACCATTTTAGCGTTTGGTGTGTATGTGGCATTCTATGAAAAATACAGTAATATGTATAGCATTTTTTGTTTTGAAAATTGGTTAAGTTAGTTTGAATGATTAGTTAAAATAAAGAGTATGATTGGAACACACAATAGCTAAACTAATTAGCTAAAATAAAGAGTGTCCTTTTTTTGTACTTTAGTTAGTGAAAAATAAAGAGTGTGGTTGGAGATGCTCTTAGTACTTATGTTGCTAAAATCACTACCGTAAGTATTTATTAATTATCTACCGTGGGGGACCTAATTAGTAAGTCCTTATGGTATGTTAAGTTGGTTTGTTGTGTCATTACCTAGTCCATTTACTCATTAAGCTCAACTCTAGAGCATGTTGCTGTCGAAATTCTTATTCTCTGGGGTTGTTTATGTTTAAGAATAAAGGTAATAATGCTGAGTTAATTGTAAAAAGGATTCTCTAGCCTAAGTCTTTGGTTTAGTCTTTCATTACACTAGTATTTATTCTCACTTTTCATTTCTGCTTTGTTCTCAAGGACCACTGGATGCTTTACTTTCTCAACATTTAAATGTTGAGTTGATTAGTTTACAATCTTTGATTCCTAAAATCCCATATGAAACATATAGGGGAGTCAGCTCTAAGTTGCCCTAAAATGACCCCATGTTTGTATCTAATTCTATATACTAATTCTCATTTATAGCAACATTACAGAGCTTGAAAAATTTATTCGAAAATTAAATGAATTGTGAATGTTAATCATATTAAGGGTTGTTTTGAAAAGTTGATTGTTGATTTTTTTTTTATTATTTTTTATTTTTTTTATATAAGAAAACATATAAAAACGGAAAGAAAAGAGTTGACTATTTTTGTAATATTTTTTAATTTCTTCCCAAAACAGCTTTATGTTTCATTTTGTATTTGCGGTGTACTTCTATAACCTTTTCTTTTACGTCAACAAATCTTAATTTTTGCTGAAAAAATAGGTGAGATTAAGTTTAAAGTTACGCCATATACTTTATTTGCTAATTATGTTTTGAATTACTTTTACTAGCTCCCTTTGTGCCCTTAGCATTATGCAACTTCATTTAAAAAGGCATGTTGGATGCCAAAGAAAATTAGTGACAAAAAAATTGAAATGTGGAGACCTGATTAGTATATATGATATCTTTGAGCTTTGTCTGCTTGAAGTGAATATCTTTTTAATGTTCTGAGATCAAAATCTTGCTTTTGGTGTTCTGATATCATATTCCAATTTGTCTTTCATTTGTGTTTCAGTTTGATGCATTTATCCATGGATTTTCTTATTGATGTATCTGTATATTGTACACTCTCTTTGTATGTCTGCAATTTTCATCAAGAAACTTTTCTTTTGTTAATTTTTTGTTTTATTAAAAAAAAGTCAATATATTTATAAAATTTACATAATTTTTATACTATATGATATTGTGTACTGATATAGGGTAGAGTGTGAATCTTTTTCTTTATTTTTATTTTATTTTATTTATTTGGCTAAAATAATTTTCTGAATTATGATATTTGTCTGCTTATTGATGGTTATTTTGTTGTGGTTTTCTTTGAATTAGAAATTTTTTTCAATTAAAATATATATATATTTTTCTATATAAAATTTGTCCTATTCACCTAACTTTAATTAACTTGGCATAGTTAGACATGGACAAGAGTTGGATTGCATTAGGTAGCACAGTTGATGGAAGGATAAGTCGGGCATATAATGATGGGGTAATAGCATTTCTTCGTTTTGCAATGGCGGTTATCGATCGCGATGGTAAAATTTTGTGCCCTTGTCGAAAGTGTGTGAATGTTGTTCGTCAAAATTTTCAAATTGTTCAAATTCATTTGTTGCAACATGGGATTATTCCAACTTACACTATCTGGCACGTGCATGGGGAACCCCGTGAATCAAATGAGGCTTATCATCATGATATACCCGTTGAGGGCAATGAGGATTTGGGAGGTATTGATGCCTTAGTGGAAGATCGAATAAGAGGGGAATCAACTAATACAACTCAAGAGGAGGAGGTTCGCACTTTTGATAAATTATTGAATGATGCCAAACATGAGGTGTACCCAGGTTGCACAAATTACACTTTGTTAAAATTTGTCATCAAGATACTTAATATGAAGGTAACAAACCATTGGAGTAATAAGTCAGTTGACATGATGCTAGAGTTTTTAACAAAACTTCTACCGAAGGATAATTTGGTTCCAAAGTCAACTTATGAAGCTAAAAAAAATACTACGTGAATTGGGTTTGTCATACGAGCTCATTGATGCTTGTGTAAACGATTGTGTGCTCTTTTGGAATGGGACTGCAACATTGGATAAATGTCCAAATTGTAAGGCTTCTAGATACAAGACAAATCATGGTAGAAGTAAGAAGATCTCTCGTAAGGTTCTTCGATACTTCCCGTTAACACCGAGATTGAAAAAGTTGTACATGTCGAGGAAGAGAGTCGAGGATATGAAATGGTTCAAGGAAAAACGTCTAGATGACGGTGTATTGAGGCATCCTGTAGATAGTGATGAGTGGAAGGAATTCGATACACAACATCCTGAATTTTCCTTGGAGCCTCGGAATGTGAGGCTAGGGTTGGTTACTGATGGTTTCAACCCTTTCGGAAATATGAATAATTCATATAGTTTGTGGCCTGTCGTACTCATTCCATACAACTTGTCACCGTGGTTGGCTATGAAGGACCCATTTTTCATGCTGTCATTACTTATTCCTGGTGAATCACAACCAGGAATTGATATTGATGTCTACATGAGACCTTTAGTGGAAGAATTGAATGATTTATGGAAAAATGGTACATTAACCTATGATGCCTCGACTGGTGAGACTTTTTGCATGCATACAGCTTTGCTGTGGACGATACATGATTGGCCCGCATTTGGTGACATTTCTGGATGGAGAACAAAGGGTCATTACTCTTGTTACACTTGCAATGATGAACCATATTTTGAATCTTTAAGAAGTAAGACTGCGTACAGTAACCATCGATGCTACTTGCTTGATGACCACCCAGAAAGGCGAAAGAGTAGAGCATATAATGGCAAGCATGAAAAACGGAAGAGATCTTTGGTGATACCAATAGAAAAGATTGAAGAACAATTGGGCAGCGTGACGGGTGTCACATATGGAAAACATCCAAGCAACAGGAAAAGACCTCGTCAGAACCCAAATTGGACAAAGGTAAGCATCTTGTATGAGCTACCGTATTGGAAGAAAAGGAGGCTTCGACACAACATTGATGTCATGCATGTGGAGAAGAACTTTAGTGAAAATGTTTTTGGAACGATGTTGGGAATTGATGGGAAGAACAAGGATACAGATAAGGCATGAATGGATTTAGAAGATATGAATATAAGGAAAGAATTGTGGCTAACAACAAATCCCGATGGATCATATGTGAAGCCGCGAGCCAGCTTCTCATTGACCCCTAAAGAGAGAGAGGGTTTCTTTGAATTCTTGAAATTAGTCAAGTATCCAGATGGGTACGCGGCAAATATTTCGAGATCAGTGAATGCAAAAAATGGTAGATTAACAGGATTGAAAAGCCACGACTGCCATGTACTTATACAACGGATTCTTCCTATTGGGATGCGTGGTTACGTAGATAAAGAGATCAGTACAGCACTTTTTGAGTTAGGTAGCTTCTTCCAAGATCTATGCTCAAGGACACTGAAACGAAGTGAAATGGAGAAATTAGAGGAACGTATAGTACTCATACTATGTAAGTTTGAAAAGATCTTTCCTCCAGCCTTTTTCGATGTGATGGTTCATTTGGCTATTCACTTGCCACGTGAGACTATTCTCGGAGGACTTGTGCAATATCGGTGGTACATTCGATTGAAAGGTAATTTCTAAAATTGTACTTTCAAATGAAAGGTATAGATTATGTTGTGTGCCTAACTATACTCCTAATTGGTTATCTCTTCAAGGTTTCTCAGAGCTTTGAAAAAGTTTGTCACCAATCGAGCTCGACCAGAAGGTTCTATTGCAGAGGCTTACATTGTCAAGGAGTGCATTACTTTTTGCTCAATGTATCTTGAAGGGATTGAAACCGTGCATAATCGAGATGCACGAAATGAAGATTATGGAGTCCGTCGTGAAGGTTTGATAATATTTACCGAAACTGCTCGTCCTATTGGCCAAATCAGAAAGCATGTTGAGATGCACAGGAACTTCGTGATATTTCTCATTGGTTCTTATTATACAATAGCCCTGAGATAGAGAAGTATCTTCAGTACGTGTTTCTTATAATTATATATATTTTAACAATTTTCATGTTATTAGTCATTAATAATAGTAGTATTTCACACATTAACCAAAACTATTTGAGTAGGGAACACAAGAATTTGTTACAAATTCCCACTGGACAAGATATAACTCAGATACAATGTATGAATTTCCGAAGTGGTTCAAAGAATATGTAAGTCATTTTTAATATTCACAATTGCCCAAACAGTATTAGGCTTGTATAAAATACAAACATTACTAACATAATTCAAGTGTTGCACATTGCATGTGGATGTAGATAAATAGATTGAGAGTTGATGAGGCACCAGAAGCAACCGAAGAATTATGGTCATTAGCGAATGGTCCTAATTTGCTAGTGAAAGAGTACTCGGGTTGTATAATCAATGGTGTTAGATTCCATACGAAGGAATTAGACAATCGTTGTAAGAGTCAAAATAGTGGTGTGCTTACCGAAGGAGACTACAAGGGAGAGATGCATGAATTCTACGGTCACTTGTGCAATATTTGGGAATTTGAGTACATGTGTCAAAATAAAGTTGTTTTGTTTCAATGTGAATGGTACAACACCGGTAACACTGGTAGAAGTAGAACAGTACAAGCTGACACATATTGCACAAGCATCGATGTCACAAGCCGATGGTATCAATCTGACCCTTTTATCTTGCCTAGTCAAGCTAAGCTAGTGTTCTACCTGAATGACACCAAATGGGGGCAACCTTGGCAAGTCGTGCAACGGGTCCAACATAGAGGTGTGTTTGATGTGCCAGAGGTTGGTGATGGAGAACCACCAGATCAACCAGAATTTAATGATGCATTCCAACAAGAAAACATTAACTCAGTTGTCCCGATCAACATTGAAGATATTATTCGATTTCATAGGGATGATATTGAAGCTGAGGTTATTTCAAATAAAACAAAGAGAGATGGTAAAGATGACGAAGAAGATGAAGAACTTGGCATACTTGATAATGATATGGATCCTGATATGGATTATGATATGTAGTTTTTGTTTTTTTTAGGTTTCTATATGGACATATGTTTTTAATGCATTACATGGTTATGCTATATTTTGTTGCGTCTCTTCAAGTAAAATTATGCTTCATATTTTATGTTTTAATCAATTTATGCTTTTTAGTTACCAAAATGGCCAAAGGGGAGAAACAATGGATCAAACTAGGTTTTCTAGCGAAACAAAAGTGAACAGATTATGAAATGGAAAGATACAAGACAATTAAGAAGAATAATAAGAAAATGGATGCTTTACAATTGAAGCGTATAGCTGCTTCTTTGATGGGTTCTACTCAGCCCAATTGTGTTAATCATAAGGGAAAGAACATTAGGGTAGATGATGATGACTACATACCGTCAGATCATGAGGATGACATTGATGCTGAGTCCTTTGAAAGTGTTGATGATGAGGTACTATATGTGTGGCCATTCATTTTTTTTTTATTATGTCACCGATAGCTATATATTTGTTAATGATGCTTTGTTAATACTATCTTTATCTTTCCGTATACTTCACTTATCCATTTTTATGTATTTATTGATTATGCTTTTGTATTATGTTTTTTAGGGCTTACCAATGCCACCAAAACGATTGGCGCAGTCATCTCTTCAACCTTCGCACGAGGCAATTGTTGTTCCAAATGGGGATTTACATGACAATGTGGATACCCAACACTCATAGCCACTTGATGTCGATATGGAGGCACCGAGGGAGGCAGCCCCCCAATCTAGTGCCGGTAAGATATTGAATTTTACTAAGCTCAAGAAATTCTCTGTTTTAATATAATTCTATGGTGCAAAAAATTTCAAGCAATTTGTTTCATAGGGATTGATTTTTTATTTTTTATTTTAGTTTTGGTCTCACTTTTAATTTTTTGTCATATAACACAAAGTTAACATCTCTATTGGAGATGCTCTTAGTTTTCAAGCATTCCTAGTTCTTTGAACAAAAACATTGAAGAAGGAGAAATTATAGGGTATAGGAAAGGGTATAGCATGACATTGCTATGTGATAGTACTCGTCACCAATCATTAATTGCCACCTTTCATACTATTAGACAAACCATTAATGTAAATGGGATAAGCGATAAGCCTTATCCTGTAAACCAAACTCAATCAAAGAAGGCACCACGTGACAATACTTTGGTACCCAATAATTGCACGTGAGAAAAATCAAAGAATTGACTTGGTAGATGAAACTCTCTCTTACCCTGCGTGATACCTACATTTGAGTATTACGACTAAGCTAGGTAGTTGCTTCTTTCTCTATTTGGTTCCTACAAATTTGAAAAAACAACAAAAACAAAAATAAAAACAAAAACAGAAAAAATAACAGTGGTAGAGGATTGAAAGCAACAAATTATGGCTAAGAGTGGTAGAAGTCCTTCCGGACGTTTTGGAAACTCAAAGCAGGTTGTGATAAAGATGTGGCATCCGATCCATTGCCATTGTTGTTGCCATTGCAGGTTATGTTTAATGAAACAGATTGTTATCTACTTCTGCTGAAAGTGCAAGAATTTATTGAACTAGGGGGAAAAAAAAAAAATACCTGAACCTTAAACAGAGAAGGACACTAGTTGATGATGATACTGATTTAATTGAAAATATAGGAACTATTAAAAAGCTTGCTGCCGACATCGAAACATCTCTCTGGAAAACGTTTTTGGAACAGATTCAGTCCAGTTCCTCCCCCCATTGCTACATGGATTGCTACTATTTTCTCATCTCTATCAGCTTCAGCAATTAAGGGCTCTGCAAAGTGTTGGGTGTATGACTTTGTCTTTGATTTTGTCTTCAATTGTTTCCCTGACTTTGGTTCAAACTTCACCACACCTATAAAAAAAAAAAAAAAAACCAACACCAATTTATTAGCCCCATGCTACAACAATAATTTTTCACTTTTTTTTTGTCCTTTGTGCTATTTTCATCCTTGTAGTTTAATTTATTTTCAATTTTATCCTCAAAGTATTAAATGTGTGTTAAAAGAGAGAGAGAGAGAGAGAGAGAGGTGCACCATGCATCTTGCCAGCTGCAACCTCAGCAGGAGCATAGCCTTTGCCTTTCTCAGTTAAAATATGGATGAGAACAGGTCCAGGTGCAGGGAGGGACTTAACATCCTTCAAGATATGAACCAAGTCTTCCACATTATGACCATCCACAGGACCAATATAGTACAACCCAAGTTCTTCAAACAAGCTTGCTCCTGAACCACCCACCATCCCTCTCATGTATGAATCCATTTTTGCTGCTATTTCATGTCCTTGGCTTCCCATCAGCTGCTTGGTCATGCCCTGTTTTTGTTTCAAACACAATTTTGTTTTCTTTTTAGGCCAAATTATAAGGATAGCAATTAGCACAATCTTTACCTGAATTTATAATTATGTCTCCATTTAGTGTAATTAATTACAATTGTCAACCCTTTTTTTTTTCTTTCTTTTTTCTTTTTTAAAGAATGTGCATGTGAGTAGCATGTTGATCATATTATAAATATGTTCGACTTAATGAATTAATCAACTTAGTGACCATTTTATGTCAAAACTCGCAATTAGTAACATCAATTGGACTAATCGATACAAAATTTAAAATTAAGGGAAAAAAAATTAAATTAATTGAAAATATAAGAACTATTAAAAATAAAAATACCACTGATGGAAGCACCCAAGGTACTGAAATTGTGGTGAGAGTAGCTGAACTACTTACCAAAACAGAGAAGGAGACTAGTGCTCTGTAGGAGAAACATAGAAAGAGACTAGTGAATAGAAAGCAATAGTAGTACGTAAAAGAATCAGCAGTTGCAGCAACTGCAGAACAAAGCAGCAGCTGTATAGGAGAGACTGAACAAAAACAAAGAGTAGGGAAGAATTTGGCAGTAACAGAGAGAACGAAAAAGCTGCAGATGTAGGAAAGAGTAAAAAAACAAGAAAATGGAATAGCAAATATAACTGTGAAAAAGAGAAAACAACTTGAGAAATGAAAAGCATCAACTTCAGAGTAGGGAAGAAAGCTGCAGTTGTACCTGTGTGGCTGCTAGTGCTGTTTGTGCAGGGCTTTTCTTGGGTTTATTTTCTAGTTTTTCTTGCTTTTTCTCTCTTGAGGGTTGTGCAAGTGTATTTGGTATTGTTTTTGGCTAGTCTATTGAATGTTCATAGCCCTTTTTTCCTCATGTGGCAAACGAACATTCTTTTGTGTGGTTTATTTTAGGAAGATTCTCTTTATAGTTTATTTAGTTTAGTTTATCTGTTTGGTTTTGTTTCTCTTTTACAGCTCTAGTTTTTTTTGTTTGGTGTTGCAAGGCCTGGGGAATGCCCCTCGTATATCTCTATGTGTCATCGTTTTATTTTATGACTTACTAAAAAAAGAAAAAGTTACTTATATTGCTTTTATGATTTCGCTTTAATTAATTGCTAACCAGTCAATGTTATGTCTTTAAAACAGTGCCTAGTAGACACCCTCGTGGCTTGACACATCGGTTGAAGGTTCAAGCAATGGTTCAAAAAGATGGATAGCTCAAAGTTCCCATACCACAGGAGTATCGTGCACCAGTGGGGGATCATGCCTCTCAATTAGTCTCCAAAATTGGTGTTGAGGTCTGAACACACTTGCCAGACTTTAGCATTCGCAGGTGGAAACATGTCAACGAAGAAGTTACGGCACCTATGTTTCAGCGTCTAACGGTAAAAGTTTTACATAATTGATTGAATTAATGTAATATAATTAATTATAACTTATAAGATTTGTGGCTGTTGCTAGGATCAATTTGACATGGAAGGTGACTCCACAAATGTTAGCAAAGCGGTGGCAACAAAGTGTGGACGGAGCTTGAGCAGCCACACCTACAAACTACGAAAAAAATACCTGAACCTTAAAAGTGCTAAGGGAGAGGAGTATGCTAGAAGCCACCCGCCGCCTAAATGTGACCTCGAGAAATGAAAAAACTTGATTGACAAGAAGTGGAATCATACCAATTGGCTGGTAAACTTTTCTTATGTTTATTTTTTGTTGACAATTACCTTGTCTTCCTAATATATATATTTTTCTATTGGAACTTGCTCCTTGTAGAAGCAATCAAATGCTAACATTGACAATAGAAATCAATTGAAGACGAAGCATAGGTGTGGGTAAAAATCTCTTCCAGTTAGGGTACACGAGGCGGTGGGTCTTCTTTAATTTTTCTTCCATTTTTTTTTTTTAAAGATGATTCTACTACCATCATTCTTATTTAACTTACTAGTTGAACAAAAAAAAATCAGACAATTGCAAATGGGGGCCAACTGCCAGAGTTGCCATGTGTTTACAAATCTACACACTTTAATGATGTCACAAAGCAGTGGATATCTCCGGAGTGCGAGGAGAATTATGTATGTATATTTACCTTTTGTATTAGGATGATTGCAATTTTAATTGTATCTTTATTCATTTTTCTATTTTTTTTTAAATGATAGGATAATATGATAAAGATCCAAGCTGAACATTGCTCCCGACCTGGTGTGGTTCCAATTACTCAAGAGGAGTTATTTGTGAAGGTGCTAAAGCCAAGGTCGGGATATGTTAAAGGACTCGGGTTGAGGCGTTCCTTCTCTGTCAGGACTACCAGTGCTTCGACTGACAGTGACTATGTGAGGCGTCTAGAGATGGAAATACAAGAGCAAAAAGAGGAAATTCAGTCACATAAAGAGGAAATTACAGCACAGAAACATGAAATTCAAGTACAAAAAGAGGAAATTCAAGCACAAAATAAAGAGATAGGGAAGATGAATGGGTCGATTGAAGAGCATTTTGAGATCACATCAAGCATCATGGAGTTTCTTAAGAAGCAAGGTTTCAAAGGACAATTTAGAGTATGAGGTATCCCATGCACTCGTACATCGCCTTTTTGTTAAGGCTCGCTTTTTTTATCATTTTATTTTTCTTATGTTGGTTAGTATATACTAGTTAAAGTACAACAGTTTGACTACTTATTAACTAAGATTTAACGAGTTTGAAGATGCATCTAATCAAAATAGATTCATTATCAAAATTCTTACTTAGCATGACTCTAGTTAAAATACACACTAACCAAAGTAGAGACAAAACTAAGTCAGATAATAGCCTGCTGTTAAGTGTGCTTGTATCTGTGGATGTTGGTATCTGTATAGCCTGAGTCACAAGTGTCTGTATGCTCTACTGTTGGTATCTGTATGCTCTGATGTTTGGTATAATTTTGCTTTTCCGTTCTATCTCAGATCTTTGTGTGAGTGGACAGATCTGTTGCTTTTGGTAATCAGATGCTCATTGCTTGGTATAATTTCTTGGTTGTATCGTTGTATCTTTGTGTGAGTGGGAGATCTCATTGGGTCATGGTATCTGTATGCTCTGCTGTTTGGTATAATTTTGCTTTGCTGGTTGTATCTGTATGCTGTGTGAGTGGACAGATCTGTAGGGCTGCTGGTCTGGGTAATTTTGCTTCAGTTTTGGATGTGAATCTAATTGTAGGCGTGATGTATATTTTCTATATACCTTTTCTGGGATGGGTAGCTTGATGTCTGCGTTTGATCCTGGTGTCTGTTGTGTTTTTTGTGTTCTTGTTGGTCCCTCACCAACAGTTTCGTTTTGGTGCTGTGCATCATCCCCCTCTCCCCTGTCCTTTCTTGTCCCCTTTATTGATGTATTTTCTCCTTGTAAGGTTCTTTTATCAATAAAGTTTTTGTTGATCAAAAAAAAAAAAAAAAGGAAGCAGTCAATGTTAAAACAAAATAATATGTATAGCAATGTGTACTATTTTCTAAATTTAGAAGGGAGTTGTTTTTAGGTTTTGTGCGTGGCCTTTTAATGTTAATGTTAAAAATAATAAGCTTATTATCTACATCCATTTTGGTCATTGCTTTCACAACTCACCAAGCTACTGGTCTAGTTATCCATTTTTTGCATTGTAGGTTGTTGCTCTCTCTCTCTTCAAAATTTTTTTAAATCCCATTTGTGCAGCAGCCACAATATTTGTTCCTTCCCATTCTCGTTGACTGCATGCCTTGGTTTCTTACCATGAGATGTTGTAGTGTTATAATTGGTTTGGCTGCTATCCGTGGGTCACACCCAATTTTTGATCCGAGCATAATTCTGGGGATACAGTGAATTGCCATGTTAAGGTGATCATTGTAAAGCCCATGGGTGGGAATGAACGTGGTATTCATCTTTTTAGTTAATCTCTATTAATTTCTATTCAGATAACTTCAAGCTTGTGATCTTGAGAACAGTTCTGTATATTTGTTAAGATTATGATATTTGGCTTTAAGTTTATAATAAAACTATGCTAATGTTTGCCTTGTTTATTTTCTTTGTAGATTGGTTTTGATGAGGTTTGGAAGCATACCTGCAAATAAAGATCAACTGTTGAATTTTTTTTCCTAAACTGATGCTTAGTTGTAGTTGCAAATTAAGATTGAGTGTTGATTTTTTTTGGTGGAATCCACGTTAGTTCATTTTAGGATTTGCTTTGATGGTTTTTTTGTGATACTTAATGGATTATTATTAAAGTTGTTTGATGGATATATTTTGATTTATAATATAAATTGTTTAGTGAATTTTTTTGTGGAGTGATGTATAATAGCTAGTGGATTTCTTAGTACAATTAAAAGGCTATTGGGATATGAGCAGGGATATTTGTGAAATAATAATTTAAATTGAATATTTAGTGACGAATTTGTTTCGTCATTTGTACTTGTTATTATGACAAAGTGATTATTCGTCACTAATAAACTTTTTTTGTGACAAAATTTACTGCAGTTTATATATGAAAGTTTTTATTTATTTTGTTGTTTGGTGACTAAAAATTTCGTCATATATATATATATATTTGTGACGAAAAATATTTCGTCACCCATGTATGACTTTTGAAGACGAAAAATTTTGTCACCTTTATATCTTATAGTGACGAAATTATTTCCTCATCAATGATCAACGTACGTGACAAATTTATTCGTCAACTAAAGTTATAAATATGGTACTGAATAACTATTTGGTGACGAAAATGAGATTTTTTGGCTACAAAACGTTGTTTTATTGGTGACAAAATTATGACTTTTGAAGACGAAAAATTTCGTCATCTTTACATCTTATTGTGACGAAATTATTTCCTCATTAATGATTAACATGCGTGACAAATTTATTCGTCAACTAAAGTTATAAATATGGTATTGAATAACTATTTGGTGACGAAAATGAGAATTTTTGGCGACAAAATGTTGTTTTATTAGTGACAAAAAGTTTCGTCACTGAAGTAATTTCATTGGTGACGAAATTATTTTTCGTCACGATGCTCTTTAGTGACAAACATTCAATGACGAACCTGGTGACGAAAATATTTCCTCACAAATATCTATAGTGACGAAATTAGCTCTTTGGAGACAAAAAAAATTCGTCATCCAAGACGCAACTTGTTGTAACAGTCGGAGTTGATTTTTTTGTTGAATTAATGGGGCTCTTTCCAGGGATTTGTGTATTTATCTGCTGCTCTATTCTAGAACTTATATTCTACAAGAGAGAGTCAATTTGTGTTTTAAGATAATTCTAATTGCCTTCTCTATTAGATTGTTGTTGGATGATGTGAAACTGTGCATGGGATGGTTGCTTGGTTTTTTGGAATTGAATTTGTTGGATTTTTTTCATGAAAGATGTATTGGGTATTATTATAGATGTGAGGGAACCGTAATTAAACAAATATTTGTCTATACAAAGTTTTATTCATTATTGCTATTTTACAGGTACTTTTTTAAAAGTTAAATCTCACAGAATTAGTATTTATAAAAAAAGAAAAAAGAAAAAAAAAGGAAGCTTTTGCGGCGTTTTTCAAAACGCCACTATAGTTATATTTTAAAATAACAAAAAAGCTATTACGACATTTTTGAAGCGTCGCTGAATACCTATGTGATGTCATGTCACCGTTGGTTGCCACATTTAGCGGCGTTAAAAAAACACCGCCGATACTAATCTCACGACGTTTTTAAAGCGTCATAAACCTATAGCGACGGCCGTGTCATCGGCGTTTGGTGGTAAGCGTCACAAAAAGAATTAGTGGCGTTTTTCAAACATATTGCGGCATTTTTAAAACGCCTCTAAAAGTCGTTTTTCTAGCAGTGTGTCAACGCAACAAACTCTGGTTGTTTCATGGATTGGGTCAACCAAACTGGCTAGTGTATGGTTTTTTGAGAGGGTCGAACTTTAAACCAACACGGCCCATATAAAAGCAATTGGATAGGAGCCCACTATGAATTGATGTTACGAGTTAGCGAAATTTTCAGCCCATATTCCGCAATTAAGAATAGGCCCAAATTAAAAGTCTAGATCATATATTTATTTATTTTTTTAATGTTCTCTTTTTTATTCACTCTGTTTAGTGTATTTCCCCCCCCCCCCGAATTTACTTATAAAAAATATAAATTAATTTGATAAAAATAAATATAAAAAATATTTTCACACCTAAAAAATAGAAAATTATATAAAAATTATGAGTATTTTTTATTTTGTAGTTTTTTTTCTCAAATATTAAAAATAAAAAAATAAAAATAAAGCCTAATAGAACGTTAGTTTCGGGTTGAATAATATTAGGTATTATAAAAAAAAGAAAATCATGAAATTTTTTTATCATTTAATTAGTATATGGTATTTTATTATGTGCATAATCGAAGGATCATAAAACTTTTCATAACACATAACATTACTCTTTTGGGTTTGTATAAAAAACCCACAAACCAAAAATTCATATTGCATAGTCCACTTGTAGAAAAGTTCACAAACTAAAAGATGTATTACATATTTTTCCTGCCAACATGGAACAAATGTTCCCCCAGAATTATTTTTATTTAAAAGTTGAAAATTAAATAGTTACCTCTGGATACAGAACAATTGGACTCCTCACCGTGTGTGTTCCATTAGCTTTAATCCAAGCTAGTGAACCAGATGTTGTCTCATTCACAACACTCTTATACTTTATACTCAGAGTGTAACTCTTCTGATTGTACTTCTGATTGAAAATCAACATCTTCAGTGAGACTGTAACTTCAGAACCTCATGGTGCTATCACCTCAGTGTTATAGGTTGCCACACCATCTCCAACACTAGTAAGAGTCCTCTGAAATGTTTGAATTGTTGTTACTGAGTTGTTACTGTAAAGTGCAACAAACGATGGGTAATTTAGGTCAGGCGATGGGTTCGAGCAATTGTAATGATGTGACCTCATGATGGTGAAAATTTGCTTCTTTGTGTAATTCATGTAGCACAACATATTCACAGTCTTGTGGAGGCGTATCATATATCAAACCCAAATTGTGCTTGATTTGGATCAATGTGACCTGAACCCACAGCTAGTGGTGAAGTGAGTGTAAGATTTAGGCCACTATCTCAAAGAGGATTATTAGTATTATCAAGTGGGTTTGATGTGGTCATCATTGTAAGATTTAATAATACATGTAACCATAAGAATAATGCAGAATTAAACTTTACAAGATCTTGAATTCAATACAACTCAAGAATAAAACGAACATACCTTTGTCAGCCACTGAATTAGAGAAGTTGAGAAAATACCCTAATAGTTGAACCTTAAATTCTTGGCTCACCTTCTTCTCTCTGTCTCTCTTAATTATGATGACTATAAAACTTAGAGTGATGGAAAAATACTTATGATATGAAAGGGGAGTCACCCATCCTTATATAGAGGAGAGAAGAGGGCCAGATAAACTCTTATTAGAAGAATTCCTAATCCATCAAGGTTTTCTTCTTACATTAGAAGAATGATTATATTAAAATTCTAATTACTGAACTTTATATATAATATTGGCTTTATCTAATTGTGGAGTCCAAATAAATTAAAGCATGTAGATATATGTAGACTATTGGGCCACATTAGAAAATAAATCCAACATTCTCCTACTTGGCCCATTAAGCTGATTATGATTCAATTATGAGTTTTTTCCAAAAAAAATATGCAATTTATAAAATTTTTGACTCATTGGATTCCACACTAAAAACTTTGACACGTGATCACGAATTTTAAAAATAGCCAATAAGTTTAGATATATTAGAAACTATAATACTGTGATTACTTCAGATCACCAATGTGAGTCATAGCGGTTATATAACATTTATGTCATATTTCCTTCTATGCACCACACCATTGATGACCTTCACTAACCTAGTCCTTTATCGGGATATATAATTATTTGCCTGAAAGGCCCCTGTAATTTGTCTTATTAAGACATTTCCTGTTTATCAATATTCAAATTAATGTGTACAGACACTTTTAGAAACAGGAAAAATAGAAACAAAATTATTATTGCGCAAATAGTATCAAATAAAAATAAGCACTCACAATTAACCATACACATCAAGGGTTGCTTAAAAGACCCATCCTGATAACATGCTCTTTGTATGTCTTTGGTGGCAATCCCTTTGTGAATGGATCAGCAATCATAAGAGAGGTGCTTAAGTTTTCAATTAACACTTGTTGTTTCTGGACTATTTCTCTAACGACTAAGTGCTTTACTTCCATGTGTTTGGAACCACTAGAGTACTTTCCATTCTTAGAGAAGAAAACTGATGCGGTATTGTCACAATATATCTTCAGCGGCCTAGCAATTAAGTCAACAACACCAAGTCCTGAGATGAAATTTCGCAACCATAAAGCATGATTTGTAGCCTCAAAGCATATGGAATGTCCTTCATTTGTTTTCTTTCCAAGTCATTCCTTGGACACTATTTTTCACTTAATTTATCACCCTTCATAATGGGTGCATCACTGGCTAAACAAAGCTGTATATTGAATCTCTCCAAAACATGATCAATATATCCTTTCTAAGATAGTCCTAGCAATCCTCGAGATAGATCCGTAAAGATCTCTATGCCAATAACATAGTTTGCTTCACCCATATCGACCAATTTAAAGTTCTTGGAGAGATATTCCTTGGTTTCATGCAATAAGCCAAGGTCATTACTAGCTAACAAAATGTCATCCACATATGACATCAAAATAATGAACTTTCTCCCACTAACCTTCAGATATATGCACTTATCAACTGCATTTTCCTTAAATCCGAATGAGGTAATGGTATCATTAAACCTTTAAATGCTATTGCCTGGAAGCTTGTTTAAGGCCATATATGGATTTTTTTAATTTGCAAGCTAAATGTTCTTTACTTTTCTTTGCAAATCCTTCTGGTTGCTCCATATAAATTTCTTCATCCAAATTCCCATTCAGAAAAGCAATTTTCACATCCATTTGATGTAACTCTAAGTCATAATGAGCTATCAATGCTAGGATGATTCTAAGCGAGTCCTTCTTAGATACTGGAGAGAAGGTCTCTATATAGTTTATGCCTTCTTTTTTAGTAAAACCCTTGGCAACAAGTTTGGCTTTAAATCGTTCGATATTGCCTTTTGCGTCACGCTTGGTCTTGAAGACCAATTTACACCCGACCTTTTTGTAGTTATTAGGCAATTCGACGATATCCCAAACACTATTCTGTTCCATGGATTTTATCTCTTCATTTATAGCATTGACCCATTTAGAAGAATCATCACTATTCATGGCTTGTGAAAATGAGATTGGATCTTTGTTAATTCCAATATCAAAATCAGATTCCTGTAGATACACCATGTAATCATCTGGAATGGCAGGCTTTCTTCCCCTCTGAGATCTTCTCAGAACTGCTGGTTGTGGTGGTTCTACAATATTTTCAATGGTGGTATCTTCATGAAGTGGTGAAACATGAGGTGGTGAAGGATTTTCATTATGTTGTTCGTTTCCTTCAGCCTATGGAATAGTTTGAGGAACAACAATTTTTCAGCAAGGGTCAAATGTTGGCACATCCACCCTAATTTCCTCGAAATTCACCACTCGTATTTTCTCATTCCCACTAATTTCACCATTCTCTAGGAATCTAGCATTACCAGTCTCCACTATCCTCGTACTGTGATTAGGACAATAGAATTTGTACCCTTTAGACTTTTCTGGATAACCAATGAAATATCCATATATTATACTTGAGTCCAATTTTTTTCTCTTATGGGTTGAAGATTCTTGCCTCTGCTGGAGAACCCCAAATATGTAAGTGTCTTAAACTAGGTTTCTTACCAATCCATAACTCAAAAGGAGTTGTTGGGACCGCCTTACTAGGAACCCTATTTAAGATATACATTGCAGTCTTTAAAACTTCACCCCACAGTGAAATAGGTACAATTGAGTAACTTAACATACTCCTAACCATATCTTTAAGTGTACGATTATGCCTTTCAGCAACTCCATTTTCCTGTGGTGTACCAGGCATTGTATATTGAGCACGAATGCCTTTCTTTTCTAAGAATTTGGCAAATGGGCCAGGATTTTGGTCTGACTTATCATATTTACCATAATACTCACCACTCATGTCTGATCTCACTATTTTAACCTTTCTATCTAATTGTCTCTTGACTTCAGTTATGTACACCTCAAGGATGCTAACAGCCTGAGACTTTTCATGAATTAGATACACATATCCATAACTTGAGAAGTCATCTATAAATGTGGTAAAAATATTTTTCACCACTAAGACACGGGATGTTGAGTGGCTCGCAAATATCTGTATGAATTATCTCAAGAAGCTACTTATTTCTTGTGGCACCTTTCTTGGTGTGTTTGGTTTGCTTTCCTTTAATGCAATCCGTACATATCTCAAAATCAGTGAAGTCTAGCTTTTCCAAAATCCCATTCTTCACCAATTTTTCAATTCTATTTCTAGAGATATGCCCCAACCATCTATGCCACAAGATTGAGGATTTTTATTAATTAGACCACGTTTTAAACCAATATTCGAATGCAGAGTTACTAATGATTGTGCAAACTCATGATTTAAGGTAATTTTATATAAACCATCACAAAAATTAACAGAACCAATCATTATTGAATTAAACATTAAATTGAGTTTTCCACAACTAAATAAACTGAATATCCAACATGATCTAATTTGGATAACAAAACTAAGTTCCTAGAAATTGAAGGACCATAAAAAGTATCTTCTAGATCCATTTGATAACCCGTCTCTAAGATCAGTCGATAGGTTCCTACAACTATGACTTCAGTTTTGAGACGGTTCCCCATATAGACAAATCTTTCACTTTCTTTCGATTTTCTAGTTGAGAGGTATCCTTACATGGAATTTGTAATATGGGTCGTGGCCTCAGAGTCAATCCACCAAGTGTTAGAAGGTACTTCAGCAAGATTTGATTCACGACAAACAAAAGAAAATTTTTTACCTTTCTTTTCGAACCAAGCCTTCGCTTGCTGCAGTCTTTCTTCACATGTCCTTTCTTGCCACAAAAGTAGCACTTGATAGTGAAACCATTCTGAGCCTGATTTTCTTTCCCAGGTTCATTCTTTTTCTTTGGTGGATTTTTCTTTGATTTTACAAACTTACCCTTCTTTTTCTTTATAGCTCCATGAGTTACAGCCAATGTAGTTTGACGTCCTTCCTCCCTCAACCTTACTTCCTCCTGAACACACATATTAGTCAGCTCATTCAAACTCCACTTATCTTTATTGGTGTTATAGTGGATTTTGAATGCGCCGAACTATGATGGAAGTGAGTTGAGGATAAACTGCACGAGGAAAGTTTCATCAACTTGCATTCCTAAAGTTTTAAGCTTTGCAGCTTTGTCAGCCATATTAAGGATGTGATCCTGAACTCCTCGGTTGTCATCATATTTCATTGTTGTCAATTTAGCCATAATAGTGCCAGCAAGTGACTTGTTAATCTTCAACAGCCTTTAAGTATTCCAATGCAATAAGATAGAACATGTGACGCCCCAAATTTTACTTTAAGCATTAGGGTAACGTCACTAAAGAGTCCTTTGGTCAATAACCAAGTAAGATCCCAGGAAGGTCAGAGGAGTCAATATAGCCTCCCTTCTAAGTACAACCACCTTAGATAGCAAGCTATCTTTTTGATAGATCTTAAGAGGTATTAACACGAGGTCTCATAAGTAATGTAGAAATAGGCATAAACAATATACATATTAAAGCTTTGAGAATTATGATGAACTATTGATATCACATAAGTCTTTCCTTTGGGCAAAACTTAGGTCACTCGTCAAGAATCACTTATGTAGGTCTAAAGTCATTTATGCAATTTTTCAGCTAGTCATGTTACCTTTGGGTATTCAATTCTAGTCTGTCAAATTACATAAGTTACATTATCCTACCCAGTTTATAATTATTTGAAAATGACTCTCCTTTGGGCTAGTCTCAATCTCCTAATTATAACTGCAATTGAGAATATTATCGACCTTAATGTTACCCTTTTAACAATTCTTTTATGTAGTTCTATATTCATAAGTTTTACAAATCTAGGCCACTTTGGCAGCTACTAAATTAGTAAACCCTATGAATATGGAACAAACCAACAATATTCTCTATTCATTAATTTGAGTTATTTAATTATCATTAATTCAATCACTATTTAATGATTTCTTAGAATTTCTTTTATCTGATTGCAATTACCAATATGATAATAATAATAACTCTAGATAAACATGAATATATATAAATCAAAATATGCAATATGACAATCATAAATATCTCATATAATGGTTAATAAGAATTACACCTAATATGAATTAACCACTTCAATATTTAATAGTTAATGTCATAAAATTATATCATGATATCAATTTTAAATCAGGAAAATATATAAATATTAATAATAAAGGGTACATAATCAGACAAGATAAAACCATAATTCTCTGACGTAATACAATCAAATATTTATTTAATAGACTGAATGATTCAACGAATTCTAAAATCACTTTTAATCCAATAATTTGTAATCAATTTTTGATGTACCAAGTCAACCAAAATTGGTAGCAAAATCAATTGGATTGTGCAATGACTAAGTAACGGCCTGAGTCAAATTTTTGATCGTGGCTTGTTTTAAAAAAAACTTGTCCAATTCTCTAATAAAAAGGCAAGGTTTTAACTTTAAATTTAACCAACCAACCTATGTGGCAGATGAGTAGACTATTATCACGCAAACTTTAAAGTCATGGCTATGTATATGCTTATTGTAAAGGGTTATGGAGAGCATGTTAATAGCATAACAAAAATTAAAAAGGTGTATTACACATTTGAGCAATACAAACAAATTGAGATAATATTTGAAAGTCAATACTTTTAATAAAACAAAGGTACCGTTTATTAATAATAGTATCATAAATATATTATTATTCCAATGTGTATTGATTCACAAAACTAAAGCTCTGATACCACATGTAAGATTTAATAATACATGTAACTATAATAATAATGTGGAATTAAACTTTACAGGATCTTGAATTCAATACAACTCAAGAATAAAACGAATATACCTTTGTCAGCCATTGAATTAGAGAAGTTGAGAAAATACTCCTAATAGTTGAACCTTAAATTCTTGGCTCACCTTCTTCTCTCTGTCTCTCTTAATTAGGATGACCATAAAACTTAGAGTGATGGAAAAATACTTATGATATGAAAGGGGAGTCACCCATCCTTATATAGAGGAGAGAAGAGGGCCAGATAAACTCTTATTAGAAGAATTCCTAATTCATCAAGGTTTCCTTCTTATCTTAGAAGAATGATTATATTATATTAAAATTCTAATTACTGAACTTTATATATATAATATTGGCTTTATCTAATTGTGGAGTCCAAATAAATTAAAACATGTAGATATATGTAGGCTATTGGGCCACACTAGAAAATAAATCCAATAATCATGGGTGACCGAATGCCTGCCGGGCTCCATTTAGGGTGTGCACCTTTTAAGAGTGCA
Organism: Camellia lanceoleosa; assembly: GCA_025200525.1. Taxonomy (NCBI): domain Eukaryota; kingdom Viridiplantae; phylum Streptophyta; class Magnoliopsida; order Ericales; family Theaceae; genus Camellia; species Camellia lanceoleosa. The sequence goes on along the minus strand of CM045761.1, from coordinate 186,562,794 downwards.
GCCATAGCAGCGACATGAGGACAACCTATGGAGGTTCCAGATTCCATGTTGTAGTCGCTGGACAAAAATATATTATTGCCAATGGTGGTTGCAAATTTAGTCGGTATCCAAGCGGCTAAGACTAGTGACCCAGGTGCCATTAAATATGGTTTCAAGATTCTAGTATAAGTTCGAGAAGGACCTCTTGAGGAAGATGAATCCACAAATGGTGTAGGTTTTTTTCTTAGTATGGTCTGTTTGAACTTCATGCTAGCCCAAGGATGATGATCCTTAGTGTTCGCATATTTGATCACTTCATGTCCATTCTTTGGGCTTATCACAACACCAGGTCGTTGAAAAAAATATGGGTAGTCGAAAAATTGATCATTAGATATCACTACAAAAAATTAAAGTTTTAGAGACCAAAATTTAGAGACAAAATTATTTTTTAAGGACCAAATATTTTTGTTGCAAAAAATGTCATTATATTTTTAGCAACAAAATTTAGACATTAGTGATGTATTATTATCCTTTTGGGACCAAATTTTTTGTCTAAAAAAAAAAAAACCATATTGAGACCAAATTATTTTGTACCTAAAAGTCTATTATTACTGACATTTCAAAATTTTGTCGCTAAAAGCCTTGTTTTTGACTTTTCGGGACGACCTTTTAGCGATTATCTTCATGACGATAGAAATTGGTTTCTGAATGTCTTTTGTAACAAAATTTTCACTTTTATAGACAAAAATATTTGATCTCTAAAACTCTTACATATTGTAGTGTATGAATATAGCAGCAGCGACTCGAGATTCTGAAATACGACTTAATTGGTAGAAAAGGTTACCTGTGTCTTCACATATTACGATAGTAGAAGAGACTTGAGCTAGCAACTCAAGTGAATTACACAAAGAGATGGTTTTGTTATAAAATGATTGGCACCATAATTTGCAATTTTATTATTTATTATTTATATAATTGCAGGACATGTGACACTCTCTTATTCATTTGGAGGTTATGAGAAGTTATGAAATGTGGACAGATGATGGAGAACATGAAGGATAAAGTGGATGAGTGGAAGGACACATGGCAGGACAAAGATGAAGATTGGAGAAATGGGTAGTTACTAGGTAGTTATTGTTGTATTTTTCCCTCTATAAATAGCCATCAATGGCTACAGTGTAAAGGGATCAAGAATTCAAATCAAAGACAATTGATTTATATTTTTCTTGTCATTTATATTTCCTATACTTAATTTTCTGCACTTTATTTTATGCACTTCATTTTCGAAGCATATGAGTAGAGGTTAGTTCTTTGCACTTTATTTTATGCATTTCCTTTTTGAAGCATAGAAGTAGAGATAAATTAATGGTTAGTTTGATTGTTCACTCAATCATCTTTCTCCGTCTCCCTCTTTCTTCTTTTAATTTTTCTTTTATCTACACTTCGCAATTTTGAAGTCCTCTTTGTTGAGACAAAAAATTTATGATTTATATAATTGCAAGACATGTGGCACCTTCCTACTCATTTAGAGGTTATGAGAAGTTACGAAAAGTTACGAAATGTGAAAATATAATGGAGAACAAAGTGGAGAACATGGAGCATGAAGTGGAGGTTGAAGGAAGTTATGGAAGATCATGGAGTATGAAATGGAGGAGGTGGAAAAGTGGGTAGTTTTAGGTAGTTTTTTCCTACAAATGTTTACCTATAAATAGCCATTCATGGTTACGTTGTAAAAGGATCAAGAACTCAAATCAAAGACAATTGATTTATATTTTTCTTGTCATTTATATTCCCTATACTTAATTTTATTCACTTTATTTTATGCACTTCATTTTCGAAGCATATGAGTAAAGGTAAATTCTCTGCACTTTATTTTATGCACTTCCTTTTTGAAGCATAGGAGTAGAGATAAATTAATAGTTAGTTTGATTGTTCACTCAATCATCTTTTTTTGTCTCCCTCTTTCTTCTTTTAATTTTTCTTTTCTCTACACTTAGCAATTTTTAAGTCCTCTTTGTTGATGCAAAAAACCGTTAACGCAATTGCTTGACAATTGGATTGAATTTAATCTATAAGAAATTTTCAATTCTTGCTGACACGCTCGCATTTATGATATTTTCTTCCGTAGGAAAAATAAGCCAACAATTTTTGGGGCCCAATGGGACATCAAGTGTAAGAAATGAAAAATGAATTGGATTTGTTCATTTCAAATAGCGTCAATGAAATCTTTTGGCGTAAATAAAAAATTTTGGATCTTCAAGAAAAGATATATTTTCTTGATGAAATAAACTTTCATCCCTTACAATAGTATTTGATGGAAGAAAAAAGAACCATTTAATTGGAGAAATTCATCAACTTGATATGGAAATTCGCCAATAGAATGATGAGTTGTCAACTCTCACTACCAAGTCTTTAATGGCCAGGATTAGTGAATTTTTTCAGAATGTTTCCATGGTTAAAAATAGCAAAAGCAAAGAGTTGATTTTATTAATGGCTCGGGGGGTTCAAGAGCCTGTTTTTAAAGAGCCAAATTACGTAATTAACATAACAAAAGAGCATACCCTTGAGCCAAATTTGGCTAAAAATGTTATTCCATGCATGGCTCGGGGGGTCCAACAACCAATTTTTAGAGAGTCAAGTCATGAAAATAACATATCTCTGGGTGATTTTCATAAGCCATTAATGGCTAACATGAAAAAATAGCCCACTTTGCAAAATAATTATGAAAATCAATTCGGTAAAAGTCATGTTTTTAAACCAAACACTATTACAAAAATAGTTAAAGATCACACTTTGATAAATGAAAATATTTCACTTTTATTAGAAGTGTAATAAAAAAAAATAGATTGATATTTTAATCACACTTGACTTAATTAAGTATGATAATATTTATTTTTTATGTCACTTTTCAATTAAGTGTGATTATATATATATATATATATATATTAATCACACCTTCTAATTAACATGTGATTAAAGATTACGTAAAAAGAATTAAAAATATCTCATTTTTATTAGAAGTGTGATTAAAAAAACTAAAATAATTTTTTAATCAGACTTAATTTAATATGTGAGATAATATATATTTTTTTAATCACACATTTTAAATAAGTGTGATTATATATATTTATTTTACTACTCACACACACACACACACACACACAATCAATACCCAAATTAAACCCTAACACACCCACCCCTCATCTCATTGTATTCAACATTTGTCTCACACTCACCTCTTGCTCCTCTACTATGCTGCACTTATCTCTTGCTCTTCCACTACGCCGATCGCCGTCACCTCTAGTAGCCTTGCCAATCGTCGTCACATCTTCTCTGCTTGCTGAAGTTTTGATAACAACTCTATGAGTTCGGCTATGTTTGTTTGTTTGTTTGTTTTTTTTTTTTTTTCTTAAGTTTGCTTGTTTTATAGATTTTGGTAGATTTTCCCTTTCTCCTTCTCATTTTGGTAGATTTTGCTCCTTATTTGCATTCCTATTTAATTTTGTTTACTCTGTGTGAGCCTTTTGATAATGGTTGGCCCCTGGTTTCACTTTCTCTTATTCTCTGTTTAGGGAATAAATTCTTTTTTTTAAAAGTAAATTTTGAGTATGCTGGAGATGCCTAACACAAGTATTTGGCTCATTTGAGTCGAGTTTTTCTTGCTATTAGAGCAGATCGAGCAAAATGAAAAAAATTACCCATTTCAATATGCCCGAAAAATTTCCATATGCCCAGAAAATTACTCATTTACAGTCTCTGTTTAGGGAAAAAATGCCCAGAAAATTTTGTTCTCATTACATTACATTCTTCTCAATTCTCTTTGTATATACTTTCTTTACATATATATATATATATATATATATGTATGTAATTAGTTAGGGAATTTGTTAGAGTTTGTTATAGCATTTTCTTTATATAAAGATCTGTAATGAATCATTAATCGTATATGGAGAAATAATATCACTTCAGATTGAATAAATTTTGTACTGAAAATGAAATGATTGAAAAGCCCAAATAACCTCTTTCTCTGAATGATAACTTGAAAATGAATTACCTACCCCAAAAAACTTGAAAATGACTATAACATGCATTATGCGTGAAAAGTAATACTTAAATATATGTAGGATAAATTTTCACAATATTTTGACTAAAGTTATTAATATTTGGGTTTTGGTGTTAGTCTTTGAACCAAGGGTTAGGATAATCCATGGCTCTAGTATCTTCATGATTACAAATTCCCTAGCATTGTAATAGCAATTGCAATTTCAAAAACTTTTTCCATGGTGTAATGAGGATGTAGTATTCAGTTAATACATTAGACTTTTGAAAAATAATTAAGGACATATTGTTATAGCATTATGCATAAATTTAATTTGAAAAGAAAAATCATTGTGCACATTTGTGGAGCTAATTGATGTATTTAAAAATCAAACGTCATATATTCTCATCATCGGTAGGATTTGTATATCATGAATAATGATTTAGAGGAGCTAGATTCACATGGTACATTGAACACAAGTTTTACTCAGAAGCTCTTGGATGTCTTATACTTGTTGCAAGTATTCATCGTCATGGGAGAAACTTTGGGTTGTCATTGATTGTATAATTTATATGGTTTGTGAAAAACGTATTGAAACTGATTCGGATAGTTTTCTTTTTCTTACATGGAAGAAACTTTAATTTGGGTTGTTATTAATTGTATATTAAATATCTTATATAGTTTGTGAAAAATGGGTTCAAAGTTATTCAAACAGATTAACCAAATGAGCCCTGATAGTTGGTTGTTCTTTTTCGTAGATGGAAGTTTGAGTACAGTAGAAACTTAAGATTCTACTACTATATGCAGCATCATACACTCGATACTTGGCGGGCAACCTCTTTTAATATTAGGAGTTGCAGAACCCACTATCATCATGTACACATATTTTTACAACTTTGCTAACAGAAGGAATGACTTGGGACTCGAATTGTTCTTGGCATGGGCTGGATGGTACTGTAAAATTTACTTTTTCATTTTGCAAGAACTTGAGTTTTTGATTGTCATATTTTTTATGTTTTTATATTTACTGTAAATTTTTACAGGGTTTGTGTGTGGACAGCTCTGATGTTGTTCCTTCTTGCAATATTTAATGCTTATGCTATCATCGATAGATTTACGAGGATTGCAGAAGGGGAACTATTTGGCATGTTGATTGCTGTTCTTTTCATCTAAGGAATTGTCATGGTATTGTAGTGAAGAAAAACAAATCAACTTGGACATTTGTTATGGCTTAACATAAAAATTTTAAGTATATATGTGAATTATAGGGATTGGTGAGTGAGTTTGAAACTTCCAAATCTGAAGATCCAACATTAGGTGGCTTAGCAATGGCCTAACTCAACTATTTGACAACATTGTCACACGCTCACACTGAAAACTAGTCGGAAAATACAATAAATACCTCCAAAACTTCAGTCCAAGGCTGGCCTCCATAAAAGGACCCTCATAGTAAATATGATGCAAAATTTCTTGTTATGCAATGCAGGGTGGCTCAGAGATTTCATTGCAAGCTATGGAGTTCTTCTCATGGTCGTGGCGTGAACAATGTTGTCTTTTAGTGTGCCAAGCAAAGTTCCGTATGGAGTTCCCAGAAGGCTCTTTAGCCTTCTTCCTTGGGAATCTACATCTTTGTACCATTGGACTGTTGTAGACTTGACTTTCTCCGCGCCCCCCTTTGGGAGAGCTCGAATTGGTCCTACAATTCGGACTCCTGTCACGGTTATGAATCTAATCTCACAAAGTGCAATATGAGACTGATAAACACCAAAGGGTCCAATCCGGCAAGTCATTTTGGAAAATCATATTTTAAATCAAATAATGCCAAAATTGGACTGCTTTGCCAGATTACAGAGTCGCCACCTAAATATTTTGTTTTTGGAAAATTTAGGAAACCCTGACTCGTGCCAAAGGCCACGTGTCCGTCATCACCAAAGTTGCCTCGGCTCGGGAACTTGGGTACGAGAGGGGAAGATCATGACATGAGCACCCCTGCTCGCTCGATCAAAGATTGGCCTCTACTAATATGATTATTAGCTAATTTTACTATGTGATGCACACACAAGTATAGACTAAGCCGCAAGACTTGGAACAAATCAACTCATGTTTGTTTTTGAAATGGTTTGAAAGTGCCAGCCTCAAGTGGGCTAAAGCACGAATTTGCCAGCCTCAAGTGGGCTTAAAACATGATGATTTGCCACTTCGCAAAGTGGGCTTTAAAACTCACCTTCGTTGAATTGTCCCAATTCAAGCGACAAGACCTTCATCCACAGGCATTCATGCAGTTAATCACTTAAGCAAATAGCTTCATGACAAGCATGCTATCATGGCAGCACTCACACTTATGCAAGTATGCTAAAGCGTAAAACTTATAGTGTACTTCGAGCCAAAACAAAAGTTAGTTAGAAATATGCATGATCCTAACCATGCTGAAATGCCTAATGTAACACATGCAATAATGCAAACTAAAATAGGCTCGGCTATCTAAGATGGCATATGAATGCAACAATTTGATACACGTATTCAAAGAAGTATTGAAATACGATGCAGTTTGAATGATGCGCCGAGCTCGGTGCATGCAAGACAAACGAATGATGCACACAAGCGAGCATAAGGTATGCTAATCAAAACGTGCCCTAATCTAACCATCGAAAGCGGTTAAATAAAAGGCAGAAAGATGTGGGGTTCGAAGACAAGCACACACGCACGCACACTTATTACAACATTGCGCCCTCTTGAAGGAGGGTCCAAATAAGTAAGCTAAGCTACACTAAGCTATGCTAATTATTACAAAACAACTAATTAACTATTCTAGCTAATTAATTACAACACAATTGAATACCTAGCTATGCTAAGCTAATTAAAATATTACAAAACAGACTAAATAATCTGCTATGCTAAGCTAATTAAAGCAATGAAGCGGCCTTGCGGGCGAGGGAGACATGGATGCTTGGTTGCTTCTTTCTTAAAAATCCATCGCCTTGCCACCGGTTGCCTCTGTTTGCACCTTTTCTATTTTCTGAATATCGAACCAACTTCCAAACTGCCTTTGCTCTAAAACAGGAACACTTTTACACAAAAATGGACAAATGGCTGGTCAGCCACAAAACGTGGATGTCAGCTACCAACATTGGCCGGTCGGCTAGTTTAATGGCCGGTTGGCTACCTCAAGTGGCCGGTCGGCCACCAATTTCTCCAAAATTCTGTTTTTGCTGTAACAGAGAACAATAGAGGCAAACCAATGTAGTTTTCAAGAAATGTGTGTGCTGCCACCCTTCTCATCATTTCTCATGCTCAAAGGAGTGTAGCACTTTTCTCTCAAGCCACCAATCAAGCATTTTCATGCATGATGGCCAAAGAACCAAGCTTGTACAAGTTTAATGAATGCGCATATAAGGCTCAAATGGCCACCACCCTATCATGCATGATCAAGGATGACGGCAACCAAGAAACGTGACACGTTTCACCACTTTGAGTATGAAACGTCCCATATTTCTTGTGTTTGGATTAACGTCCGATCCAAACACATGTAATGCAACACAAATGCTTATCTTGCTCAAGTTTTACTTGATTCAATTTTATTTACACATTTTAGCGTTACCAAGCCATTCTTTAGTCAATTTGTCCAAGGTGATTGTAGACACCCCATTTTTGACCGACCTTAAGATTCAGACGTCATTGTTTGCACACTCGGTGATTACACATGATTGTGCTCGTTTTGAGTTTCCGGAGCTCTTGGTCGTGCGCCTTGTCTTGGGATCTCTTAACTCTCTTCTTCTTGGCCTGGTTTTTGGACTAGACCTTGGTGCTTTTGCCTTGAGGGAGAAAAAGGCCTGTAGGCCACTTTTTGTAGCTGTAGGCTACTTTTCTCTCTTGTAGGCCACTTGCGGTGGCCCGTAGGCTAGTTTTCGGGGCTTCGGTTGAGCGCCTTGTCTCGAGGCCTCTTGGATCTCTTCCTTTTGGCTTGTTTTTGTGCCATACCTTGTTATTCCTTGCCGAGAGGGAGGAGAGAAGCTGTCGGCCACTTTTGGTGGTTGTAGGCCACTTTTTCCCCCTGTAGGCCACTTGAAGTGGGCTACGGCCATTTTTCTGTTTTTGTAGATTTTTTTAGTGCCAGCTGTGCCAGCTGGTGAGCACAGAATGCATCCTCCATACACGTGAAGGGATTCAAAGAAGCTCTAAGTTTGTCAAGGAAGCTTTGGCTTGCATTTTCTATATAATGGGGGGTCTCTCGCCCATTTGGGAGGTTTAGAATTTTGAGGAGCAATTTCTCCCTCTCTCTCTCTCTAGAATCCTCTCTCTCTTTTCTTTTAGTGCTTGAAAGTGAGCTTGCTTCACACTTTTACAAAGAGACTCCTAGCCAAACACCACCATCATTGAGCTGAGGTTGTTGGAGGTCATATTTGAGCTTTGAAAGTTGATTTTAGCTCAAGAAAGTTGCTGTTTTTGCTGTGCTTCAAGGGTCAATCCTATATCCTCTTTAAAGCTTTGTTTTGGTTGCATATTTGGCCACCTTTGCATGCTATTTCAGGCCTTGCTTTTAACTACAAAAACCTTTGTTTTAAAGTGTTTAAAAAGGTTGTTTGAGGCCTTGTTCGAGTTAGGGGTGTCTCTCACTCTTTTGTGCCTTATTTTCTTAGCTTCTTGCTATCTTTTAAAAGCTTTTGGGACCATCTCTTTTGGGCCTTCTTACCACTGAAACTTAGAGGAATTTCAGTGGTGGAAAGGTGGTTTTAAGGTCCCAAATGGGTGGGGGTGGTCCCCACTCCTCTTCTCTTGTTTGCATGTGTTTCTACTTCTTTGTTGCTTTGTTCAAGCATATTTTTGTGACTTTTCAGACCTTCCATAACTCTGTTTTTGGCTTGTTTGATCATTGATTGCTTGCCCTTTACACTTGTAGTGTAATCCCACTTGCTAGCCTAATATGCTTCTTGCCTTAGCCTATAATTCTATCATGTTTTGGCTCGATTTTAGCATGTTTTTAGCCATTATTTTCCATGTCATAACTCTGATTTGGGTTGGTTTGGTTGCCTCTTGCATGCTTCTTGCACTTGTAGTGCAATTTTGTTCATTAGCCTAGTGTATTTGGTGTTTTAGCCTATTGATCTAGCATGTGTATGCTCTACTCCAGCACATTTTTGGCTATGTTTTAGCATGCTTTAGGTCTGATTTGAGTGGTTTTGGTCATGCATGCTTGGCTTTGCATAGCTATAGTTCATTTGGCTTTGTTAGTCTTGCACTTTGAGATCTTTAGCATGTCATATTTGAGCTTTTTCCATGGCATGGCATCATTTGGCATGATTATTTCAGACTATATATCTCTACCATATTCTTGCATTTATCGCCTTTTCATTGTGTTTGAGGGTTGAGCCTTATGCTTCACTTGTAAGCCAATATGTATGCATGCTTGCCTAAGCTTTTGAGCTTCTATCTTAGCATGTTTTGGTCTTTGTTTTGGCCTAATTGAACTTTGTCCAGAGCTGGTTTAGTCATTTGTGCCATGCATTGCATGCCTCTTGAGTAGTGCTCTTTACTAGCCTTATCCTTTAGGCCTTCTAGCATGCCTTATTTGCGATGTTCATGTGATATGACATCATTTAACATGTTATTTCAGAGCATATAGCCTTGCCATACTCTCTTATTCATCGCTTTTTCATTGTGTTTGAGAGTTGTGTTTAATGCCTAGCTTGCGAGCTAATGCATGAGTATGTTGTTGTAGCTTTTGGTGTTTCATTTCCAGCATGACTTTGCCACTATTTTGGCATGATATAGGTCTGTCCATATGTGTTTTGACTCTTTGGGATTGATAGCGCATGCCTCATGTGTAATGTTCTTCACTTAATTTAGTGCTCTTAGTCCCTTAACATGTTTTGCATGCATTGCTTATATGATAGAGCCTCGTGCATGCCACTCTAGCATTGATAGATAAGCATGTTGTTTGCATGTGTGTTGCATTGCATGTGCTTGGATCGGACGTTAATCCAAACACGAGAAACGAGGGGCGTTTCATACTTGAAGTAATGAAACGTGCCTCATTTCTTAGTCGCCGTCCCCCTTGATTATGCATGATAGGGTGGAGGTCTCTTGAGTCTTGTATGTTATTTGTGCATTCATTGACTTGTGCAAGCTTGGCTCTTAGGCCATCATGCGTTGAGATGCGTGATTGGTGGCTTGAGAGCTGAGTACTACGCTCATTTGAGCTTGAGAAATGATAAGCAGAGTAGTTGCACACACATTTCCTTGTAAATGCATTGTTGTGCCATTGTTGATCTCTGTTGCAGCAAAGTTGAGATTCTGGAAAGAGAAGTGGCCGGCCGGCCACTTCCACTAGCCTGCCGACCACTTGAAGTGGCCGGCTGGCCACTTGTAGCAAAATTTTCCAAAATGCTCTTGTTTTGAGGCAGATGCAACCTGAAAGTGTGTTTGATGCTCTGAGGTCACCACGAGTGCAAACATAGACAATTTATGGCAAGGCAATGCATTTCTGGGTGAAGCAAACCGAGCATGCATCTCTCCCTCTTCTCGAGGCCATTTTAACTACTTTGTTTAGATAGTTAATTTACCGATTTTGTAATTAATTAGTTAATGTGTTTAGCTAATTTAATTCATCTCTGTAAATTCTAATTAGCTTAGCATAGCTAGTTTCAATTTGATTTGTAATAATTAATTAGCTAGATTAGTTAATTAGTTGATTTGTAATAAGTAGCTTAGCTTAGCTCTTATTTATTCGGACCCTCCGTTGAGAGGGCAAATGTTGTAATAAGTGTGGGTGTGTGTGTGAATGTCTTCCAACCCCATGTCTTTCTCCCTTTTATTTACCAGCTTTTGATGGTTAGTTTTAGGGCATGTTTCAATTAGCATACTTATGCTTTGCATGTGTGCATCATTCATTCGTATTGCATGCACTGGGCTCGGCACATCATTCAAACCGCATTGAATTTCAATACTTACTTGAACACGTGTTTCAAAGCAAGTTATCGAGTGTTGCATTCATATGCCATCTTAGAATAGCCGAGCCTATTTAGTTGCATCTTGCATGTGTTGCATTAGCCATCTTAACATAGATAGGATCATGCATGATTTCTAACTAGCTTTTGTTTTGGCTCAGAGTACACTGTAAGTGTTTAGGCTTTAGCATCCTTGCATGAGTGTGAGTGTTGCAATGATAGCATGCTTGCCATGAGGCTATTTGCTTAAGTGCTAAACTGCATGAATGCCTATGGATGAAGATTTCATTACTTGAATTGGAATAATTCATCAAAATGTGAGTTTTAAGCCCACTTGGGGTGGCAAATCATCATGTTTTAAGCCCACTTGAGGGTGGCAAATCTGCATTTTAGCCCACTTGCGAGTGGCAAATTCAAACCCTTTTTAAAAACAAACATGAGATGTTTTGTTCCAAATTGAGCAATTTAGTCTATACTTGTATGCTGTGCGTATCACATAGTAAGTTAGATTAATAATCAAACAAGAACACATGTGTTTTCAAAAATAACAAATCATGTTTAGTAGAGGCCGATCTTTGATCGGGCGAGCGGGGGTGCTCATTTCAGGACCTTTCCCTCTCGTACCCAAGTTCCCGAGCCGAGGCAACTTTGGTGATGACGGACATGTGGCCTTAGGCACGAGTCAGGGTTTCCTAAATTTCCCAAAACAAAATATTTAGGTGGCGACTCTGAAATCTGGCAAAGCAGTCCATGTTTGGCGCTTGTTGATTAAAATCGATTTTCCGAAACGATTTTTCAGATTTGGACTCTTTGGTGATTTATCAGTCATATATTGCACTTTGTGAGATTGGATTCAGAACCATGACAGGAGTCCGAAATGTAGTAGGTAGAACCCGATTCACGCCCTCTCCGAAAGGGGGGCGTGCGGAGAGAGTTCTGGGCAGTCTACAATGATTGTCCTCTAATGGGAGATGACCTAAGCCACAATTGCCTTGAGCATGAAAGAGGTCTCATGCTGTTGGTTAGTAGAAACCCTTAAGAGAGGATTAAAACCATTAGGCATGAGTGCCTCAATTTCATGCTCAAGCCAACAAGGGGCTCAAGACTACTTTCAAAAGCAAATTAAAAAGTGAAGAATATAGGGAGGTTGCAGATTTTCAGTGCTGAAATGGCATGAAAAATAATGCTAAAACATGCAAGCAACACATGCATAACATGTTAAAAGCCAAAAGCATTAAAGCTAGAGAAGAGCATTACACTAGAGGCATGCACTATCAAGCTTAAATGACCAAACCTGCTCTGGACAGAGCTAAAACTTGCCAAAATAGTGGCTAAAACATGCTGATATAGAAGCATGAAAAGCAAGAAAATCATGCTCATGTGTTGGCTCACAAACAAGGCTCAAAGCACAACTTTCAAAAGCAATGAAAGAGTGATAGAAGTGAGAGTGTGACAGAGCTATATGCACTGAAATCACATATTAAATGATGCTATAGCATGCAAAAAACTCAAGCAAAGCATGTTAGAGACCTTGAAACACAAAGCTAGTGAAGGCCTTTTACACTACAACCATACAAGACAAGGCTCATATGACCGAGGAGGTTCAAAATAGAGCTAAAGCATGCTAAATCAGCAACAAAAACATGTTGAGATCAGGTCACAAAAAGGTAGAAAAACATGCTCACATGTTAGGCCATCTATACATGTAAAAGAAGACACAAGGAGGGGAGGCCACCCCCTCCTATTTTGGACCTCAAAACAAACTTTCCACCATTGAAATTCCTTTGGAATTCAATGGTTAAAAGGCTAAAAAGGTTGCTTTAAAAGTTTTGAAAAAAGGCACAAAAGGCTACACAAGCCAAAGAGCAAGAAGAGGAGACAAACCCCCTAACTCAACAAGACACAAACCACCATTTTTAAACCTTTAAAATAGAGTTTTTTGTAGTTGAAAACAAGGCCAAAAATAGTTTGCAAAGGTGGCAAAACAAGTGTGAAAAATAAGCTTAAATGGGATAAGTTCTATACCTTTGAAGCACAACACTAAAACAGCACCAATTCTGAGCTTAAACCACCATTTTAGAGCTCAAAGGAGGATCTAAGAGAGCTTCAAGCAACCTCAGCCTAAGGACGAACCACTTTGGTTAAGGGTTGATAGGTTAAAGTTTGAAGTATGCAAGTGTAGACACCCCATTTTTGACCGTCCTCAAGACTTGGACATCACCGCTTGAACACCCGGTGATTATCCATGTTTGTGTTCGTTTTGAGTTCTTGAGGTCCCATTGGCCGCGTGCCTCAGGATCTCTTAACCGGTTTGTTCTGTGCTTGGTTTTCCACCAAGACTTGTGTGTGTTTGCATTTGAGGGTAGGGGAAGGCTTGTAAGCCATCCCTAGAACCCACCGGCTGCCCCACACATCCACCGGCTATCCATAGTGGCCATCGGCACTTTTTTACCTTGATCCTTGGTCGATCGGCACTTTATTATGCCGGGCGGGACAAATTGGTGCGATTCTTGTTTGACGACGGTGACCCTCTGAACCCCACAGGGGATGGTGCACCGTGCGGTGGATTACACCATCATCCCCTCCCCGTGCATAACATTGCACCCTTGACCCTTTTGAACCCCCTTGAACCTTCTAGAAGCTTGAACCCTTGGCCAAGCTTCTTGGAGAAGCTTGGCCAGCTGTCTTGGCTTCCTTTGGAAGCTAGAAACCCTTTGCCCCCTTTGAACCTTTTTGGTCTTGCTTAGCCATTAAGTTAGAGCCCTTATATTGCCTATATAAGCACCATTCATCTCTTGGGCTCAAGGGTTAGAGATTTTAGGTCAAGAACCAGAGAATATACATACATTCTCTGATATACATCCATATATATCTATATCTCCCCTCCTCTCCTCTTGTGTGTGTGTTTTAAGCCTCAAATAGTGTGTTTTATCTCACTTTTGCACCATTACACACACTATTACACCTAGCTCCGAGATTGGAAGCCTTGGAGGTTTGTTTTGAGTGACTTTGACTGGTTTTGATCACTTGGAGGGCTGGACCACTGTTCTTCATTGGTGCTTCAAGGGACAGCTTGTTGCTTTAGATTCCCCATTCTTGCAATCTATTTCTACCCTCTTTACTTTGAGATTTTGAGTTTGTGTTTAAGATAAAAAAGTCTTGTTTTTACTTGTTCTTGAACCTTCATTAAGGTCTTTTTTGGGTTTGAGTTAAGCCTCATCACTTTAAGCCTTGTTTGGCCCTATTTGGTGCCTTTTTCTTAGGCCTTCTTGTTTTGGTGTTCTTGGATCTTCCCACCACTGAAAACCAGTGGGTTTTCAGTGGTGAGGATGATATTTTCGAGCCTCACCTAAGGGAGAGACACCCCTCTCCCTTTGGTCCTTTGGTTGGCCTTGGTTTTGGCTCATGGCATAGCATGTGTGCATGTTTGTATTTGGCTTCATTTCAAGGCTTTTGGGACTGTTTCAAGTCATGTTTGACCTCTGTTTTTAGTTGGAATTATAGTCTCTAACATGCTTCTTATACTTCCTTTGAAATGCTCTCTTGTGCCTAAAAGAGTGTCATGTTTTGAGGCCATGTTCTTTGCATGTTTAGGCTTAGTTTCGTGAAGGTACTAGCATTGTTTTGTCATGTTAGAGGGCTGTGAGCCACTGTTTTTGCCATGTTTGGTGTGCTTGAGGTGGTTGTTTTGCATATTGGCTTGTAGGCCTTGTTTGCATGGAGTCCTAGCATGCTTATCTTGTTTTGATCTAATGATTTGGCATCATTATAGGTGGTATTTCAGTCCCCATTTCATGTTCAAACACCTCCATTTATCATCTCCTTCATGTCTTAAAATGTGGGTCTTTTATGCCTTAAAAAGAGCATTGTGCATGCTTCCATGATTAGTATATTCTTGGGGGTGCCATGAGGGGATTTGGGTGTCATTCTACATGCTTAAAACCTGTTTTTTTGTTTGTTGAATGCATGCCATGAGTGGTTGTATGAATGATGTCAAATTACTCTCTTTGGTGTCCTAGACTTGGGCCCATTGAATAGCATGCTTGTGAGGCATTTTGATCATGTTGAGAGGTTTGTTTTGCCACTGTTTTTGGGAGCTTGAGGACTGCCCTTTATGGCTTAAGTCCATTGTTGCATGCTTACTTCATGATCATTGCTTGCTTGGTCAATGTAGCCTTGAATGCATGCTTGTTAGTTCCATGTTTAATTGGCCCATCTTGCATGCTATTTGTGTCCTACATACTTTGGTTCTTTGCATGCTTAACATAATAGGTTGCATTGCATTTGAGCTTTGCTTGCATACTTGCATCTCATAGCTTGGTTTGGGGTTGTCAAGCCAAGCCTAGGATTGAGAGTTCACATTTCAAGTGGTGTAACTCACCTCAATCCTTGGTCACTAAGGCCCTTGATCTCCACATGATAGGGACTTAGCCTTCATTTGTTGTGTTGCATGCATGTTTACATTAAAATGAGCAATCTTGATTCCTTAGGCTATCATGCATCAAATGCACTATTGATAGCCCTAGAACCGAGAGCCACACCCCCTTGAGTCCCTAAACATGATAGGAGGTGTTGGACATGCTCACATTTGCCCAAAAACCATGCCTATGCATTGCTGTCTGTTGCTGCTGCTGTCTACTGTCTGCTGCAGGGATTTTCTGCCGACCGGCACTTTATAGTGCCGACCGGCACCACTTTTGTGCCGATAACCACCAAGTCCAGCCGGTGGCCACTGGAAGGAGTCGATGGCTACACTGTCTGGCCGGTGAGACATTTCAGACCACTTGGGAGGTATCCCAGAATTTTTTGGAATTTCTGGAGAGGCAGGACAGTGAAAACAGAAGCTGCAATGCCATGGCATAGGTCTTCCGGGCGAGTCGCGACGAGCATGCATCATTCGCGCATTCCGAGGCAGGGCTGAGGCTCCATTTATTTTATCTGTTTAATTTAATTTCAGTACTTAGAAATTTGTAATAATTTATTCATTCATTTATTATTTGGGACTGTATATTTATTTGGTCCCTCCGTGTGAGGGCGTAATTGTAATAAGTGTGTGTGAGTGGGTGTATGTCTTCCAACCCCCATTTCTTTCTAACCCTTTTATTTACCCGCTTTCAGTGGTAGATTAGGGCATTTTAAATTAGCATACCTTATGCAATGCATGCGTGCATCCATGCATTTGTTTACATGCACCGGGCTCGGTACATCATACAAACTGCATTGTACTTCAATTCCAAATTGAATACATGTTATTTGTAACATTTCACATGCCATGTTTAGGATAGCCGAGCCTGCCTAGATTACATCTTTGCATGTGTTGGATTAGACATTTCAAGATGCTTAGGTCCATGCATGGATTTCTAATAAGCTTGCTTTTGGCTTGGAGTACTAGGTGAGCTTTTATGCTTTAGCATATCACATGCGTGTGAATGTTGCCATGATAGCATGCTTACCATGAGGCTAAGTGCTTACATGATATAACTGCATGAATGCCTGTGGATGGAGGTTGAATTACCTAAATTGGGGACATATTAAAACTGTGAGTTTTAAAGCCCACTAGATAGTGGCAAAACCGTCTTTTCTAAAAGCCCGCTTGAGAGTGGCAAAACCTGCATTTTAGCCTACTTATGAGTAGCAAGTCATTTTCAATACAAACTTACAATGTTTTGTTCCAACTTAGGCGATTTGGTCTATACTTGTTTGCTGTGCGCATAACATAGTAAATCTAGGCTAATAACCGGAATAAGAACACGTAAAGTTTTCAAAAACGGATATCACGGTTAGTAGAGGCCGGTCTTCGGACCGGGCGAAAGGGGGTGCTCATAGCTGACCTTCCCCGATCGTACCCAAGCTCCCGAGCCGAGTAACTTTGGTGATGACGGACATGTGGCCTTCGGCACCGAGTCAGGGTTTCCTAAATTTCCCGCTTTAAAAATATTTAGGTGGCGACTCTGTAATCTGGCAAAGCAGTCCATGTTTGGCACTACTTTTCGAAAAATCTGTTTTCTCAAACGATTTGCCGGATTTGGACTCTTTGGTTCAGATTTAGAACCGCGACACAAATCGAGTCCGAATCAGAGTGAAGCCCCCCAGCGCGTCTCGATTCTGGCGACTCTTTGGGATTTTAGAGAGCTTGACTCGAACTCATGATATCTGTTTTGATTTCATTTATGTGTCTCTTTGCATTGCATGTGCATTGGTGCGCCTAGGACCGTGTTGGCCATCTGCTATTCTGGCGGTTTGCGGAGGCTTGTCTTGTCAAGGCATGTCCATAAGGTCGACGGTTGCTATGCTCTGCCAAGATGGGAACACAAACCCCGGTTTCGCCGGGGCACCCCTTTCGACCATTCGACCTAGTGCATAGTCGGAATACATAATGACCATTCCAAACTAGGACAGGTTGCTTACCCGATTTAGGTTGTTTGAAACCGCTGCGTGCGTAGTGAAACCCTAGCTCCTGACAAAATAGGACAGGGAAACCCTACCCAAACATAGGGGTGTTTTGGTTCTCATTTACTTGCTACATGCTTTAGAGTGTAACTCTGCAGGGAATATACAGATCAGTTTGCAAGATTAAGCATCCGGCCTGCGGGCACCAGTATCAATATTTTGAGAATCAGTTATATCTGCGGGTATCAGATTCATATTTGAGGCAGTGATTTCAGGGGAACAGTGATCAGTAATAGAACACAGTCGTTCAGCTCTGCTCGTATCTGTTTTGGTGAAGTTGAGCTGAGATGCTGTCTGTTTTCCCTTTTGCTAAGTAGTCTTGGAACCATAGCTTCAGAAGGGTCTGATATACCCCGGGTACTCTGGACCTGTGTTATTATGTGATCAGGGGATGAACCACTTGTCATCGGTGCTCAGTTTACTTCCGATGTGATGGATGGCACGCACTATTTTGAGCATTTGCAAATGCTGTTTATCCTACCTTTTGACTTGGGTATTGAGTCTGTCTTGTTGTATCGAGTCAGCCCTGTTGAGTCTGTCTTGTTGTATCGAGTCAGCCCTGTTGAGTCTGTCTTGTTGTATCAGGTCAGTCCTGCCGAGTCTGTCTCGTTGTATCAGGTCAGTCCTGCCAAGTCTGTCTCATTGTATCAGGTCAGTCCTGCCGAGTCTGTCTCGTTATATCGAGTCGGTCCTGTTGAGTCAGTCTTGTTGTATCGAGTCTGTCTCGTTGTGCCAGAGTCGGGTGATTTCGGGGGTGTTACCTCGGACATCACTTGCCTTTTTTGTGTTTGTCTTTTCTTTTTCTTTTGAGTCTGTTTCTGCCGTGGAGCCAGTTACACCAACAGATCTGAATGAAACAGCAGTGATTTCCACGCTCTCGCATTTGCTTCTGCCGTGTGCTAGTTGTGCCAAAATTTGAATGAAATGGCAGTGCATCCCACCTGCTCTCTTGTGCCTTGAAGTCATTGTAACGACCTAAGTTTTTCAAAACTTTTTGAACACTGAGGTGAAAACGAAGAGGAAGGAATTCCTCGGGATTTGCAAAAATTTGATCAATTGAGAGAAAGAGAGGCGTGCTAAGCCCTTAATGAACGAAATCATGCTTGTTAGTGTGAGTACTGAGAAGGACCCTAGCTTTGATCCAGATTGGTCCTACACTGTCTTCAGCGCGAGCGACTCGTCGCTTTCTTAAAAACTTTCAAAAATTGTTTTGCACGGTCCTGCGAAGACATGTGTAGAATCGCTCTTGAGATTGTGCAGCTTAGGATCACTCTCGGCCTCGAGACTCGACCCCTCATTTTCAAACCTTGGACTCAAACTCAGAATGTTCAACGGTTAACTACAAGGTGAGGCCTGTGTGGCCAGATTTGAAGCAGCCCCCGAACAAGAGGCCACCAAAGTCAGATCAAGAGGATCAGATGTTGTCAGAAGAAGCTTGCAAAGCTAGATCAGAAGCACCCCTCGAACTAGGGGCCAAAAATGTCCGATGTGCTCGACGAGCCAAAGGTGGATCTTTCTGCAAATCAATACAACAGCCACTCTTTTGGATACAGATGGCTTCAATCTCGAAAACCATTTGGCATGGACTTGTTACACTTTTTACCCTTTGAGAGGCTCATTGGGCCGAAACCCTAAGGCGACCTGCAAAAGTTAGAGCAAGAGAAAAATAAAAATAAAAAAAAATGCAAAAAAAATGAAAAAATGAAAAGGAATGAAAAGAATAGAAAAAAAAAAAGAGAAAAAAAAAGAAGAAAAAGAAGCTCGCAAGGTCGAAACCCGCATCGGGCGCCTTGGCAAAAGTTAGAGCCTAAAAGAAAAAAAAAAGAAGAAAAAAAATGAAAAAGAATTGAAAAGGAAAGAAAAAGAAGCTCGCAAGGTCGAAAACCTGCAATAGGCGCCTTGGCAAAAGTTAGAGCATAAAAAGGAGAGGTTAAATACCCGAGTGTACCTTGAACCCCGAACTACGTAAGGCTTGATTCCCATGTTTGGGATACGTAGGCAACTTCATTCTGAAGTCCAGCCATAAAACAATTCAAATTCAGTTGTGTCCATGAAATGGTTTTGATCATCTTTGCCTTCTCTGTATCCGAGAGTCTGGTCGTGTTCATCGCTCAGAGGACTGATCACAATACGCTGCGGCATCATCCAAACAAGGGGCAACTTTCCGTTGCCATTCAAAATGTCGCGATGTCATTTCAAACAAGGGGCAACTTTCCGTTGCCATGCAGTGTCCTTCAGACAAGGGGCAATCTTTCCATTGCTATGGGTCCGAGGTTGTGCATCTCAAGGGTAGGTTCCGTGCTTGTTGAGCAGTGACCGTTTGCAAAAATAGTTTTTGAGAATTTTTACTGAGGTTGACTAATTCTCTCGAAAAAATATTCCCTCTTTTCCAAAACTGGACCATTTTCTTGGACCCGAAAAAGGAAAATTTTCAGTGCTCATAGCCTGACTTGCATGATTTCAAATCAAAAATCGAATAAGCATGTTAATCTAACTTTCATGTTGGTCAAAACTGTTTTAAAACAAAAAAAAATGGTCAAAATGATGAACTAGGGGCACAGTTGAGTCAGGCTTCCTGTCTTTCCCCCGTCGCCAAAGATACTTGCGGAAAAGGGCACAATCAAGTCAACACAAAGGGTCAAAGCTCACTAACCCTCCAAGCAGCGAGGTATTAAGTCAAGTGCGAAGCACGATTTGGAATGGATCAAGATGTTCCACTTCCTCATCTGGACAGATCTAACCACGTCCAAACTCCCCAGCAGGGCATCATCAACCGATGTTAGCTGTGGATTTGCTACACACCCACCGTGGCACAACCCCTCTGGGAAAGTTCACTGCTGTAAGCGGAAGAAAAGAATCTAGCAGAATGCTAGGGGCAAAAGCCCGCAACTCCTTGTCTATCCATCAACCACCCAGGGGAGGGATTGAAAAATGAGAGATTGAAGAATAGAGAGATGTGCGATGAGATAAAAGTGAGAAAAGGGCTTTTTCAGAAAAATAGAGCTTGAGGGCCGAGTGATGTGAGGATCACAAATGAGAAAGGGTGGGAAATACTACCCGGTGAAACAGGCTCCCTGTGCACGTTTGAGTGTCGTGTCCTTTTGTTTGTCTCGATTCTTGTTTTGAGTCGTCTCGAGTGTCACTCGATGTGTCTAGGTTATGTGCCTTTTATTTCCATGTTGAGTCATGGTGTGCTGTGTCCAGTCGTAGACTCAATACCCAGTTGAGAACTCAATTTCAATTTCAAAATCAAATCATCTTGTGCTCAGAGTGCCGTGCCATTCTCCACATTTGTGCAAAACAGATTCGTTCTTTCATAAAACTGCAGGTTCACCCCGATAAGTGTGAACAGTAGAACTGTGACCTATCTGAAGCTATATAGGTTCCAGATCGCAAAGCAAAAGAAAAGAGGAAAATTGAAGCATCCGAGTGTGTTTCACCTTGATAAATTCGAGACTACATCCCGTGTGTACCTCTTGAGCCTTGCAGTGCTTCAAGTATGAGTGTACCTCTATTTCAAGCTCAAGATCAAGTCTACTTCAAGCCGAATAGTGTATCAATTACACCTCATTCCTTCGTGTATCAATCACACGCCTTTCACTCGATGTATCTAACACACTTTATTTGCTTTAGTGTATCAATCACACCCCATTCACTTCGTGTATCTATCACACACAGTCATTTGCTCCACTTAGTGTATCTAACACATTTCATTTGCCTTAGTGTATCAATCACACTTCATTCTCATTTAGTGTATCAATCACACTTCTTTCATTTTGTGTATCTATCACGCACATTCTCATTTTGTGTATCTATCACACACATTCTCATTTTGTGTATCTATCACGCACATATTCACTCATTTTGTGTATCTATCACGCACATACTCATTTAGTGTATCAATCACATTTCATTCTCATTTTCGTCAGATCTATCACACACATCCTCATTTCGTGTATCAATCACACACATTATCATTTTATGTATCTATCACACCCATTCTCACTTTAGTGTATCAATCACACACTTCATTGCATCCAGTGTATCAATCACACACTTCATTTCATTCAGTGTATCAATCACACACTTCATTGCATTCAGTGCATCTATCACACTTCGTGTTCACCCTTAGTATATCAATCATACTCCTGTTCATTAAGTGCATCTATCACACTTCGTGTTCACCCTTAGTATATCAATCATACTCCTGTTCATTAAGTGCATCTATCACACTTCGTGTTCACCCTTAGTATATCAATCATACTCCTGTTCACTAAGTGCATCTATCACACTTCGTGTTCACCCTTAGTATATCAATCATACTCCTGTTCATTAAGTGCATCTATCCCACTTCGTGTTCACCCCCAGTATATCAATCATACTCCTGTTCATTAAGTGCATCTATCCCACTTCATGTTCACCCTTAGTATATCAATCATACTCCCGTTCACTAAGTGCATCTATCCCACTTCGTGTTCACTTTTAGTATATCAATCATACTTGTTCACTAAGTGCATCTATCACACTTTGTGTTCACTTTTAGTATATCTATCATACCTTGTTCACTAAGTGCATCTATCACACTTCGTGTTCACATTTAGTATATCTATCATACCTTGTTCACTTAGTGCATCTATCACACTTTGTGTTCACTTTTAGTGTATCAATCACACTCCGTTCACTCAGTGCATCTATCACACTCTGTGTTCGTTTTTAGTGTATCAATCACACACACTGTGCTCACCACACTCGCTTTGTGTATCAATCACACACGCTCTCTTTGTGTATCAATCACACACGCTCGCTTTGTGCTTTGTGTATCAATCACACACTTTTGCTTTATGTATCGATCACACGCTCGCTTTGTGTATCAATCACACACTTTCGCTTTGTGTATCTACCACACACATTCACTTTTTGTATCTATCACATACTCCCTTTGTGTATCTACCACACACATTCACTTTTTGTATCTATCACATGCCCCCTTTGTGTATCCATCACACATATTCGCTTAGTGTATCTACCACATATTTGCTTAGTGTATCCATCACACTCGTTTTGCTTTGTGTATCTGTCACACTTTGCTTCACTTAGTGTATCAACCACACTTTAGTCATATAGTGTATCCATCACACTCTCGTCACTTTGGTGTATCCATCACACGTGTTTGTCCACTTAGTGTATCTATCACACTTCGTTCACTTTTGTGTATCTAACGCACATGTTCGTGAGAATCGCATAATTCTCTTACATCCTTTCTGCATTGTAGTATAGACTGTTGCATGTTAGCTTATAACTGTCGCATGTGTGCTTCATTACAGCTTTCTTTGCATGATCATAAAGTTATGCTAGGCTTCTTGCATTTTCAGTTGCATTTTGCCCCTGCCCTCGGGCGCATATCTTGTTTGCCTTGTATGCTTGTCCAAGTCTTCGGCCTTGTCAAAGATGGGTCGTCTCTGGGCTTTGACATTCACTCACGTCATTGTTATGACTTCCGAGTTCTGTCAAAGAGGGGCAACTGTAGACACCCCATTTTTGACCGTCCTCAAGACTTGGACATCACCGCTTGAACACCCGGTGATTATCCATGTTTGTGTTCGTTTTGAGTTCCCGGAGGTCCCATTGCAGCGCGTGCCTCGGGATCTCTTAACGGTTTGTTAGTGCTTGGTTTTCCACCAAGACTTGTGTGTGTTTGCATTTGAGGGTAGGGGAAGGCTTGTAAGCCAAGGCTAGAACCCACCGGCTGCCCCACACATCCACCGGCTATCCATAGTGGCCATCGGCACTTTTTTACCTTGATCCTTGGTCGATCGGCACTTTATTATGCCGTGGCACAATTTGGTGCGATTCTTCGCCGGCCGGTGACCCTTGAACCCCAAGGGGATGGTGCATGCCGTGTGCACCGGATTACACCATCATCCCTCCGTGCATAACATTGCACCCTTGACCCTTTTGAACCCCCTTGAACCTTCTAGAAGCTTGAACCCTTGGCCAAGCTTCTTGGAGAAGCTTGGCCAGCTGTCTTGGCTTCCTTTGGAAGCTAGAAACCCTTTGCCCCCTTTGAACCTTTTTGGTCTTGCTTAGCCATTAAGTTAGAGCCCTTATATTGCCTATATAAGCACCATTCATCTCTTGGGCTCAAGGGTTAGAGATTTTAGGTCAAGAACCAGAGAATATACATACATTCTCTGATATACATCCATATATATCTATATCTCCCCTCCTCTCCTCTTGTGTGTGTGTTTTAAGCCTCAAATAGTGTGTTTTATCTCACTTTTGCACCATTACACACACTATTACACCTAGCTCCGAGATTGGAAGCCTTGGAGGTTTGTTTTGAGTGACTTTGGACTGGTTTTGATCACTTGGAGAGGGCTGGACCACCTGTTCTTCATTGGTGCTTCAAGGGTAAGCTTGTTGCTTTAGATTCCCCATTCTTGCAATCTATTTCTACCCTCTTTACTTTGAGATTTTGAGTTTGTGTTTAAGATAAAAAAGTCTTGTTTTTACTTGTTCTTGAACCTTCATTAAGGTCTTTTTTGGGTTTGAGTTAAGCCTCATCACTTTAAGCCTTGTTTGGCCCTATTTGGTGCCTTTTTCTTAGGCCTTCTTGTTTTGGTGTTCTTGGATCTTCCCACCACTGAAAACCAGTGGGTTTTCAGTGGTGAGGATGATATTTTCGAGCCTCACCTAAGGGAGAGACACCCCTCTCCCTTTGGTCCTTTGGTTGGCCTTGGTTTTGGCTCATGGCATAGCATGTGTGCATGTTTGTATTTGGCTTCATTTCAAGGCTTTTGGGACTGTTTCAAGTCATGTTTGACCTCTGTTTTTAGTTGGAATTATAGTCTCTAACATGCTTCTTATACTTCCTTTGAAATGCTCTCTTGTGCCTAAAAGAGTGTCATGTTTTGAGGCCATGTTCTTTGCATGTTTAGGCTTAGTTTCGTGAAGGTACTAGCATTGTTTTGTCATGTTAGAGGGCTGTGAGCCACTGTTTTTGCCATGTTTGGTGTGCTTGAGGTGGTTGTTTTGCATATTGGCTTGTAGGCCTTGTTTGCATGGAGTCCTAGCATGCTTATCTTGTTTTGATCTAATGATTTGGCATCATTATAGGTGGTATTTCAGTCCCCATTTCATGTTCAAACACCTCCATTTATCATCTCCTTCATGTCTTAAAATGTGGGTCTTTTATGCCTTAAAAAGAGCATTGTGCATGCTTCCATGATTAGTATATTCTTGGGGTGCCATGAGGGATTTGGGTGTCATTCTACATGCTTAAAACCTGTTTTTTTGTTTGTTGAATGCATGCCATGAGTGGTTGTATGAATGATGTCAAATTACTCTCTTTGGTGTCCTAGACTTGGGCCCATTGAATAGCATGCTTGTGAGGCATTTTGATCATGTTGAGAGGTTTGTTTTGCCACTGTTTTTGGGAGCTTGAGGACTGCCCTTTATGGCTTAAGTCCATTGTTGCATGCTTACTTCATGATCATTGCTTGCTTGGTCAATGTAGCCTTGAATGCATGCTTGTTAGTTCCATGTTTAATTGGCCCATCTTGCATGCTATTTGTGTCCTACATACTTTGGTTCTTTGCATGCTTAACATAATAGGTTGCATTGCATTTGAGCTTTGCTTGCATACTTGCATCTCATAGCTTGGTTTGGGGTTGTCAAGCCAAGCCTAGGATTGAGGAGAGTTCACATTTCAAGTGGTGTAACTCACCTCAATCCTTGGTCACTAAGGCCCTTGATCTCCACATGATAGGGACTTAGCCTTCATTTGTTGTGTTGCATGCATGTTTACATTAAAATGAGCAATCTTGATTCCTTAGGCTATCATGCATCAAATGCACTATTGATAGCCCTAGAACCGAGAGCCACACCCCCTTGAGTCCCTAAACATGATAGGAGGTGTTGGACATGCTCACATTTGCCCAAAAACCATGCCTATGCATTGCTGTCTGTTGCTGCTGCTGTCTACTGTCTGCTGCAGGGATTTTCTGCCGACCGGCACTTTATAGTGCCGACCGGCACCACTTTTGTGCCGATAACCACCAAGTCCAGCCGGTGGCCACTGGAAGGAGTCGATGGCTACACTGTCTGGCCGGTGAGACATTTCAGACCACTTGGGAGGTATCCCAGAATTTTTTGGAATTTCTGGAGAGGCAGGACAGTGAAAACAGAAGCTGCAATGCCATGGCATAGGTCTTCCGGGCGAGTCGCGACGAGCATGCATCATTCGCGCATTCCGAGGCAGGGCTGAGGCTCCATTTATTTTATCTGTTTAATTTAATTTCAGTACTTAGAAATTTGTAATAATTTATTCATTCATTTATTATTTGGGACTGTATATTTATTTGGTCCCTCCGTGTGAGGGCGTAATTGTAATAAGTGTGTGTGAGTGGGTGTATGTCTTCCAACCCCCATTTCTTTCTAACCCTTTTATTTACCCGCTTTCAGTGGTAGATTAGGGCATTTTAAATTAGCATACCTTATGCAATGCATGCGTGCATCCATGCATTTGTTTACATGCACCGGGCTCGGTACATCATACAAACTGCATTGTACTTCAATTCCAAATTGAATACATGTTATTTGTAACATTTCACATGCCATGTTTAGGATAGCCGAGCCTGCCTAGATTACATCTTTGCATGTGTTGCATTAGACATTTCAGTATGCTTAGGTCCATGCATGGATTTCTAATAAGCTTCTGTTTTGGCTTGGAGTACTAGGTGAGCTTTTATGCTTTAGCATATCACATGCGTGTGAATGTTGCCATGATAGCATGCTTACCATGAGGCTAAGTGCTTATATGATATAACTGCATGAATGCCTGTGGATGGAGGTTGAATTACCTAAATTGGGACAACATATTAAAACTGTGAGTTTTAAAGCCCACTAGATAGTGGCAAAACCGTCTTTTCTAAAAGCCCGCTTGAGAGTGGCAAAACCTGCATTTTAGCCTACTTATGAGTAGCAAGTCATTTTCAATACAAACTTACAATGTTTTGTTCCAACTTAGGCGATTTGGTCTATACTTGTTTGCTGTGCGCATAACATAGTAAATCTAGGCTAATAACCGGAATAAGAACACGTAAAGTTTTCAAAAACGGATATCACGGTTAGTAGAGGCCGGTCTTCGGACCGGGCGAAAGGGGGTGCTCATAGCTGACCTTCCCCGATCGTACCCAAGCTCCCGAGCCGAGTAACTTTGGTGATGACGGACATGTGGCCTTCGGCACCGAGTCAGGGTTTCCTAAATTTCCCGCTTTAAAAATATTTAGGTGGCGACTCTGTAATCTGGCAAAGCAGTCCATGTTTGGCACTACTTTTCAAAAAAAATCTGTTTTCTCAAACGATTTGCCGGATTTGGACTCTTTGGTTCAGATTTAGAACCGACACACAAATCGAGTCCGAACTGTAGAGTGAAGCCCCCACGGGCGCGTCTACAGCAAGCTTCTAAGCACAAATGCTCAAGAGAGATGATTATAGAGAAAGAGAGATTTTAGAGAGAGAGAGGCTCCCAAACTTTCTAACCTTCCAATATATGAGATATGGCCTCTATATATTGCAATATACAAGCCTCAGGTCAAAAATATCTGATTTAGAGACAGCTGGCACAATGTAGGACAGCTGGAGGAGAAATATCTGCAAATTCTGAGCTTTCTGGACATTTGTGGCCAACCGGCCACATTGTTGGCCGACCAGATATTAATGGTGGCCGACAAGGGTCACTTTTGGCCGACCTATGGCCAGCAAACTCCATTTGTGGCCGGCACCCTCCTCCAGTGGCCGACAGCAAAAACTGGTCCTTCGCCTCGACTTCAAACAAGCATAACTCCTTCATCTGAACCCCTTTCCAGGTCATTCTTTAGCCTAAACTGAAGCCCCAGAAGTCTTATTTCCAATGGTGGCAGCTTCACATCAAAATTCCAAGTGTTCTAAGAGATATCACTCTTTTAGTGAAGACTACTCAGTTTCAGTCCAACCGGATTGATGCCTAACTTTAACCAGCCATATCTCCCTCATCTGGCCTCGACTTGAGGAGATTCTTGAATGTAAAATGCAGCCCCAGAAGTCCACTTTCCAATGGTGGTGGCCTCATAGCTGAAATCCAAGTGTGAAAATGGATAGGCCCGATTTAGCGAAGGCTACCCGACTCTCTCTCTTAACGGTTTATGCTCATCTTCTACCCCAACTTGGTTTCTTCCCTCTCCTCCAATTTTCTTCAACTCTAAACCGCTAAAAAAGATGTTTTGAAAGATTTTTCAAAGAGTTCACCTCTCTTTCATTCATTTCCACTTTGTCCTTACTTGGTTTACCGAAAAGCGCAACATTTAACGAAATGCAAGCTTCGGAACGTTGTAGGAACTCTTTTTTCAAAAATATTTTGAAAGAGAGAGTTTTAAGGTCTAAAATCATTTTAGTTCAAAAATGGGGTGTAAGGTTAGAATTTGACGCTCTCCTTACCGAAGAAATCGAACCTTTGCACAAGATAGCCTACACCATTAAGTAAGCAATCAATGGCACCCAAGTTTTAAGGACTATCAAAAATGGGGTGTCTACAGTTGCCCCTCTTTGACAGAGCTCAAAGTCATGAAATGACGTGAGTGAATGTCAAAGCCCAGAGACGACCCATTTTGACAAGGCCATAAGACTTGGGCAAACAAACAAAATGCAGATGCGGAAACAGATGGTTGCGCCCGTAGGCTACCTACATATCCCTTTGTCGGGAATCAAATCAGCATAGTTCAAGGGTAGGATGCAAAATGATACACAATATAACAAAACAATACAGACGATATGCAATGCAATGAAACAATGCACATGATATACAATGTAATTGAATTATCAAACCACAAATAGTGTAAAACCACACAAATACTATAAAGGGATAGAGATGCAACATCAAACTACGTTTAACACAGAAAAGGTGCCAAAATCCTCAAACCACAATTCTGTTAGTAGAATAGGCGTGTGCACATGCAGAACTATGTGTTTCGCAGAAAGAATACAAGTAATTGGGTGCAATGATATAAGTGAGGAATGATTTGCTGAGGAAACATCGTGATCCTAAATGCTGAATGCAACAAAACAAAGTATGATGCAATGGATGCAATGGATGAAGTGAATAAGGCGCGCGGCCAAACCACATTCTGCCTAAAAAAGGCATGGACACAAAACAAAGCACATCTAACATAGAAAAGGTGCCGACACCCTCAGACCACAATTCGCTTAGTGGAATTGGCGCGTACACATTATCACAGAACCATGCTTCAACGAAGGAAAGTATGGGCACATGCCAGACTAAGCTTAACATGGAAATGATGCATGTGATAAAATGGATATGATGCAGTAGATGCATGCGATAGATGCTATATACAATGTGATAAATGTTATGCAACACTTATGATAGATACGATGATGCAGCTAGGAAGTGAAAGTACATTACAGGGCCAATTGGTGATAACTCACCTTATGCTGTTAGGGATCTCCCGTTTTTGCATCTTGCGTTCTCAAACCATAGGTACTACTTTTCTCCCTAGTTATGGTCACTGCTTTCCTTATTCTCCAATAGGGTGACAGACTAGGTTGGTTTAGTGTCCAGAATCGAGGTGCATACATGCTACCTCAACCTATGGGGCTGCCATACAGATTTCAAGCCGAGGATAGACCCCTAGGTATTTAAACCAGACTTTAGTCTCGGAAATTCCGAACCTTTGCTTTCTAGGCATCGGCCATTTGAACTCTAGTTTCCATCGTCTCAATTGATCTCCTAGGAACTCATCGCAAACACAGGCAGGTAGCTATACCAGACCACCAGAAGTCGTTCGGGCATGACAAACACCAAAGGAATTGTATCTTCAGAGGATTTAAGGTCTCCTAGACCAGAGGGTGCACAAGACAAAGCGATGCAGAGTGAATGCACAAAACAGTGCTATACAGGTGCACAAAATAGTGCGATGCAAGAGAATGCACAAAACAGTGCTATACAGGATACAAAAAATAGTGCGATGCAGGTGAATACATAAAATAGTGTGATGCAGTGTGCACAAAATAGTGGATGCAGGGCACACAAAACAGTGCGATGCAACGCACAAACAAGTGCAGGTAAGGTGCGCAAAACAGCGCGAGCAATGCACTAACAAGTGCAGGTAAGGTGCGCAAAACAGGGGAGCAATGCACTAACAAGTGCAGGAAGGGTGCGCAAAATAGTGCGAGCAATGCACTAACAAGTGCATCAAGGGTGCATAAAAAAGCGCGAGCAATGCACTAACAAGTGCAGGAAGGGTGCGCAAAATAGCGCGAGCAATGCACTAACAAGTGCAGGTAAGGTGCGCAAAAAAGTGCGAGAAATGCACAAGATAGTACGATGCACAAGAAAGCGCGAGTGTAATACACAAAGAAGTGCGAATACGTCCAAACGCGCCTCACGCGAGTGGAGAAAGAGGGAATAAGTGTGCAAGAAAGTGGGAATTTAAGTTGCACAAAAAAGTGCGATGTGCAAGAAAGCGCAAGTGTAAACTTCACAAAAAAGTGTGATGCGCAAGAAAGTGCGAGTGTAAACGCAGGATTTTAAGGTCTCCTAGACCAAAGAATGCACAAGACAGTGCGAGTGATACACAACCACAAGGGTGCACAAGACAGTGCGAGTGACACACAACCACAAAGTGCACAAGACAGTGCGGGTGAGATGAAATTGTGAAATAGATGCACCGAGTAAGATTATTGCGAGATAGATGCACGATGTTAATTGAAAGCATGTTCTATGCATGAAACAACCATATTATATGCAAGAGACAAAAACATATTCTATGCAACACTGAAAGCATATTCTATGCATGAGACAGGCACATTCTATGCAACATTGAAAGCATATTCTATGCAAGAATCATAAACGATGCGCGGTATGGATGCAACAGAAGTGTATATGAAAATGGCACCTTCTATGCAATAGAAGAGCATCAAACATGTACTTTGGTGGCTCCGATTTACCTCTCGGAGGACTGCACAATGTGCTTAACTCAAAAAGGACACACCTTGTTCATGTTGGCGAGGGGTAACATCTGCATGCTGTTGTAATTGCCATTCTGACTTAAAGTAGGCTTGAGCTTGAGCTTGAGCTTGAGCTTGAGGTAGAGGCACACTCATACTTCAGAGAAAGGCGAGGCCTAAGAAGATGCACCTAGAATGCAGTCTCGAAATTTGCTGAAGTTGAAACAAACTCGGATGCTCCGAATTTCCCTCTTTTCTTTTGCCTTGCAGTTTGGAACCTATATAGCTTCAGATAGGTCCTGGTTTTATTGCTCTCACATGACCTGGGTTGAACCCTACAGTTTTATGAAAGAACAAATCTTGTTTTGCACATATGTTGAGAACGGCATAGCACTCTGAGCACAAAACGATTTATTTTTGCAATTGAGTTAGAGAAATGAATTCTTGGCCGGGTATCGAGCCTACGACTGACTACAACACACCACAACTCAACAAAGGACAAACAAAGGTAAAACAACCTAAACACATCTATTTACACTCGAAACGACTCAAAACAAGAATCGAGACAAACAAAAACAGCAAACACGACATTTGAATGTGTTACAAAGGCGAGAGACCTTTCAGTTCATGGGCAGCTCACAACTTCTCCAGGTAATGTTCCCCACCCTTTCTCATTTGTGATTCTCACATCACTTGGCACTCAATCGCTTTTTTCTCCAAAAAGCCCTTTCCTCACTTTTTCTCTCAATGCACATCTCTCTATTCTTCAATCTCTCTTATTTTTTATCCCTCCCCTGGGTGGTTGATGGATAAGCAAGAAGTTGTCGACTCTTGCCCCTAGTATTCTACTAGATTCTCCTTCTTGATATCGGTTGACGATGTGCTCAGCTTAGCTTAACCGAGATGAATTACAGCATGTCCCACTGGCCAGGTATACAATTGATTGGTCTCACACATTGTATTTTCTATGTCCCTATTCCGGGTCAGATGCCAGTTTGAGTGTGATCGTTCCAGATAAGGGAACCGAATATCTAGTTCCATTTCCAGTTCGTGCTTCGCACTTGGCTTGATACCTCGCTGCTTGGAGGATGAGAGAGCTTTCGGCCCTTTGCTGGTTAGCTTCAGTTGTGCCTTTTCTGGTGAATATGGTGCCTTTTTCGGCAAATATGGTGCCCTTTTCTAGCAAAAAAACTAACAACGGGGCAAAGACAGAAAACCTGACTCAACTGTGCCCCTAGTTCATCATTTTGACCATTTTTTGTTTTTGGTTTTCTACTAAAACAAATTTGACTAACATGAGAGTTGGATTAATATACTTATTCGATTTTCTGATTTGAAATCATGCAAGTCAGGCTATGAGTACTGAAAATTTTCCTTTTTTGGATCCAAGAAATGGTTTAGCATTAGAAAAAAATGAAATAATTTTCTAAAAAATTAGTCAACCTCATTAAAAATTCTCAAAAACTGTTTTTGCAAACGGCCATTGCTTGACCAACATAGAATTTACTTTTGAGATACACAACTTCAGATCTGAACTTGAATTGTCTTGCAGCTAAATCTTCCAACGGAATAGAACAACTGAATTTGAACAAAGACAGGCCAATTTTCACATGGATAAGATAGCCGAGTTTGAACAAGGATAAACTAATCACTATGGATGAGCCAAGCAGACTGAAAATGGTTGGGGCCGAACTTCAAGATGAAGTTTCCTACGTATCCTAAACATGGGAATTAGGCCTGACGTAGTTCCAGGTTGAGGTTCACTCAGGTGTTGACACTTTCCTTTTGTGCTCTAACTTTTGCCAAGGCCGCCCTTTCGGGTTTTCAACCTTGCGAGCTCTGTTTTTCTTTTCTTTTCATTTGTTCTTCTTTTCTTCTTCTTTTCTTTTCTTTTCTCTTCTTTTCATTTTTTCATTTTTGTTCTTTTCTTTTTCTTGCTTTAACTTTTGCCTGGGTCGCTCTTCTGGGTTTTCGGCCCAGCGAGCCTCTCAAGGATAAAAAAGTTTAACTTGTTCATGTTGATTGATTTTGAGATCTCAAAGCCATATGCATCTAGGAGAATGGCTGCTATTTGTTGATGATGTAGAAGCCTATTTAATCGGGTCTAAATTTGCCCCTAGTGTTGCGGATAGGAACTCGATTGTCCTTTAACAATAAACTTTCTTCTCTCCATTTCTCAGATTTGGCTTTCTTGCCAGTCTTCATTGGTTTGCGAAATGACCTATCTTTTGAATCTTTGAGCACATCTGACATTATTGTTGCCCCTAGTTTAAGAGCTACTGATCTAGCTTTGCAGGCTTCCTTTGATAACATCTGAACTTCTTGATTTGACTTTCTTGCCCCTAGTTTAAGGGATATTTCCAAGTCTAGCCTGGCCGGCCTCCTATTGTGGTTGGCCGTTGAACATTCTGAATCCAAGTTCAAGGTTTGAAAGCAAAAGGGGTCGAGTCTTGAGGCTGAGAGCGATCCTGTGCTGCACAATCTCAAGATCAATTCCACGCATGTCTTCGCAGGACCACACAAAACATTTTTTGAAATCTTTTAAGAAAGTGACTAGTCGCGAGTGAAGGCAGTGTAGAACCAATCTGGACTAAGCCAGGATCCTTCTCAGTAGTCACATTAACAAACATGATCTCATTCATTAAGGGCATAACATGCCTCTCTTTCTCTCAGTTGATCAAATTTTTGCAAATCCCAAGGAATTCCTTCATCTTTGTTTTCATCACAGTGTTAGAAAAGTTTTGAAAAACTTTGGTCAATGCAATAATTTCAAGGCACAGAAAAGTAGGTGAAAAGCACTTCCATTTCATTTAGATCTTCTGGCACAACTGGCTCCATAGCAGAAACAAACTCAAAAGAAAGAGTGTAAAAGACAAACACAAAAAGATAGTGATGTTCGAGGTAACACCCCGAAATCACCTGACTCCGACACAACAGGACTAACTCAATACAACAAGGTAGACTCAATACGACACAATAGAATTGACTCAATACCCAAGTTAGAAAGTAAAGTAAACAACATTCGCAAATTGCTCAAAATAGTGCGTGCCATCCCCACATCTGTAGTAAAATGAGCACCATCAACAGGTGGTCCATCCCCCGATTACATAGTCACATTATCTCCCAAGTTCATCGATCCAGTGCCAATAGACTTTGTGGGACCTGGCGCGACGATGACCTCATTGTCAATCAGATCTTGTATTTCATGGTGAAGACGAAAACAAAGGTCAGTGTCATGACCGGTTTGTTGATGGAAGGCACGGTACTTGGCAGCATCACGCTTAACTGGAAGCGGATCTGGGAGAGGCCGAGGTTCTAAGGGTTTGAGATGGCCCTTTTTGATCAACACGCCTATGGCTTTGGATAAGGACATATAAAGTGAGGTGAAGACCCTTTGGCCTCGGGGTTGATGACTCAAGGTTTGTGGAGTTATGGATGTACCAGCAAAGGGGTTGGTAGGTATTGACTGGGTTTGATGATCTCTTCCGAGTATAGGATTGGAGTTGAAATGGGGCGTTTCTGGTACAACATCCGTTTTTCGGGCTTGCCCCATCATTCGAAATGCTCCCAACTTGAGCGATGAAAGTGTCATCCACAATTTTTGCAACAACTACGAGCACTTGCTGTTTGTTCAGTCCTTCAGCTTTCAAAGCCTCAACAACCCACTGAAGATGTTGATAGGGACCAATGCTTGCCCCTACCTTGTTCTTACCACTTGCCTCCACTTTGCCAAGGGATTGGGCTTCTTCCAATGCAGCCTGTCCCAAGATTGGAGAGCTTTTTGGCATGAAATTTCTGGCATGTGATGTGGTCAATGATGGAGCCAAAATCCTAAAGGCTGAATCTGCCATAGTTCTCTGAAGATCTTCAATCATTCTCATCAGCTCAGAAGTAGTGGGTTCACTGGTTTGATATGATTGGGGTTCAAGGGCATCCATCATGTATAAGTCCATGCTTTCTGGGATAAACACCTCAGGCTTGGGTAGATGGGTCGGGGTGTATATACTAGGATTGTAGGCGGATGAGAGTGTATGGATGAGGTTAAGGTATGGATGAGGTACTTGGTCATTGGGGTTTTGAGGTAGAGCTATCGTCTGGTTATCGATGAGATTCTGGACCTCATGACGAAGGAGGTAGCAACAATCGGTGCCATGATCGCGCTGCTGATGATACACACAGTATTTGGTGGGGTTATGTCTGGCAGGGAGTGGGTCAGGCAAAGGATGAGGATCGAGGGGTTTGAGATACCCTCTTTCCATCAAGACTTTTAGTGCGCTGGTTAGGCTCATATAGAGGGGTTAAAAGTTCTGCCTTGAGATCGGGCTGGGCTGGCTGTTTGTAGGCTTGATTTGGCAAAAGGGTCGGCTATGGTGATTGTGTTGACTTCAATGGATTTGGGAATAGTGCTACCGCTAGCATTGGTACTCCTGGAAGTCACCCTCCTTGTCGGTTCACTTGTTCTGGGAATAATCCCTCTGTTACATGCATTCTCGATTTGAACCCCCAATTCATGCAAACTTTTGAAAGTGAATAGTGGAGTGGAGTGACTATTAACTTTTGCAACATATCATGCTCAAGGTTCTGCACCACTATCCGCACTTGGTCCCTCTTAGAAGGGTGATCTGTCGTCTGTGCTGCCTTTGCTCTCCATCTTGCAATGTAGAATTCTGGTGGGTTACTTCAAGGTCTTGGGTGGTTATTTCAACTTGGGTATTGTAAGAATACTGATCGACAAATGCCTCAGCCAATTCTTCCCAGTTTTGCTTCACTGTATCTTCCAACTTGGCGTACCAAGTGCCTGCTATACCTGACAGGGTTCTTCCATACAGAGAGAGTACATGCATCGCACACACGCACGCTTATTACAACAGTTGGCCCTCTCGACGGAGGGTTCGAATAATAAGCTAATTAGCTAATCTAAGCTAATTAAACTAATTATTACATCACAAAACTAATTAACTAACAAGTTAACTAATTATGTAAAAAACGAAGCTAATTAACTAACAAATTAACTAACTAGTTATTACAATACAAATAGGCAGCTAAACGCATTAGCTACTTAAGTACAAAACCAAAGCTTAACTAGCTAATCAAATCAGCCTAGTAAAGCAGTAAAGAGATGCCCTCAAAGGGAGAAGAGTGCATGCATGCTCGGTTGCCTCATTCGGAAATCCGTCGCGATGCCCCAATTTGCCTATGTGTTCAGTTGTTCTTAGAACTTTGCACAAAGCTCTAGAAAGCTTCAACTTCACCATGGGAACCTGTAGGAACATGGCCGACCAGTTGTTGATGGGGGAGACCACCTGCCAACCACTTTTCTTTGCTGCAGACCAGAAAAAGTGGTCGGCCAGCTAGTTTCACTAGTCACCGACCGCTTTTGTCAGACTTCAGCTTTGTCGCAACAGAGAGCAAGAAAGGACATGGCAATGTATTTCCAAGATATGTGTGCACAACCACCCTCCCTGTCATTTCATAAGCTCAAGGGAGTGTGGTTCTCGACCCTCGGGCCACCAATCATGCATCTCGATGCATGATGGCCGAGAAGCCAAATTGCACAATTCAATATAAAATGAATGCACAAATAAACACATAAAGCCTTGAGCTCTATGATGTATGATCAAGAGGGTCAGCGACCGAGAATTGAGGCACGTTTCATAACTTCAAGTATGAAACGTCCCTCGTTTCTCGTGTTTGGACTAACACTTAATCCAAACACAATGCAAGCAACAACATGCATAACACAATGCAATGTAACATGGCGTACACAATGCAAAGAATAACATGGCATACACAATGCAAAGAACAACATGGCATACGCAATGCAATGTAACATAAGCAGGCAAACGATATGGCATAAACAATGCTAAGAACAACATGGCATACTCAATGCAATGTGACATAAGCATGCAAAGAACATGGCATACACAATGCTAAATGCTAATAACAACATGGCATACTCAATGCAATGTAACATAAGCATGCAAGCAACATGAAAATAAACATGCTAAATGGACTTAAACCAAATGTGGACAGACCTCAGCCATGCCCAAATCAGTGACCAGAATGCTAAGAAATGAAGGCACGAAAGCATATACAAGCATGCGCATGCATTGGCCTATCAACTAGGCATAAGAGCACAACCCTCAAGAGTGCTCAAGGAGTGATAAACATGGGAGTGTAACAACACTATAAGCTCTGAAATAAGGTACGAAATGATGCCAAATCATTCAAACAACATAAGTATAGCATACTAGAGTCCTTAAGGCATAAGGCTAGCAAAGAGGACTACAAAGGGGGCATGCAACACATGGCACAAATGCATGAACCAATCATGGAAAAAGCTCAAATAGGTCTAAACAAGGACCAAAACATGCTGAGATGGGGCTCAAATGTCCAAGCATGCATGCATACAAGCTAGGCCACAAGCAAGGCAACAAGGCACAACCCTTAGAGGCACTCAAAGAGTGAAATAAATAAGAATATAGCAATACTGTAAGCTCTGAAATATCATGATAAATGATGCCAAATCGTACACACGATGCAAATGAAGCATGGCATGGTGCTCAAAACTCAAAGCTAGCAAGGCCAATTGCACTACAGCTATGCAAAACATGAAGCATATGGTCGAGGCAACCCAAAAGAGTCTTAGAGCATGTCAAAATGAGTCTAAAAGATACATTTAAGGAAGCCAAAACAAGCTTGCATGAAGGCATAAGGCATGGTGCATACAAGGCCAAAAGGAAAGTTTACACTACACCTATCAAGACCAAGCATGATATGACTTAACCAACAAAAATCAGAGTTATGTCACGGCAAAATAACCCCCAAAACACATTGAAATGATAGCTCGCAAGCTTAGGCATGAAGGCATACACAATGGCTCATGTTTAAGGCATAAAGGACCAATCCTTCAAAGCATTCAAAGAGTGACAAATGTGAGTGTATGACCACACTACATGTACTAAAATCACATTTCAAATGATGCCAAATCATGGAAATAGTCCAAGCAATGCATGCTGATGGACTCAATACACAAAGCTAATAAGCAAGATTGAACCATGGCTATACAAAGCAATGCATGCATGACCAAAACAACATAAATTAGAGCTTAAGAATGCTAAAACATGGACAAAAGCTTCTCAAAGTTAAGCCAAAATCGTGTTAGAATGATAGTTTAAAGCATGATTCACATTAGGCTAGTAAATGGAATTGCACTACAAGTGCATGGAGCATGCATGGGGCTATCAAACCAAACCTTAACAGAGGTATATCATGGCAAAACAACACCAAGAACATGCTGAGATGGATTTAAAGCAAGCTAGAAAGACATGCTCAAACATGAGGCATTCAAAGCTAGTTTGCAACATTTACACTGCAAGTGTATAAAGCATGCATGAGGTGACAAAACCAAATCAAAATAGTGGTATGCCATGTCAAAATAATCCCAAATACAAGCTAAGAACAAGTCAACACAAGCTTAACAAACATGCTCACACATGAGGCACATAAAGCAAGCTTACAAAACACAAGGAGAGGGGATGACCCTCTCCTATTTGGGACCTCAAAACACCATTTCCACCACTGAAATTCCTCTGAGTTTCAGTGGTGAGAAGGCCAAAACAAGGTGGTCCCAATAGCTTAAAAGGAAAGTACAAAACAAGGCCAAACAAGGCTCAAGAGGGGGTAGACCACCCCCAACACCAACAAGGCCTTAAACAAACATGTTAAGGACTGAAAAATAGAACTTTTTGGAGTTTAAAGTTAGGTCTAAAACAACATCCAAGTAGGGCCAAAAGCTTAAGCAAAAATAAGGGTTTAAGAGGTTAGTTTCTCACCCTTGTAGAACAACTCTAGAGCAACAACTCCAGCAGCTTTTTCTGACCGAAACCAGTCCAAAAACTTCAAAAACAACTTCAAGGGACCTCAACTCCAAGAGTATGGTGTTTCACTATGTGTATGTGTGTTAAAGTGTGATAAAAAGGCACTTTGGAAGCACAAATGTGAAGCAAAGAGCAAGATAGAGACAAATGTGTATCTATATCTCTCAAGCACCAAAATTTGAACCTAGAGGTGGGAGTGAAGGCCTCCCTCTTATAGAAAAATAAAGTGTAAGCTTGTTGGACAAGCTTTGGCCTAAAGCCATCCCTCCATACACGTGTATGGAGGATCACTTCTGTGCCCTCCAACTGTTACAGCTGGCTAAAAAATATCTCCAAAAAGGTAATGGAAACTTGCCGACCACTTGAAGTGGTCAGCCAGCTACTTACACTGGTCGGCCGACCAGTGGAAGTGGTTGGCCATGGAAGGGGGGGATGGTCTGCAGCATGAATGAAAGGTGGTGGTGTGTTGGCCGACCAGAAAAGGTGGTCAAAAGACCAAGAAAACCAGTTAGCCGACCAGAAAACTGGCTGGCAGGAAGGAAAATGGTCTCCAAGGAGAAGAACTGGTCTCCCAACCTTGTACCACCTTCCAAACAAGGAAAACAAGGTTTGTACCAAAACCAAACCAAAAGGGATGCAAGACAAGAGTTCGGGAGGTAAGGCGCGTGGCCGGAAGCCTCGAAAACTAGTCTACGGGCATCAAAAGTGGTCTATGACCAAAAAAAGTGGTCTCCCAGACCACAATGGCCGTCTAGGTAGAGGCAACAAGGCATGGTTCAAAAACCAAGCCAAACGGAGAACATTAAGCGGTCCCGAGACAAGGCACACGACCGAAGGCTCCAAAAATCAGAAACTAGTCTCCAAGGGAAAAAAAGTGGTCTACGAGCACAAAAAGGTGGTCTACAGACCTCCCACTCCTTCCAGGGAAGGAAAACAAGGCTTGATCCACAAACCGAGCCAAAACACAAAGAGTTCAGAGGACTGGAGGCAAGGGACTCAGCCGAAAACTCTGAAAACTCGAAACATGCAAAAACATGAATAGTCACCGAGCGCTCAATTGATGACGTCTGAGTCTTAAGGTCGGTCAAAAATGCGGGTGGAACGTGCGCAACAACGCATGTGAAGAGTACATGACAATGCGGGTGGAAGGGGTGCATAACCATACGAGTGGAACGTGCGTGACAACACATGTGAAGAGTGCATGACAATACAGATGGAAGGGGTGCATGACAATGCGGATGGAAAGGGTGCATGACAATGCGAGTGGAACGTGCGCGACAACGCATGTGAAGAGTGCATGACAATGTGGGTGGAGGGGGTGCATGACAATGCAACCTAAGTGTACGCATAACAATGCGAGTGGAATGTGCACGACAATGCATGTGAAGAGTGCATGACAATGCGGGTGGAACGTGCATGACAACGCATGTGAAGAGTGCATGACAATGCGGGTGGAAGGGGTGTACGACAATGCAACCTAAGTGTGCGCATAACAATGCGGGCTAAACGTGCGTAACAACGCATATGAAGAGTGCATGACAATGCAGGTAGAAGGGGTGCATGACAATGCAACCTAAGTGTGCACATAACAATGCGAGTGGAATGTGTGCGACAATGCATGTGAAGAGTGCATGACAATGCAGGTGGAAGGGGTGCATGACAATGCAACCTAAATGTGCGCATAACAATGCGGGCGAAACGTGCATGACAATGCATGTGAAGAGTGCATGACAATGCGGATGGAAGGGGTGCATGACAATGCAACCTAAGTGTGCGCATAACAATGCGGGCGAAACGTGCGTGACAACGCATGTGAAGAGTGCATGACAATGCGGGTGGAAGGGGTGCATGACAATGCAACCTAAGTGTACGGATAACAATGTGGGCGAAACGTGCGTGACAACGCATGTGAAGAGTGCATGGCAATGCGGATGGAAGGGGTGCATGACAATGCAACCTAAGTGTGCGCATAACAATGCAGGCGAAACGTGCGTGACAACGCATGTGAAGAGTGCATGACAATGCGGGTGGAAGGGGTGTATGACAATGCAGCCTAAGTGTGCACATAACAATGCGGGCAAAACGTACGTGACAACGCATGTGAAGAGTGCATGACAATGCGGGTGGAAGGGGTGCATGACAATGCAACCTAAGTGTGCGCAGAACAATGTAGGTGGAACGTGTGCGACAACGCATATGAAAAGTGCATGACAATGCGGGTGGAAGGGGTGCATGACAATGCAACCTAAGTGTGCCCATAACAATGCGGGCGAAACGTGCGTGACAACGCATGTGAAGAGTGCATGACAATGTAGGTGAAGTGAATGTATGCTCCATGCAACATTAAGATGCGTATTTTATGCCAAGGTGGGAAGTGCACATTCTATGCAAGAAGGTTAAAACGTGCTCCATGCAATGTACATACTCTATGCAAAATAATTAACGACGTACATCTAATGTAACGTGTATATTCTA
The DNA here is from genome assembly GCA_025200525.1 of Camellia lanceoleosa. Classification (NCBI taxonomy): domain Eukaryota; kingdom Viridiplantae; phylum Streptophyta; class Magnoliopsida; order Ericales; family Theaceae; genus Camellia; species Camellia lanceoleosa. The sequence goes on along the minus strand of CM045761.1, from coordinate 186,522,025 downwards.
TGCGACGACAAGAATAAGTATAGTACAAGATGCATTTATGGAGTATGTGTGATGACATGATACATGTTACAGGCAATGTAGAGCATTATGTCTAGGGAACGCAATAAACAAACAAAGTGGCGCTTTAGAAAGCACCTCACGGAGTGAGTGGCGATGAACCGCTCTACTTTGATGGGGATCTCCCCTTGTGTTCCTCGAACTCTTACCTTCAACTCACAGTATAAAGGTTCTATTATGCGGACAAAGGGTAACCTCTGTATGTAGAAACCACAGATGCCGCTTTTCTTCCCGACCATATTCAAAACTTTTCCTATATTCTCCAACGGGGTGACAGACTAGGTTGGTTCAGTATCCAAAATTGAGGCGCGCACATGCTATCTCAACCTATGGGACTTCCATACAGATTTCAAGCGGGGGATACACCCCTGGGTATTTAAACCAGATTTTAGTCTCAGAAATCCTGAACCTTTGTGTGCTAGGCAACAACCATTCAAACTCTAGTTTCCACCGTCGCAATTGGTCTCCTAGGAACTCATTGCAAACACGACCAAGATGCCCCTGGCAAGGACTGGTATTCGGGAGAGCACTTCTGATTGCCATTCTGGCTTTGAAACAAGCTTGAGCTTGGAGTAGAGGCACACTCATACTTCGGAGCATTGACCAGATCTGAAGAGGTACATCCAGAATACAACCTCGGAAAATTTTGAAGTCGAAACAAACTCAGATGCTCGACGTTTTCCCTCTTTTCTTTTGCTTTGCAGTCTGGAACCTATATAGCTTTAGGTAGGCCCTGATTCTACTATTCTCACAAAACCTGGGTTGAACCCTACAGTTTATGAAAGAAAGAAACCTATTTTTCACAAATGTGGAGAATGGCACAGCACTCTGAGCACAAAACGATTTATTTTTGAAATTGAGAGTGAGAATAAGTTTTCAACTGGGTATTAAGCCTACGACTGACCACAGTCAAAACGACTCAATTAAAGGAAAAAACAAAGGTAAAACAACCTAAACACATCTATACACACCCAAAATGTCTCAAAACAAGAATCGAGACAAACAAAAACACACACACACACAACACTCAGATGTGTCCCAATGGCAAGAGACCTCTCAGTGCATGAGGAGCCAGTTTCTTCGGGTATTGTTTCCCACCCTTTCTCATTTGTGATTCTCACATCACTCTGGCACTCAATCTCTATTTTTCTGAAAAGCCCTTTTTCTCACTTTTCTCTCCACGCACATCTCTCTATTCTTTAATCTCTCTTCTTTTTTTTATCCCTCCTCTGGATGGTTGATGGATAAACAAGAAGTTGCAGGCTCTTGCCCCTAGCATTCTGCTAGATTCTTATTCTCCCACTCAGAACAGTGAGCTTCTCCCACAGAGGGGTTGTGGTGCGGCTGGATGTGCAGCAGATCAACAACTGACATTGGTTGACAATGCGCTTGGCCAGCTCGAATGTGATCAGACCTATCCAAATGAGGGAGTGGAATATCTTGATCCATTCCAGTTCGTGCTTCGTACTTGGCTTGACACCTCCCTGCTCGGAGGATGAGAGAGCTTTCGGCCCTCTGTTGTTAGCTTCAGTTGTGTGCCCCTTTCTGGTAGGTAGAGTGCCCTTTTTGTGCCCCTAGTTCATCATTTTGACCATTTTTTGTTTTTGGCTTCTGCTAAAACAATTTTGACCAAAAAGAGAGTTTGATTAACATGTTTGTTCAACTTTTTGATTTGAAATCATGCAAGTCAGGCTATGAGCACTGAAAATTTTCCTTTTTTTGGGTCCAAGAAATGGTCCAGTTTTGAAAAAAAAAAATGGAACAATTTTCGAGAAAATTAGTCAACCTCAGTAAAAATTCTCAAAAACTATTTTTACAAATGGCCACTGCTCGACCAACACAGAATTTACTCTTGAAATGCACAACCTCAGATCCAAAACAATGGAAAATTGCCCCTTGCCTGAATGGCACTGCACGACACTAAATCTAGCAACGAAAAGTTGCCCCTTGTTTGAATGGCACCACAGCGCACTGTAATCAGTCCTCAAAGTGACGATCACAACCGAACTCTCGGATACAGAGAAGACAAAAATGATCAGAACCATTACATGGACACAGTCGATTTGGAAGTGTTTATGGCTGGACTTCAGAATGAAGTTGCCTACGTATCCCAAACATGGGAATCAAGCCTGATGTAGTTCCAGGTTAAGGTACACTTGGGTATTAACCTCTCCTTTTACGCTCTAACTTTTGCCAAGGCCGCCCTTCCGGGTTTTCAACCTTGCGAGCTATGTTCTTCTTTTCTTTTCACTTCTTTTCAGTTCTTTTCTTCTTTTTTATTCTTTTCTTTCCATCCTTTGTTTTCTTCTTTTCTTTTTTCATTCTTTGCATTTTTTCTTTTTTTGTTCTTTTTGCTTTCTTTTTCTTGCTCTAACTTTTGCCTGGGTCGCCCTTTCGGGTTTTCGGCCCAACAAGCCTCTCAAAGAAAAAGTGTAGCTTTGTCCATGTCGAATGGTTTTGAAATCTTGAAGCCATCTGAATCTAGGAGAATGGCTGATGTTCACTGATGATGTAAAAGTCCATCCGATAGGGGCTGAATTTGCCCCTAGTGTTGTGGATAGGAACTCAATTGTCCTTCAGCAATACTTTCTTCTTTCCTCCATTCTGGGGTTTGGTATTCTTGCCGATCTGCATCAGTTTGCAAAATGATCCATCTTTGGCTCTTCGAGCACATTTGACATTTTTGCCCCTAGTTCGAAGGGTGCTTCTGATCTAGCTTCACAAGCTTCCTTTTGATCATATCTGATCTTCTTGATCTGACATTCTTGCCCCTAGTCCAAGGGTTGCTTCAAATCTGGCCATGCAAGCCTCACATCGTGGTTAACTATTGAACATTCTGAATTAAGGTTCAAGGTTTGAAAGCAAAAGAGGTCGAGTCTTGAGGCTGAGAGTGATCCTACGCTGCACAATCTCGAGAGCGATTCCACACAGGCCTTTGCGGGATCACGCAAACATTTTTTGAAATCTTTTAAGAAAGCGACTAATCGCTCGCGCTGAAGACAATGTAGAACCAATCTGGATCAAGCCAGGATCCTTCTCAGTATTCCCATTAACAAACATGATCTCATTCATTAAGGGCTTAGTATGCCTCTCTTTCCCTCAATTGGTAAAATTTTTACAAATCCCGAGGAATTCCTCCCTCTTTGTTTTCATCACAATGTTCAAAAAGTTTTGAAAAACTTAGGTCAATGCAATGACTTCAAGACACAGAAAAGACATAGTTTTTTAAGTCAAATACTGCCATCTTATTCAGAACTTCTGGCACAACTGGCAGAAGGCAGAAGCAAACATAAGAGTGTGAAAATCACTGCTATTTCATTCAAATCTGTTGGCACAACTGGCTCCAAGGCAGAAACAGACTCAAAAGAAAGGGAAACGACAAACACAAAAAAAAACAAGTGATGTCTGAGGTAACACCCCCGAAATCACCCGACTATAACAAAACAGGATTGACTCGACACAACAAGACAGACCCGACTGACTCAGTATAACAAGACTGACCCAATACCCAAGTCAGAAAGTACAAAAACTAGCATTCGCGAATGCTCAAAATAGTGCGTGCCATACGCCACATCTAGAGTAAACTATGTGCTGCCCTTAGGTGGTTCATCTCTCGATCACATCACATTATCCCCTAGGTTCACTGATCCAATGAAGATAGACTTTGCTGAGCTTGGTGGGATTATGACCTCGTTGCCAAACAAATCCTGCACTTCGTGGCGAAGACGAAAGCAATTGTCGGTGCTATGACCAGTTTGTTGATGGTAGGCACAATACTGGGTAGCATCATGACCGGGTGGAAGACGACCAGGGAGAGGTCGAGGCTCGAGGGGTTTGAGATGGCCTTTTTCAACGAGGATTTGAAGAGCCATGGACAAAGGCATATAGAGGGCATGGAAGACCCTCCGACCTCGGGGTTGATACTTCGAGGTTTGTGGATTTTTGCTAGATGCACCAGCAAAGGGATCGACAGTTCCTGACTTGGTTTTCTGATCTCTTTCGAGTGCAGGATTAGAGCTAACAGGATCATTTCTGGTACGACGGCCCTTCTCTTGGTTTGCTTCTTGATTCAAACTGCCCTTATTCTGAGTGGCGAAAGTGTCATCCACAGTTTTTGCAATAACTGCGAGCACTTGCTGTTTGTTCAGTCCTTCGACTTTCAAAGCCTCAACAGCCTGCAGAAGGTATTCATGGGGATCAATGCCTACTCCTAACTTGTTCTTACTGCTTGCCTCAACTTGGTCAAAGGATTGGGTTTCCATATCAGTGCGAAGCCCGGTTGTTGTCGACATGTCATTGCCCAAACTTGGGGTGGTTTCAGGTTGGCCAATTTCAATTACAATTCGTCCTAGGAGTGGGGAGTCTTCTGGTGTGAAATTTTTAGCATGTGATATGGTCGATGGCGGAGCCGATAGTCTAAAGGCTAGATCATCCACAGTTCTCTGAAGATCGCTGATCATTCCCATCAGCTCAAAAGCAGTGGGCTCAAGGGTTTGAGATGATTAGGTTTCCAAGACTGGATGTGTGGTAGGTGCCCCAGATGGGCGTTGCATTTCAGCATCGGTCTCACCCTATATGGCGATTCCTTGGTTTAATGTTGCTACTGTGGCCACAACCTCTTCCGAACTCTGCACCATCACGGTCTGCTAAGTTTGGACAAAGGTGATATGGCTGGTGACTGTCGGATCAGATGAATCGGTAAGCCCTGACTGGCCTTTCTTTGCCTTGCCTCAGTGAAGGAACACTGGTTGCTCTGAAACTTTGACCTGACAAAGTCTATCAACACAAGTCCAATGCACTCGGGGGGTATTGGAGCCTTATGAAGCTATAGTTCCAAGACTACCTAGCAAAAGAGAAAACAGGCAACATCTCAGCCCTATTTCATCGAGCAGAATCTGAGCACAGGTGAATGATCATTTCTCTTGAACTCTATCCAAAATTTTGCCTGTAAACTGATACCCTCAGGTAAAACTGATTCTTCACATACTGATGCCCGCAGGCCTGATACCCAGACTTGTAAACTGATACATGCTTTCCCAGTAGAGGCACACTCTAAAAGCACATAGCAAGCAAATGAGAGCCAAAACACCCCTATGGAGGGGTAGGGTTTTCCTTTCCTATTTTGTCAGGAGCTAGGGTTTCACTGCGCACGCAGTGGTTTCAAACAACCTACAATCGGGTAAGCAACCTGTCCTAGTTTGGAATAGTCACTATGGATTCCGATATGCACTAGGTCGAATGGTCGAAAAGGGTGCCCCAGTAACAACCAGGGTTTGTGTTTCCATCGTGGCAGAGCCCGTAACCGGTCAACCTTATGGCACGCAGCCTTCAGCAAACCGTTCAAGAATAGCAGACGGCGAACACGGTGTCTTAGGCGCACCAATGCAAATGCAATGCAAAGAAACACATAAGTGTAGTCAAAACAAGATATCATGAATTCGAGTCAAGTTCTCTAAATTCGCAGCAGAGTCGCCAGAAACTGTAGATTGCCCCGAGAACTCCCAGCTCCACGCGCGAGGGCGCAAAATCGTTTGTTCTTTAGCTACTATAGTTCGGACTCGTGTCACGGTTCTGAATCTAATCTCACAAAGTACAATGTGAGACCGATAAATCACTAAAGAGTCCAAATCCGACAAATCATTTTGGAAAACTGATTTTAATAAAGAAGTGTCAAACATGGACTGCTTTGCCAGATACAGAGTCGCCACCTAAATGTTTTATTTTTGAGAAATTTAGGAAACCCTGACTCGTGCCTAAGGCCACGTGTCCGTCATCACCAAACTTGCCTTAGCTCGGGAACTTGGGTACGAGAGGGGAAGGTCATGCAATGAGCACCCTCACTCGCCCAATCAAAGAGCGGCCTTTACTAACATGATATGTTGTTTCTGAAAACACATGTGTTCTTATTCCGATTATTAACCTAGAATTACTATGTGATGCGCACAGTATACAAGTATAGACTAGATTGTCTAAGTTGGAACAAAACATTTCATGTTCGTTTGTTTGAAAACGGTTTGAAGTTTGCTACTCGCAAGTAGGCTAAGTCGTGGTTTTGCCACCCTCAAGTGGGCTTAAAACTTGCATTTCGATGAATCGTTCCAATTCAAGCAATCTAACCTTCACCCACAGGCATTCATGCAATTAATCACTTAAGCAGTAAGCCTCATGGCAAGCATGCTAGCATGGCAACACTTATACACATGCAAGGATGCTAAAGCGTAAACACTCACAGTGTACTCCGAGCCAAAACAAAGAACTAGTTAGAAATCACGCAAGATCCTAGTTCATGTTAAGATGGCTAATGCAACACATGCAAAAATGCAGCTAAAATAGGCTCGGCTAGTCTAAGATGTCATGTGAATGCAACTTGATAACATGCTGTTGAACACGTATTCAAGTAAATGTATTGAAATACAATGCAGTTAGTATGATGCGCCCAGCCCAGTGCATGCAATACAGATGAATGGATGCACGCATACAAAGCATAAGGATGCTAATTGAAATATGTCCTAAAACTAACCATCGTAAGCGGTTAAGTAAAAGGGAGAAAGAAATGGAGGTTGGAAGACATGCATCGCACACACGCACGCTTATTACAACAGTTGGCCCTCTCGACAGAGGGTCCGAATAATAAGCTAACTAGCTAATCTAAGCTAATTAAACTAATTATTACATCACAAAACTAATTAACTAACAAGTTAACTAATTAAGTAAAAAAACGAAGCTAATTAACTAACAAGTTAACTAACTAGTTATTACAATACAAATAAGCAGCTAAACGCATTAACTACTTAAGTATAAAACCAAAGCTTAACTAGCTAATCAAATCAGCCTAGTAAAGCAGTAAAGAGATGCCCTCAGAGGGAGAAGAGTGCATGCATGCTCGGTCACCTCATTCGGAAATCCGTTGCGATGTCCTAATTTGCCTCTGTTTTCAATTGTTCTTAGAACTTTGCACAGAGCTCCAGAAAGCTTCAACTCCACCATGGGAACCTATAAGAACATGGCCAACCAGTTTTTGATGGGGGAGACCACCTGCCGACTACTTTTCTTTGCGGCAGACCAGAAAAAGTGATCGGCCAACCAGTTTTTGCTGCACTTCTCCAGTTTGCTGCAACAGAGATCAAGAAAGGGCATGGCAATGTATTTGCAAGATATGTGTGCACAACCAACCTTCCTATCATTTCATAAGCTCAAGGGAGTGTGGTTCTTGACCCTCGAGCCACCAATCACGCATCCTCGATGCATGATGGCCGAGAAGCCAAATTGCACAATTCAATGTAAAATGAATGCACAAATAAACACATAAAGCCTTGACCTCTATGATGTATGATCAAGAGGGTCGGCGACCGAGAATTGAGGCACGTTTCATCACTTCAAGTATGAAACGTCCCTCATTTCTCGTGTTTGGACTAACACTTAGTCCAAACACAATGCAAACAACAACATGCATAACACAATGCAATGTAACATGGCGTACACAATGCAAAGAAGAACATGGCATACACAATGCAAAGAACAACATGGCATACGCAATGAAATGTAACATAAGCATGCAAATGATATGGCATACACAATGCTAAGAACAACATGGCATACTCAATGCAATGTGACATAAGCATGCAAACAACATGGCATACACAATGCTAAATGCTAATAACAACATGGCATACTCAATGCAATGTAACATAAGCATGCAGGCAACATGCAAATAAACATGCTAAATGGACTTAAACCAAATATGGACAGACCTCAGCCATGCCCAAATCAGTGACCAGAATGCTAAGAAATGAAGGCACGAAAGCATATACAAGCATGCGCATGCATTGGCCTATCAACTAGGCATAAGAGCACAACCCTCAAGAGTGCTCAAGGAGTGATAAACATGGGAGTGTAACAACACTATAAGCTCTGAAATAAGGTACGAAATGATGCCAAATCATTCAAACAACATAAGTATAGCATACTAGAGTCCTTAAGGCATAAGGCTAGCAAAGAGGACTACAAAGGGGGCATGCAATACATGGCACAAATGCATGAACCAATCATGGACAGAGCTCAAATAGGTCTAAACAAGGATGAAAACATACTGAGATGGGGCTCAAATGTCCAAGCATACATGCATACAAGCTAGGCCACAAGCAAGGCAACAATGCACAACCCTTAGAGGCACTCAAAGGGTGAAATAAATAGGAACATAGCAATGCTATAAGCTCTTAAACATCATGATAAATGATGCCAAATCATAAACACGATGCAAATGAAGCACGCTATGGTGCTCAAAACTCATAGCTAGCAAGGCCAATTGCACTACAGCTATGCAAAACATGAAGCATATGGTCAAGGCAACCCAAAATAGTCCTAGAGCATGTCAAAATGAGTCTAAAACATACATGTAAGAAAGCCAAAACAAGCTAGCATGAAGGGCATAAGGCATGGTGCATACAAGGCCAAGAGGAATGTTTACACTACACCTATCAAGACCAAGCATGAGATGACTTTGCCAACAAAAATTAGAGTTATGTCATGGCAAAATAACCACAAAAACACATTGAAATAATAGCTGGCAAGCTTAGGCATGAAGGCATACACAATGGCTCATGTTTAAGGCATAAAGGACCAACGCTTCAAAGCATTGAAAGAGTGACAAATGTGAGTGTATGACCACACTACATGTACTGAAATAACATTTCAAATGACACCAAATCATGGAAATAGTCCAAGCAATTCATGCTGATGGACTCAATACACAAAGCTAATAAGCAAGATTGAACCACGGCTATACAAAGCAATGCATGCATGACCAAAACAACATAAATCAGAGCTTAAGAATGCTAAAACATGGACAAAAGCTTCTCAAAGTTAAGCCAAAATCATGTTAGAATGATAGTCTAAAGCATGATTCACATTAGGCTAGTAAATGGAATTGCACTACAAGTGCATGGAGCATGCATGGGGCTATCTAACCAAACCTTAAAAGAGGTATATCATGGCAAAAAAAACACCAAGAACATGCTGAGATTGACTCAAAACAAGCTAGAAAGACATGCTCAAACATGAGGCATTCAAAGCTAGTTTGCAACATTTACACAACAAGTGTATAAAGCATGCATGAGGTGACAAAACCAAATCAAAATAGTGGTATACCATTTCAAAATAACCCCAAATACATGTTAAGAACAAGGAAACACAAGCTTAACAAACATGCTCACACATGAGGCATATAAAGCAAGCATACAAAACACAAGGAGAGGGGATGACCCTCTCCTATTTGGGACCTCAGAACACCATTTCCACCACTGAAATTCCTCCGAGTTTCAGTGATGAGAAGGCCAAAACAAGGTCATCCCAATAGCTTAAAAGGAAAGTACAAAACAAGGCCAAACAAGGCTTAAGAGGGGGTGGACCACCCCCAACACCAACAAGGCATCAAACAAACATGTTAAGGACTGCAAAAAATAACTTTTTGTAGTTTAAAGTTAGGTCTAAAACAACATGCAAGTAGGGCGAAAAGCTTAAGCAAAAATAAGGGTTTAAGAGGTTAGTTTCTCACCCTTGTAGAACAACTCTAGAGCAATAACTCCAGCAGCTTTTTCTGACCAGAACCAGTCCAAAAACTTCAAAAACAACTTCAAGGGACCTCAGCTCCAAGAGTATGGTGTTTCACTATGTGTTTGTGTGTTAAAGTGTGATAAAAAGGCACTTTGGAAGCACAAATGTGAAGCAAAGAGCAAGATAGAGACAAATGTGTATCTATATCTCTCAAGCACCAAAATCTGAACCTGGAGGAGGATGGGAAGGCCTCCCTCTTATAAAAAAATAAAGTGTAAGCTTGTTGGACAAGCTTTGGCCTAAAGCCATCCCTCCATACACGTGTATGGAGGATCACTTCTATGCCCTCCAGCTATTACAGCTGGCTAAAAAATATCTCCAAAGAGGTGATGGAAAGCTGCCGACCACTTGAAGTGGTTGGCCTGCTACTTACACTGGTCGGCCGACCAATGGAAGTGGTTGGCCACGGAAGAAAGTGGTCGGCCATGGGGGGGGGGGGGGGGGGAGATGGTCTGCGGCATGAAAGCAAGGTAGTAGTGTTGTGGCTGACCATAAAAGGTGGCCTAAAGAGCAAGAAAACCAGTTAGCCGGCCAGAAAATTGGCTGGCAGGAAGGAAAGTTGTCTCAAAGGGGAAGAACTGGTCTCCCACCCTTGTACCACCTTCCAAACAAGGAAACAAGGTTTGTACCAAAAACAAACCAAAAGGGATGCAAGACAAGAGTTCGAGAGGCAAGGCGCGTGGCCGGGAGCCTTGAAAACTAATCTACGGGCATCAAAAGTGGTCTATGACCACAAAAAATGGTCTCCCGGACCATAGTGGCCCTCTAGGCAGAGGCAACAAGGCATGGTTCAAAAACCAAGCCAAACGGAGAACATTAAGCGGTCCTGAGAGAAGGCGCACGACCGAAGGCTCCGAAAATTGGAAACTAGTCTCCAAGGGAAAAAGTGGTCTACGACCACAAAAAGGTGGTCTACAGACCTCCCACTCCTTCTAGGGAAGGAAAACAAGGCTTGGTCCACAAACCGAGCCAAAACACAAAGACTTCAGAGGACCGGAGGCAAGGGACTCAGCCGAAAACTCCGGAAACTCGAAAGAAGCACAAACATGCATAATCACCGAGCGCTCAATCGATGACGTCTGATTCTTAAGGTTGGTCAAAAATGGGGTGTCTACACCATCGTGCCAGAGCCCACAACCGGTCAGCCTTATGGCATGCTTTTTGAAGCAAGCATCCGACAATCCGCTCAGGAATAGCAGATGGCAAACACTGTGACTTAGGCGCACCAAAGCAAATGCAAATGCAAAGAAACACTTAAATGTGGATAAAACAACATATCATGAGTTCTAGTCAAGTTCTCTAAATCCCCAGCAACGTCGCCATAAACTGTAGACTCGACTTTCTTTGCGCCCCTCTTTCAGAGAGCTCGAATTGGTCCTACAGTTCGGACTCCTGTCACGGTTCTAAATCTAATCTCACAAAGTGCAATGTGAGACTAAAAACCACCAAAGAGTCCAATCCGGCAAGTCATTTTGAAAAATTAGATTTTAAATCAAATAACGCCAAAATTGGACTGCTTTGCCAGATTACAGAGTCCCTACCTAAATATTTTGTTTTTGGAAAATTTAGGAAATCCTGACTCATGCCAAAGGGCACGTGTCCGTCATCACCAAAGTTGCCTCGGCTCAGGAACTTGGGTACGAGAGGGGAAGGTCATGACATGAGCACCCCCACTCACCCGATCAAAGATTGGCCTCTACTAACATGATATGTTGCTTTATAAACACATGTGTTCTTATTCTGATTATTAGCTAATTTTACTATGTGACACACACATAAGTATAGACTAAGCCGCAAGACTTGGAACAAATCAACTCATGTTTGTTTTTTAAAATGGTTTGAAAGTGCCACCCTCAAGTGGGCTAAAGCGCGGATTTGCCACCCTCAAGTGGGCTTAAAACATGATGATTTGCCACTTCGCAAAGTGGGCTTTAAAACTCACCTTTGTTGAATTGTCCCAATTCAAGCAACAAGGTCTTCATCCACAGGCATTCATGCAGTTAATCACTTAACCAAATAGCCTTATGTTAAGCATGCTATCATGGAAACACTCACACTTGTGCAAGTATGCTAAAGCATAAAACTTATAGTGTACTCCGAGCCAAAACAAAAGTTAGTTAGAAATATGCATGATCCTAACCATACTGAAATGTCTAATGTAACACATGCAATAATGCAAACTAAAATAGGCTCAGCTATCTAAGATAGCATATGAATGCAACAATTTGATACACGTATTCAAAGAAGTATTGAAATACGATGCAATTTGAATGATGCGCTGAGCTCGGTGCATGCAAGACAAATGAATGATGCACGCATGCAAGCTGTAGACACCCCATTTTTGACCGTCCTCAAGGCTTGGACGTCACCGCTTGAACACTCGGTGATCCTCTTTGTTTGTGTTCGTCTTGAGTTCCCGAAGGTCTTGGCTGCGCGTTTTGCCTCAGGATCTCTCGACTCGACTGTTCCGTGTTTGGTTTTGGCACCAAACACTTGTGTTTTTGCCTTAAAGGGCAGGGAATGGCTTGTTGGCCATCCCCACATCCCACCAGCCTTCCCCTAACATCACCGACTGTTTATGGGTGCCACCGGCCATGGTTTCTTAAAACCAATGACCGGTCGGCACTATATTTGGCTGACCGGCACTTTATTTTGCCGGCGACCTCTTTTGCTGGCCGGTGTGACTCCTTTGCACCCTTGAGGCATGGTGCATGCCAGCTGTGCCAGCTGGAATGCACCATCACTCTTCCCCTGCGCTTTGGTGGTGTGAACCTTGAACCCCTTCCTTCTAGAAGCTTGAACCCTTGGCCAAGCTTCTTGGGGAAGCTTGGCCACAGATTAGCTTCTCCAAGAAGCCAAGAACCCTTTGCACCCTTTGCCCCTTTCATCTAGCTTCTTGGAGAAGCCTAGAACCTTTGGCTTTGCCTATATAAGCACCCCTCCTCTCCCATTGTTAGGGGTGAGAGCTTTTGAATCAAAAAACCAAAGCTTCTATATCTATACATCTGATATATCATCCTCTCTCTATATATCTCCCTCTCTCTCATCCTTAGGGTGTGTTTGGAAGCCTAAAAGTGCATTTTGACCTTACTTTTGCACTAACACACACACCATTACACCTTGCTCCGAGATTGAGAGGCATTGAGGGTTGTTTGTTGAGGTTTTGGACTAATTTTGATCAGTAGAGGGTGGCTGGATCATCTTTTCTTCAAGGGTTCTTTAAGGGTGAGACATTTGCTTTAGTTTCCCCAATCTTGCACTAGCTTTCTACCTGTCTTGCATGCTAATTTAAGCTTTGTGTATAACATAAAAAGTCTTGTATTTTCATGCTTAACATCTTTCATTAAGGGTGTTTTGGCATTGGGGGTCGAACTCCCCCCCTTAGGCCTCTTTTGGCCTATTTTGGTGCCTTTTCTTTAAGCTTTGTTTACCTTGTTGTGTTGGTCTTCTCACCACTAAAATCCAGTGGATTTTCAGTGGTGATGAAGTGATTTTGAGGTCTTGTGTAGGGGAGGGACACCCCTCTCCCTTTGTGTCTCATTTGTGCATGTTTTTGGCTCATAAGGATAGCATGCATCAGTAGTTGCATTTGGTACCATTTTAGAGTTTTTTTGGGTGTTTTGGGTCATATTATATCCCTGTCCAATGTTGGTTTGTTGGCCCTTAGCATGCATTTTATACTTGCTTTGTAATTCTCTATCTTGCCTAGAAATGTGCCATGTGTTTAGCCTAGTATATCCTCATGTTTTAGCTTAGATTATTGAAGCTTTTGGTCATGATTTGTCATGCTTTAGGTCTGCTTAACGATTTTGTCATGTTTGACCTGCTTGGTATAGTTGCTTTGCATTTTGGCTTGTAAGCCTTAGTTATGTGGGTCACTAACATGCTTAGCATAAGCTTATTATCATCATTTGGCATCATTTGATGTCATGTTTCAGTCCATATAATGTGGTCTTACATTGTCCTTTGCGTCTCTTTTAATGCTTGGAAGTGTTGTGATTTCATACCTTGAAATGTGCATTGTGTATGCCTGTGTTTGGATCATTTGGGATGCCATGTGTGTGAGTTTTGGAGCTCATTTTGCATGCTGAAATTCTGTTTTGGGTTGCTTGGTTCATGCCATGAGTGGCCTTGTTAGTGGTAGCAAAGTACTCCATTTTGTGCCTTAGTCCTTGGGCTTATTGGCATGCTTGTTTGCATGAATATTCGTCCACTGTTTTGGGCATTTTTGGTCACTGTTTCGGGTGGGCTGAGGTCTGCCTTTTGTGATTTGGAACCACCATTGCATGATCATGTTGCATTGGATTCATGCTTGCATGGTATCATACTTGCATGTTTGCATATTATTGACTAGTTGCATTTCATGTCTCGACTCACATGTTAGAGTGTATTGCATTGCATCTTGCATGCCTAGCATTGTGCATTTGCATGTTTAGTTTACATCACATTTTGGCATGTTTGTTTACTTAGCCTCATTTGCATATTTGAGCCATGTTGCATAACTTGAGCCATATTGCATACATGCATTACATTGCTTGGTTTGGGGTGTCAAACCTAGTGTGGGGGTTGAGGGGTGTTTGTACTTCAAGTGACAAAACACATCTCAACCCTTGGTCACCAAGGCCTTTGACTTTGACATGATAGGGTCTTGGTCCTCATTTGTGTGTTGCATGCATTTTACATTGAATGGCAAGCTTGGTCCCTTAGGCTATCATGCACAATTGATGGCCCAAGGATCGAGGGCCATGCTCCCCTGAGTTCAATACATGACAGGGAACATGACCATGCTTACATGTGCTTGAAATTCTATGCCATACACTGTCCTCTCATTCTTTGTCAAACATTTTGCTGCAGGAAGTTTTTGCCGACCGGCAACATTTAGTGCCGACCGGCCATTGGTGAATGGCCGATAACCTCATCAGTAGCCGATGTCATTTTACCATGGCCGGTGGTCATTTCCTTTAGCCGATGGTGTTCTGCAGTGTTCATAGAAGATACCCTGGGACTTTGGCAGTCTTTAGAGAAGCAAGGCAGTGAAAACAGAGGCAGCAGTGGTATGGTACGGGCTTTCCAGGCAAGACGGATCGAGCATGCATCATTCACGCATTCCGAGGCAGGGCTAAGGCCACCTTCTTTTTACATTTAATTTGTTAATTAATTAGAAGTTTTGTAATAATTAATTTAGTATTATTTATTTGGACGGTAATATTTATTCGGACCCTCCGAGCGAGGGCAATTGTGTAATAAGCGTGTGTGGGTGCATGCATGTCTTCCAATCCCACGTCTTTCTTCCCTTTTATTTACCTGCTTATGATGGTAGACTAGGGCATACTTAAATTAGCATCCTTATACTATGCATGCGTGCATCATTCATCAGTATTGCATGCACCGGGCTCGGTACATCATGCAAATTGCACTGTATTTCAATTCCAAATTGAGTACTTGTTATTTGTAGCATTTCACATGCCATGTTTAGGATAGCCGAGCCTGTCTAGATTGCATCTTTGCATGTGTTGCATTAGCCATCTTAACATAAACTAGGATCATGCATATGATTACTAACTAGTTTCTGTTTTGGCTTGGAGTACTAGGTGAGCTTTTATGCTTTAGCATCCTTGCATGCGTGTGAGTGTTGCCATAATAGCATGATTACCATGAGGCTAGTTGCTTATGTGATATATAACTGCTTGAATGCCTGTGGATGGAGGTCAAATTACTTAAATTGGAATAATGCATGAAAACTATGAGTTTTAAGCCCACTTGAGAGTGGCAAAATCCGCATTTTAGCCTACTTGTGAGTAGCAAACCGTTTTCAAAACAAACATGAAATGTTTTGTTCCAATTTAGGCGATTTGGTCAATACTTGTTTGCTGTGCGCATAACATAGTAATTCTAGGCTAATAACCGAAATAAGAACACATAACGTTTTCAAAACAAGATATCACGGTTAGTAGAGGCCGATCTTTGGATCGGGCGAGAGGGGGTGCTCATAGCTGACCTTCCCTAATCATACCCAAGCTCCCGAGCCGAGACAACTTTGGTGATGAAGGACACGTGGCCTTTGGCACCGAGTCAGGGTTTCCTAAATTCCCCAAAATAAAATATTTAGGTAGCGACTCTGTATCTGGCGAAACAGTCCATGTTTGGCACTTCTTTCAAAAATCTGTTTTCTCAAAACGATTTGCCAGATTTGGACTCTTTGGTTCAGATTAAGAACTGTGACAACAAATCGAGTCCGAGCTGTAGCGAGGTCCCCCCGCGGACCTGTCTACACAAGCATAAGGTATGCTAATCAAAACGTGCCCTAATCTAACCATCAAAAGCGGTTAAATAAAAGGGAGAAAGACGTGGGCTTGGAAGACATGCACACACGCACGCACACTTATTACAACATTCTGCCCTGTTGAAGGAGGGTCTAAATAAATAAGCTAAGCTACACTAAGCTAAGCTAATTATTACAAAACAACTAATTAACTATTCTAGCTAATTAATTACAACACAATTGAATACATAGCTATGCTAAGCTAATTAAAATATTACAAAACAGATTAAATAATCAGCTATGCTAAGCTAATTAAAGCAATGAAGCGGCCTCACGGGCGAGGGAGACATGGATGCTCGGTTGCTTCTTTCCCGAAAATCCATCGCCTTGCCACCGGTTGCCTTTGTTTGCACCTTTTCTGTTTTCTGAATATCGAACCAACTTCCAAATTGCATCTGCTCCAAAATAGGAACACTTTTACACCAAAAATAGACTGATGGCCGGTCGGCCACAAAAGGTGGCTGTCGGCCACAAACACTGGCTGGTAGGCTAGTTTAATGGCCGGTCGGCTACCTCAAGTGGCCAGTCGGCCACCCATTTCTCCAAAATTCTGTTTTTGCTGCAACAGAGAACAGCAGAGGCAAAACAATGTATTTTTCAAGGAATGTGTGTACTGCCACCCTCCTCATCATTTCTCAAGCTCAAAGGAGTGTAGCACTTGGCTCTCAAGCTACAAATCAAGCATTTTCATTCATGATAGCCAAAAAACCAAGCTTGTACAAGCTTAATGAATGCGCACATAAGGCCCAAATGGCCACCACCCTATCATGCATGATCAAGGGTGATGGCGACCAAGAAACGTGACACGTTTCATCAGTTTGAGTATGAAATGCCCCACATTTCTTGTGTTTGGATTAACGTCCGATCCAAACACATGAAATGCAACACAAATGCTTATCTTGCTCAAGTTTTACTTTATTCAATTTTATTTACTCATTTTAGCATTACCAAGCCATTCTTTAGTCAATTTGTCCAAGGTGATTGTCCTCTAATGAGAGATGACCTAAGCCACAAGTGCTCTGAGCATGAAAAAGGTCTCATGCTGTTGGCGAGTAGAAACCCTCAAGGGAGGATTAAAACCATTAGGCATGAGTCCCTCAATTTCATGCTCAAGCCAACAAGGGGCTCAAGACTGCTTTCAAAAGCAAATTAAAAAGTGAAGAATAGAGGGAGGTTGCAGATTTTCAATGCTGAAATGGCATGAAAAATAATGCTAAAACATGCAAGTAACACATGCATAACATGTTAAAAGCCAAAAGCATTAAAGCTAGAGAAGAGCATTACACTAGAGGCATGCAATATCGAGCTTAAATGACCAAACCAGCTATGGACAAAGCTAAAACATGCTGAGATAGAAACATAAAAAGCACGAAAATCATGCTCATGTGTTGGCTCACAAACAAGGGTCACATCACAACTCTCAAAAGCAATGAAAGAGTGATAGAAGTGAGAGTGTGACAGAGCTATATGCACTAAAATCACATATTAAATGATGCTATAGCATGCAAACAACTCAAGCAAAGCATGTTAGTGACCTTGAAACACAAAGCTAGTGAAGGCCTTTTACACTACAACCATACAAGACAAGGCTCATATGACCAAGGAGGCTCAAAACAGAGATAAATCATGCTAAATCAATAATAAAAACATGCTGAGATCAGGTCACAAAAAGGTAGAAAAAGATGCTCACATGTTAGGCCATCTATACATGGAAAGAAGACACAAGGAGGAGAGGCCACCCCCTCCTATTTTGGACCTCAAAACAAACTTTCCACCACTGAAATTCCTTTGGAATTCAGTGGTTAAAAGGCCAAAAAGGTTGCTTTAAAAGTTTTGAAAAAAGGCACAAAAGGCTACACAAGCCAAAGAGCAAAAAGAGAAGACAACCCCCCTAACTCAACAAGACTCAAACCACCATTTTTAAACCTTTAAAATAGATTTTTTTGTAGTTGAAAACAAGGCCAAAAAAAGTTTGCAAAGGTGGCAAAACAAGTGTGCAAAATAAGCTTAAATGGGATAAGTTCTATACCTTTGAAGCACAACACTAAAACAGCACCAATTCTGAGCTTAAACCACCATTTTAGAGCTCAAAGGAGGATTGAAGAGAGCTTCAAGCAACCTCAGCCCAAGGATGAACCACTTTGGTTAAGGGTTGATAGGTTAAAGTTTGAAGTATGCAAGCTTCTAAGCACAAATGCTCAAGAGAGATAATTATAGAGAGAGAGAGAGAGACGCTCCTAAACTTTCTAACCTTCCAATATATGAGATATGGCCTCCATATATAGTAATATGCAAGCCTCAGGTCGAAAATATCTGATTTAGAGACAGCTGGCACAATGTAGGACAGCTAGAGAAGAAATATCTGCAAATTTTGAGCTTTTTGGACATTTATGGCCAACCAGCTACTAATGGTGGCCGACAAGGGTCACTTTTGGCCGACCTATGGTCGGAAAACTCCATTGGTGGCCTGCACCCTCCCTCAATGGCCGACAACAAAAGCTGGTCCTTGGCCCCAACTTTAAACATGCATAACTCCTTCATCTGGACCCCTTTTCAGGTCATTCTTGAGCCTAAACTGAAGCCCCGGAAGTCTTCTTTCAAATGGAGGAAGCTTCATGTCAAATTTCCAAGTTTTCTAGGAGATATCCCTTTTTTAGTGAAGACTGCTTAGTTTCAGTCCAACCGGATTGATGCCTAACTTCAACTAGCCATATCTCCCTCATCTGGCCTCGGCTTGAGGAGATTCTTGAATGAAAAATGAAGCCCCAAAAGTCCACTTTCCAACGGTGGTGGCCTCATAGCTGAAATCCATGTGTGCAAACAGATAGGCCTAATTTAGCGAAGGCTGCCCGACTCTCTCTCTTAACAGTTCATGCTCATTTTCTCTCCCAACTTGGTTTCTTCCCTCTCCTCCAATTTTCTTCAGCTCCAAACCCCTAAACAAGATGTTTTCAAATATTTTTCAAAGATTTCACTTCTCTTTCATTTATTTCCACTTTGTCCTTTCTCGGTTTACCGAAAAGCACAACATTTAACGAAATGCGAGCCTCGGAACATCGTAGGAACTTTTTTTCAAAGATATTTTGAAAGATATTGACCATTTTAAAGTTCTTGGAAAGATATTTCTTGGTTTCATGCAATAAGCTAAGGTCATTACTAGCTAACAAAATGTCATCCACATATAGCACCAAAATAATAAACTTACTCCCACTAATCTTCAGATATATGCACTGGTCAACTACATTTTCCTTAAATCCGAAGGAGGTAATGGTATCATTAAGCCTTAAATACCATTACCTAGAAGCTTGTTTAAGGCCATATATAGATTTTTTTAATTTGTAAGCTAAATGTTCTTTACCTTTCTTTGCAAATCATTTTGGCTGCAACATATAAATTTCTTCATCCAAATTCCCATTGAGAAAAGTAGTTTTCACATCCATTTGATGCAACTCAAAGTCATATTGAGCTACCAATGCTAGGATAATTCTAAGCGAGTCCTTCTTTGATACCGGAGAGAAGGTCTCTTTATAGTCTATGCCTTCTTTTTGAGCTTGGTAACAAGTCTGGCTTTAAATCGTTCAATATTTCATTTTGCGTTGCGCTTGGTCTTGAAGGCCCATTTACACTCGACTCTTTTACAATTATTAGGCAATTTGACAAGATCCCAAACACCATTATGTTCCATGGATTTTAACTCTTCATTTATGGCATTAACCCATTTAGTAGAATCATCACTATTCATAGCCTGTGAAAATGAGACATCTTTGATAATCCTAATATCAAAATCAGATTCCTATAGATACACTATGTAATCATCTGGATTGGCAGACTTTCTTTCTCTCTAAGATCTTCTTAGAACTGCCAGTTGTGGTGGTTTTACAATATTTTCAGTGGTGGTATCTTCATGAAATGGTGAAACATGAGGTGGTGGAGGATTTTCACAATGTTGTTCGTTTCCCTCAGCTTGTTGAATAGTTTGAGGAACAACAATTTTTCGATAAGGGTCAAATGTTGGCACATCCACCATAATTTTCTCGAAATTCATCACATGTGTTTTTCTCACTCCCACTAATTTCACCATTCTCTAGGAATCTAGCATCACCAGTCTCCACTATCCTTGTATTGTGATTTGAACAATAAAATTTGTACCCTTTAGACTTGTCTAGATAACCAATGAAATATCCAGATATTGTTCTTGAGTCTAACTTTTTCTCTTGTGGGTTGAAGATTTTTTCCTCTACTAGACAACCCCAACTATGTAAGTGTCTTAAACTAGGTTTCCTACTAGTGCACAACTCAAAAGGAGTTGTTAGGACCGTCTTACTAGGAACCCTATTTAAGATATACATTACAGTCTTTAAAGCTTCACCCCACAGTGAAATGGGTACAATTGAGTAACTTAACATACTCCTAACCATATCTTTAAGTGTACGATTACGTCTTTAGGCAACTCCATTCTGCTGTGGCGTACCAAGCATTGTATATTGAGCATGGATGCCTTTCTTTTCTAAGAATTTGGCAAATCGACCTGGATTTTGGCCTGACTCGTCATATTTACCATAATGCTCACCACTCCTATCTGATCTCGCTATTTTAACCTTGCCATCTAATTGTCTCTCGACTTCAGTTATGTATACCTCAAGGATGTCAATGGCTTGAGACTTTGCATGAATTAGATACACATATCCATAATGTGAGAAATCATCTATAAATGTGATGAAATTTTTCACCACTAAGACATGGGATGTTGAGTGGCCCATAAATATCTGTATGAATTATCTCAAGAAACTCATTATTTCTTGTGGCACCTTTTTTCGTGTGTTTGGTTTGCTTTCCTGTAATGTAATCCACACATATCTCAAAATCAGTGAAGTCTAGGTTTTCCAAAATCCCATTCTTCACTAATTTTTCAATTCTATTTCTAGAGATGTGCCCCAACCGTATATGCCACAAGATTGAGGATTTTTCATTAATTAGACCATTTTTAAACCAATATTCGAATGTAGAGTTGGTAATGATTGTGCAAACGCATGATTTAAGGTAATTTTATATAAATCGTCACATAAATTACCAGAACCAATCATTATTGAATTAAACATTAAATTATGTTTTCCACAACTAAATAAAATTGAATATCCAGCACGATCTAATTTGGATAACGAAACTAAATTCCTGGAAATTGAGTGAACATAAAAAGTGTCTTCTAGATCCATCTGATGACCCATCTCTAAGATCAATCGAATCAGTCAGTAGGTTCCTACAACTACGACTTCAACTTTGAGATGGTTCCTTATATAGACAAATCTTTCACTTTCCTTCATTTTCCTAGTTGAGAGGTATCCTTGCATGTCATTTGTAATGTGGTCGTGGCCTTAGAGTCAATCCATCTAGTATTAGAAGATACTTCAGCAAGATTTGATTCTTAACAAACAAAAGAAAATTTATTACCTTTCTTTTCGAACCAAGCCTTTCGCTTGTTGTAGTCTTTTTTCACATCTCCTTTCTTGCCACAAAAGTAGCACTTGATAGTGAAACCATTCTAAACCTGATTTTCTTTCCCAGGTTCATTCTTTTTCTTGGGTGGATTTTTCTTTCATTTTAGAAACTTACCCTTCTTTTTCTTTGTAGCCCCATGTAGACACCCCATTTTTGACCGCCCTTAAGACTTGGGCCCCTCAAGTTGATCACTCGATGATGAAAGCTATGCTGTACAAACGTTCGATTTCTTCAGAAAGAAGAGCTTCTAAATTCCAACCTTACACCCCATTTTGGACCAAAACTATTTTGGACTGAAATTTTTTTGGACCGTAAAACCCTCTTTTTCAAAATATTATCGAAATGTTTCTGTGATGTTCCGAGGCTTGCAATTCGTTAAAAATTACATTTTTCGATAAACTGAGTAAGAACAAAGTGGAAATAAATGAAAGAGAGGTGAACTCTTTGAAAAATCTTTAAAACATCTTATTTAGAGGTTTGGACTTGAAGAAAACTGGAGGAAAGGGAAGAAAACTAGTTGGGAAAGAAGTTGGGCATGAAATCGTTAGGAGAGAACTGGGCAGCCTTCACTAAATTAGGCCTATTTCTTTACACACTTAGACTTTAGTCGTGAGGCCACCACCGTTGGAAAGTGGACTTCTGGGGCTTCAATTTAGAATCAAGAATGTCCTAAAGCCAAGTTCATATGAGAGATATAGTTATTTGAAGTCGGGCCTAGAAACATATTTTTGTGGCCGGCAGGCCACAACTCGTGGACAGCAGGCCACCACTTCTGGCCTGCCGACCACCTGTGAAAAACACAGATATTTTCTGCCAACTGTCCCCAAAAGCTCTAGCTGTTCCTATATGGATATTTCCAACCTGTGAGGCTGTTTTTCTATATATAGGGGAGGGGACCTTCTCTCATGGTTTGAGGTTACAAAAGTTTCCGGAGGGATCAAAACTTGAAATTATCTATCTTTCTCTATCTTGCAACCTATACACTCTCTCTATACACTTCCTAAACCAATATTGAAGCTCTCCTTACTGAGATTTCTGAGTCCAAATTTTAGCCCTTGAGAGTGAGAACTTGTTGGTTTGTGAACAAAAATGTTATTCCTCTTCAAGAGGTATAACTACTAGCTCCTTTGCACTACTTCTTTCTTATATTTTCATGTTATTTTTGAATTGTTTCTCAACTATTTTTATGGGCTGAAACTTGTGGTTTAAAGCTACCAAAGGTGGAGGGGTTAACCACCCTTCTTTGAATCTTTTCCTCTAAGTTTTTGCCCTTATGTTTCCCATATTTTCATCAACATTTTTTTAAGCTTTTTACCACTGATTTTTAGAGGTTTTCAGAGGCTAAAAATATTGTTTCGAGGTCCCAAAAATGGAGGGGTTAGCCACCCCTCTTTATGTTGGTTTACAAGCTCAAAAGCTCAATTATTTTAGCTTGCTTTTTTAGATGTTTCCACTTCAATTCCAGCACTATTTTAGTGTATATTTGGACTTTTTTTATGAGTTAGTTTCATTTACGCTTTGTATAGTATGCTTGTAATGTAATGGTCCTCATAGGCTTAGTGGTTTAGGCTTTAGCCACCAACCTATTTGAGTTTATAGTATTTATTTCTTATTTTCCATACTTATTTTCACCTCTAATCATCTCTGCAACCTCCCCCTTTTCTTAGCATTTTATTTACTTTGAAAGTTGTTTCAAACAAGTTGTTTGTTTAAGCTTGAGATTTAGGTTGTTGTACTTATTGGTTTAATTCCTTTGGGGGTTCATTACCAACGGCATAACACTTCTCTCATACCTAAAAAAAACTTTTGGTTTGATGCTTTTTTCCATTAGAGGACTTAAAGCTCACCTTTGGACTTAATTTACTAATGAATGGTTGGTAATTAAAATGGAATAACAAAATTGGGAACTAAAAATGATGCAAGATAATAACTTGGATAGGGTTCAACCGGACGTTAATTGAATCTTTGAGTCTTGAATCGTTTCATACTTGTTAGTGATGTAAACGGTTCAAGAATCATTGTCAACCACTTCCCTTGATCAATCCATGATAGGGAGGGGGGTTTGAGAGTCTTATTTGTTGTATTTATTGAACTTGCGCCCTTTGGTTCATAGGCCATCATGCAATGAAATTTCATCCATTGATAGTTTGTGAATTAAATTTTACTACACCTTTAAGCTGTTTGATGATAAGGAGGGGTAAGTTGTGCTAACAACCAATATCCTGTGCTTACACTGTTTGTTCTCTATTGTAGTAGGAAGAACCAACCATCAGTGGCCGGCAGGCCACCATTTGGGGATGGTAGGCCACCACTTCTTGCTTGCCGACCACCTTTGCAAAATCCAACAGTGACTTGTTGAAACATAACAGAGTTGGTTCTGAGGTGGAAATCAGTGCAAGTGTTCTATTGTGCAACAGAGGCATTTGGCAGTACGAATAGTAGCTTTTTCGGGTGGAAAGTCCACACATGTATGAGTATTCCTCATTTCCCAAGGAGGAGTAATTAGAGTAGTTAATTTAGTTACTTCATGTTGTAAGCAATTGGTTAGCTAATTTGAATTTTGTAATTAATTAATTAGTGTAAATTGTGAAGTTATAATAACTAGCTAGAATAGTTAGCTTCATTCAGTTTGTATAGCTAGTTAATTAGTTTAGCTGGTTAGTTTATTCAGACCCTCCTGAGTGAGGGCTCAAAACTTGTAATATTGTGTATGTCTTTCAACCCCACGTTTTTCTCCTTTTTATTTAACTGCTTATAATGGTTAGTTTAGGGCATCATGTTTCTTTTAGCATCTTTCATGATTTGCATCCACTTGTTTTGCATGCACCAAGACTCGGTACATCATTCTAACTTGCATTGTCGTTTAAATACTTCTTTGAAAAAGGTACTTAAACTACATGCTATCAAATTGATTCATATGCCATATTAGTAGCCGAACCTAGTAATTGCATATTGTATGTGGTGTATTAGTCATGTTGCATTAGTTAGAGCATACATTTTTTTAACTCTTTTCTTTTGGCTTGCCTTCGAGTACTAGGTGAGCATTTTATTGATTTAGCATAATTGCATAAGTGTGATTGTTGCCATGTCTAGCATGTTCACCATGAGGCTAAGTGTTTAATTGATAAATTGCTTGAGTGCTTGTGGATGAAAGATAATTGCTTGAATTGGAATAATTTGAGTAATGTTTATATGCGATCACTTTTTCAAGTGGTACATATTCGAAACAATTTTGCAAACGAACATGAGCCAAATGTTCTAATTCTTGCAAGTTAGTCTATACTTGTGTGTGTGCGCATCACATAGTAATGCCAGTCTAATAATCGGAACAAGAGCATGTAATGTAAATAAGATTCACATCATGGTTAGTAGTGCTCGATCTTTGATCAGGTGAGCGGGGGTGCTCAATTCATGACCTTCCCCTCTCGTACATAAGTTCCCGAGCCGAGACAATCTTGGTGATGACGAACACGTAGCCTTTGGCACAAGTCATGGGTTTCCTAAATTTCCAAAAATTATTTAGGTGGCGATTCTGTATCTGGAAAGCAATCCATTTTTGGCAATTTGATTCGAAATCGATTTTCCAAAAGATTTGTCAGATTTGGACTCTTTGGTGTTTGTCTATTTTACATTGCATTTGTGGAATCAGATTCCAAACCACGGGAGTCCAATACTATAGGGCTTATTCGTCTTCCGAAAGAGGGCACGAAAAGTCGAGCTACAGTTTCTGGCAACTCTACTGAGGAAATTAGAGAACTTGACTTGAAATTCATGATATGTAATGTTATCTACACCTATATATTTCTTTGCATTTGCATTTGCATTGGTGCGCCTAAGTCACTGTGTTTGCCATCTGCTATTCCTAGACAGTTTACCAGAGGTTCTCCTAAAAACTTGCCAAAAGGCTGACCAGTCGTGGGCTCTGCCATGATGGGAACACAACCCTTGGATCTGGACTACCGCTTATCGTTTGATCCTCCTTTCACTTCTCGGTGTTAACTGTGAGAGGTATATTAGGTAGTCTTGCTGACGTACTCCTTTTGACCATTTGGCCTAGTTGCATATAGTAAAGCCATAGCGACTGTTCCAAACTTAGTATAGGAAGCTCGTCCGAATGCAGGATTGTGTGAAACTGCTTGATTGAAGTCGTGAAACCCTAGATCATGTCAAAGCTAGGACAGGGTAACCCTCCCCCCTCATATGGGTGTTTTGTCTCTCTTTACCAGGTATATGCTTTGCAGTGAAACTATACATGGGTGTTTCATATCAGTGGTACAGTTGGCATCTATTTTAGGGCAGAATTCAATGTGGAGTACAGTCACTCAACTGTGATCATATCTGTTCTAATGAAATTGGGCTGAGGTGCTGCTTGTTTTCTCTTTTTCTAAGTAGTCCTGGAACCATAGCTTCAGAAGGCTCTGATATCCCTCTGGGACTCGAGACTCGTGTCGATAGACTTTGTAAGGTCGGGGACCTAGTTCAAGGGCAACCAATGTTTGTTTCACGACCATCGATTACAAGGCAACAGAGGATTGGACAGAATTCACCAATCTAGTTCCTATAGCAGTCATCCCTCGGCTCACCTATGTCCAGTCCAATTTGGGAACTGTCATCAACTACCAACCTGACACGAGCTATTCCAATGGCACAGTATCCCATGGCCAATATGGAAGAACTGATACACCACCTACAATTGACAGTCGAGACACTACAACATGATGCAGTCCGTCAAGCCGAGGTTACGGCCCATCAGACCGAGGTTATAACCAGGCTACAACAACAACAACTATAGCCAACAACGGCCTCTGCATCCCATGCGCCCACCGCAGCTATCCCTGTGCCCTGTGCCACTACTAATACTGCTGGAAAAAGGATACACAGAGCTCGTAGAACCCCGACCCCTCCCAAATCCTCTTCCACCAAGACATAACCCCACTACATACTGTGTCTATCATCAACAGCATGGTCATGATACAGACCTTTGCATCCACCTTCGCCATAAGATTCAGGATCTTATTGACAAAAAGATCATAGCTCTACCAAAAGGACCTCAGGCCACCCCTAATCAGTTACCTTCACATCTCAACCTAATCCATACACTACCATCCACCTATAACCCTAGCATATATATTATCCCAGCCCATTTACCCAAACCTGAGGTGTTCATTCCAGAAAACACGGACTTGTGTATGATGGATGCACTTGAACCCCAATCATCTCAAACCCATGAACCCACTACTTCTGAGCTAATGAGCATGATTGAAGATTTACAGAGAATTGTGGCAGATTTCGCCATTGGGATTTTGGCTTCATCATCGACGACATCACATGGCAGAAATTACATGCCAAAAGGCACCCCAATCTTGGGGTGAGCTACAGTTGAAAAGGGCCAACATGAAGCCGTTTCTAGTCTAGGTGACAACATGTCAACAACAATTGGGCCTTGCTTTAATATAGTCACCCAATCCCTTGGCAAAGCTGAAGCAAGTCACAAAAATATGGTTGGGGCAAGCATTTATCATTATGAACACCTTCAGTAAGCTATTGAGGCTTTGAATGTCAAAGGGCTGAACAAATAGCAAGTGGTTACAGTTGTTGCAAAGACTGTGGATGACACTTTTGTCATTCAGGTTGGGGGAATTTTGATTCCAGGAATAAACCAAGAAAAGGGATGTCGTGCCAGAAACACCCCATTGAGCTCCAATCCTACACCCGTAAGCAATCATCAAACCCAGTCAACACTTGCTGACCCCTCTATCAATCCTATCAGGACTGGTAACCGCACCTTCAATCCCCTTTACGTGACCTTGTCCAAAGCTCTCCAAATCCTCATAGGACAAGGCTATCTCAAGCCCTTTGATCCTCGGCCTCTCCATGATCCCCTGCAACCAAGCATAAAGGTGCCATGTATTGTGCCTTCCATCAACAAACCAGCCATGATACTGACAGTTGCCTTCGTCTTCACCTTGAAATTCAAGACTTGATTGACAATAAGGTCATCACTCTGCCAAGTCCTACAAAGTCTATCGGCACTGGATTGATGAACTTGGGAGATAATGGGACTATGTGATCGGAGATGAACCACCTGCTGACGGCGCTCATTTTACCCCAGATGTGGTGGATGGCACGCACTGTTTAGCACTTTAAAAATGTTGTTTATTTTACTTTCTGAACTGGGTATCAAGTCAGTCTTGTTGTATTGAGTCAGTCTTATTGTGTTGGAGTCAGGTGATTTCAGGCGTGTTAACTCAAACATCACATCACTGTCTTGTTTTGTCTGTCTTTTTCACTCTTTGAGTCTGTTTCTACCATTGAGCTAGTTGCGCCAGAAGATCTGAATGAAATAATGGTACTTTTCCACTTACTTCTCTGTGCCTTTAAATCATTGCATTGACCAAAAAATTTTCAAAACTGTTTCCAAAACTGTGATGAAAACAAAGAGGAAGGAATTTCTCAGGATTTGGAAAAATTTGATCAACCGAGAGGAAGAGAGGCCCGTTAAGCCCTTTATGAATGAAATCATGTCTGTTAATGTGAGTGTTGAGAAGGACCCTAGCTTGGTCCAGATTGGTTATACATTGTCCTCAGAAGAGCACGAGTGACTATTCGCTTTATTAAAAGATTTCAAAAAATGTTTTACGTAGTCCTACGAAGACATGCCTGGAATTGATCTTGAGATTGTACAGCATAGGATCACTCTCGGCCTCGAGACAAAACCCTTGATGTAGAATGCTCAAACAATCAACCACAATTTGAGGCTTGCATGGCCGGATTCGAAGCACCCCTTGAACTAGGGGCAATAAGGTCAGATGTGATCAAAGGAAGCTTGTATAGTTGGATGAGAAGTAGCCCTTCAACTAGATGCAGAAAAGGTCAGATATGCTCAAAGATTCAAAATTGGGTCATTTCTCAAACCAATGAAGGTTGGCAAGAAAGCCAAATCCCATAATCTGAGAGAAGAAAATTTATTGTTGAAGGACAATCACGTTCCTATCCATAACACTTGGGGCAAATGCAAACCAAATTGGATGGGCCCTTACATCATCAAGACTATTTAGTCAGAAATAACAACCATTCTCGTGGATTCCGATGGCTTAGAGATCCTACGGCCAATCAACATAGACAAGTTAAACTTTTCTGTCCTTAATAGGCTCGTTGGGCCTAAAACCCGGAGGGGCGACCCAGGCAAAATTTAGAACAAGAAGAAAAAGAAAAAGAACACAAGAACAAGAAAAAAGGAAAAAGAAAAAAGAAGAAAAGAAAAAGAAGAACGAAGAAAAATGAAAAGGAAAAATAGAGCTCGGAAGGTTGAAAACCCGGAATGGCAGCTCTGGCAAAAGTTAGAGCGTAAAAGGAGAGTGTGAATACCCGAGTGCACCTTGACTCCCAAGAACTACGTATGGCCTAATTCCCATCTTTGGGATACGTAGGCAACTTCATTTTGAAGTTCGGCCCCAACCATTTTCAGCTTGGTATTCTCATCCATGTTGATTGGCTAATCCTTTTTCAACTCGGCTCTCCTATCCATGTCTAATTGGCTTATCTTCATGCAAAATCGGTTGTCCTACTCTATTAGAAGATTCAGTTTCAAGACAAATCAAGTTCAGAGCTGAGGTTGTGCATCTTAAGATTCAATTTCGCTTTGGTTGAGTAGTGGCCATTTACAAAAACAGTTTTGAGGGTTTTTAGTGAAGTTGACTAATTTTCTCATAAATTATTCCATTTTTCCCAAAATCAGACCATTTCTTGGACCCAAAAAAGAAAAATTTTCAGTGCTCATAGTTTGACTTGCATGATTTCAAATCAAAAAATTGAACAAAGCATGTTAATCTAACTCTGATGTTGATCAAAATTGTTTTAGTAGAAACCCAAAAACAAGAAAATGGTCAAAATGATGAACTAGAGGCACAGTTGAGTCAGGTTTTCTATCTTTTCCCATTATCAATGCACTCGCTAGAAAGAGCACAACTGAAGTTAGCAACAGGGGGCTAAGCACTCTATCATCCTCCAAACAGTGAAATATCGAGCCAAGTGTAAAGCACAAACTGGAAATGGAGCAGGGTATTCCACTCCCTCATCTAGATAGGTCTGATCACATCCAAACTGGCCGAGGGCAGCATCAACTGATATCAGTTATAGATTTACTGCATGTCCAGTCGCACCATAACCTCTCTGAGGGAAAGCTCACTAGTTATGAGCGAAAGAAGGAGAATCTAGCAGAGTACTAGGGGCAAGGGTCCACAACTTTTAGCTTATCCAGCAACCATACCTGGGAAGGGATAAAAAATAAGAGAGATTAAAGAATAAAGAGATGTACGCTGAGAGAAAAAGTGAGGAAAGGGCTTTTAAGGAAAAAAAAGAAAAGAAAGAGATTGAGTGCTAAAGTGATGTGAGAATCACAAATGAGAAAGGGTGGAAAACAATACTTGGAGAAGCAGTGGGCTTCCCATGAACCGAGAGGTCTCTCGCCGATGGAAAGCAAGCATCTAAGTGTTGTGCCTGTTGTTTTTGTTTGTTTGATTCTTGTTTTGAGTCATTTTGAGTGTCAATAGATGTGCTTAGATTGTTTCACTTTGCTTTTCCTTTGCTGAGTCATTTTGACTGTGGTCAGTCGTAAGCTCAATACCTGATTGAAAACTCATTCTTGCTTTCAATTTCAAAAATAAATCGTTTTGTGCTCAGAGTGCCATGCCATTCCCAACAGGATGTACAAAACAAGATTCTTTCTTTCATAAACTGCAGGGTCCAACCCCGATCAAAAGAGAGAAGAATGGAACAAGGTCCTATTTGAAGCTACATAGGTTCTAGACTGCAAAGCAAAAGAAAAAAGGGAAAATTGAAGCGTTTGAGTTTGTTTGAACTTCAGCAGTTTTCAAGAGTGCATTCTGGAGGTACCTTTTAAGGCCTTGTCATTTCTCCAGAGTATGAGTGTACCTTTACCTCAAGCTCAAGCCTACTTCAAGCCAGAATGGCGATCAAAGTGCTATCCCCGAACACCATTCCCTGTCAAAGGCTTCTTGGTTATGTTTGCAATGAGTTCCTAAGAGACCAACTGTGACGGTGGAAACCAGAGTTCGAATGGCGATGCTCAGAACACAATGGTTTCGAATTTCTGAGACTAAAGTCTGGTTTGAATACCCAGAGGTGTATCCCCGGCTTGAAATCTGTATGGAAGCACCATAGATTGAGATAACATGTGTGCGCCTCAATTCTGGATACTGAACCAACCTAATCTGTTACCCCATTAGAGAATAGAGAAAGTTGTGACTATGATCAAGAAGAAAAGTGACAGATGTGGCTTCTACATGTAGATGTCGCTCTCTGTTAGCATTTGAGGACCTTTGTACTGTGAGTTGAAGGTAAGAGCTCGAAGAACACATGGTAAGAGTTCGAAGAACACGAGGAACACAAGCCATATATGACCAACACCACTTAAAATAGACCTCAAGCATGTTAAATCAGTGGCAAAAATGTGCTGGAGCAAAGCTAACACATGCTAGAATGATGAACTAAAACATGAAGCATGTTAGGCCAAACAAGCATGATTGCACTACAAGTACCAAAAGCTTGCAAGCAATAGCCAAACCAGCCTAAAACAGAGTTATGGCAGGTCTGAAAAGTCACAAAAAAGTGCTTGAACTAAGCCTCAAAAGGGTAGAAACACATGCTCAAGTATAAGGCCAACAAGGCAAGGAAGCAAGACAAGAGGAGAGGGGATCACCCCTCCCATTTTGGCCCTCAAAACCACCTTTCCACCACAAAAATTCCTCTGGAATTCAGTGGTTAAAGGGCCAAAAAGAGATGGTTTGAAATGCTTTAAAGGAAAGCAAGAAGCTTAGCAAATAAGCCACCAAAGAGGGTGAAACACCCCTAACTCCAAAAACACTTTAAACTACCATTTTTAAGCCTTAAAAACAAAGGTTTTTGGAGTTGACAACTAGGCCAAAATCAGCATGAAAAGGTGGCCAAGATTGTGTACAAATATAAAGCTTAAAGAGGGAAAACACTCACCTTAGAAGCACAACTTTAAAACAGCAAGTCTTCTGAGTTAAAACCAGCTTTTTGAGTCCAAACAACCCCCTCAAGTATCTCAGAAACAAGGTAATGGTGTTTCACTAGGTGTTGTAGTGCAAATATATGGAGAAAACACACTTTAAGGCAATATTGAGCACAATATAAAGAGAGAGAGAGTGTGAGAATTTTAGAGGGAGAGAGAGAGAAATTTCAGCGCTGGAAATTTTGTGAACCCCTGAGAAGGGGGAGGTACCTCCTCCTATATAGGCAATGCAAGCACAAGCTTGCTTAACAAGCTTCAAACTGAGCCACAGCTGGCTCAAAATATCTAACATAAATATCTGCTGAAACAAGGTGGTTATTGGCCATCAATGGTGGCCGGCAGTGCTTCATTGATGGCCGACAAGGTCTATTGATGGCCGGCAGGGCCTAACCCATGGCCGGCAACCCTCTCTGATGGCCGGCATGCCATCAAGGACTTCACAAAGCAAAGACCAACTCATGGTCCAAAAATGAGACAGAATGGAAATGGGGTTTGGAAGGATCAAACTTGGAACATCCTGCCGTGAAGTTCGAGTACTCGACGAGCAATCACACTTGTCATCGGATGTACGTGCAAGCATATTCGAGTCTTGAGGACAGTCAAAAATGGGGTGTCTACAGTTGCCCCTCTTTGACAGAACTCGAAAGTCATGAAATGACGGGAGTGAATGTCAAAGCCCAGAGACGACCCATTTTTGACAAGGCTGAAGACTTGGACAAACAAACAAAATACAGATAAATAAATGGTTGCGCCCGTAGGCTGCCTACGTATCCATTTGCAAGGAATCAAACCAGTGTAGTTTAGGGGCAGGATGCAAATGATATGCAATATAACAAAACAGTGTAAATAATATATAATGCAATGAAATATTCAAACCACAAGCAGTGCAAAACCACACAAATATCATAAAGGGATGGAGATGCAACATCAAACTATGCTTAACATAGAAAAGGAGTGGGCACGAGCTGAACGACGCCTAACACAGGCTAGTGCCTACATCCTCAGTACTGGCCTCAGCCCAGCATGGATGCTTACACATAACAGAAATGTGTTTCAACGTGAAAGGGGTGCGAGCACATGCAAAACTATATGTTTCATAGAGAGACCACAAAATACAAGTAATTGGGTGGCATGATATAAGCGAGGAATGATCTGCTGTGAAAAGATCGTGATCCTGAATGCTGAATGCAACAAAACAAACTACAATGCAATGGATGCAATGGATGAAGTGAATAAAGCGCGTGGCCAAACCACATCTTGCCTAGAAAAGGCATGAACACAAAATAGACAACGTCTAACACAGAAAAGATGCCAAAACCCTCAGACCATAATTCTCTTAGTGGAATAGGCACGTACACATGCAAAGCTGTGCTTCAACGAAGGAAAGGTGGGAGCAAATGCCAAACTAAGCTTAACATGAAAAGGAAGCGTGATAACATGGATATGATGCGATGGATGTAACAGGTAGTGCAGTAAATGCAAAAGGGTAACATACTCCAACCACGCTGGAATCGTGAGAGGATGAAGGACAAATCCCAAACACGCTAAAATCGTGTGAGGAAGGGGACATTCAAACTATGCTGAAACCATGAGAAGAGGTCTGAAAACAACCGCTCAAGGGCACACTCGACGCAACCTGAGATAAATTCCACACACGCTGAAATCGTGTGAGGAAAGAAACACTCTAATCATGCCGAAACCGTGAGAAGAGGTCCGAAAACAACCGCTCAGGAGCGCACTCGACGCAACCTGAGATAAATTCCAAACACGCTGAAATCGTGTGAGGAAAGAACACTCTAACCACGCTGAAATCGTGAGAAGAGGTCCGAAAACAACCGCTCAGGGGCACACTCGACGTAACCTGAGATAAATTCTGAACACGCTGAAATCGTGTGAGAAAAGGAACACTCTAACCACGCTGAAATCGTGAGAAGAGGTCCGAAAACAACCGCTCAGGAGCGTACTCGACGCAACCTGAGATAAATTCTAAACACGCTGAAATCGTGTAAGGAAAGGAACACTCTACTCACGCCAAAACCGTGAGAAGAGGTCCAAAAACAACCGCTCAGGGGCGCACTCGACGTAACCTGAGATAAATTCCAAACACACTGAAATCATGTGAGGAAAGGAACACTCTAACCATGCTAAAATCGTGAGAAGAGGTCCGAAAACAACCGCTCAGGGGCGCACTCGACGCAACTTGAGATAAATTCCAAACACGCTGAAATCGTGTGAGGAAAGAAACACTCTAACCACGCCGAAATCGTGAGAAGAGGTCTGAAAACAACCGCTCAGGGGTGCACTCGACGCAACCTAAGATAAATTTCAAATACGCTGAAATCGTGTGAGGAAAGGAACACTCTAATCACGCCGAAACTGTGAGAAGATGTGATAACCCCGGTCCGTGTTATGCTAGTTAATCTCGATTATGATTGTGATTATGTGTTTGATATGATTTGAGTGCCATTTATATGAATGTATGTGGTTTTGAATTTCTATCTGTTCACTGTAGGAAAATCTGTTTGATTATCTGCTTTAGAATTTAAATTGAAGGCCCTATCGGGCACAGAACCCGAAATTGAATACGCCATTGTGATTAGCGTAATTTTTAGAGCCTACGGTGAAATTTAATTATAAATTGATTCGGATCAAAATAATTGGATTCAGAATGATTAAATTAGGCTCAATTACTTAGCCTTAATTAATTTGATTAGGCCAAGGTATATAAGTGGCCTATTTGCATTGTTTTGAGCTCATTTTCTCTTTTAGCTGAAAATCACACTCTAGAGAGAGAGGGAGAGGCCGACAATAGAGAGAAAAGAAGGAGAATTGTGTATTTGGCTCAAAGTTTGTGAAATTGGAAGGCTAGGCTCAAGATTTAACTACAATTGTGGGGATTGAAACTCCTAGGTGAGTAATTAAGCAAAGATTTATGAGCTTGAGTTTGTAATTTTGTGAATTCAAGGTTAAATGGTAATCAAGAACATGAATGGTGTTGATTATGATGAAATTGAAGTTATATGCACATGCATGCATAGAATTGCCATGAAATTGCATAATCAAGCATGTAAGAAGTTGAATATGAGAAATTGAGTGTTGAATCATATATGCAAGCATAGTTTTGTTGAGTTTCATAGTTATAAGCACCATTTGTACCATTTGAAATAGAAATGGAGTCAAGAATTGACATCCATGCATGATTGATGATATGAAGTTTAAATGCATGAATTTAATGTATTGGAAGTAAGTTTGTTATAATTTGGGTTTGCATGCGATTGATTCATAAGATTTAAGCTTCATAATGTAGTAAATTCGTGTTTGTAGCATGTTAGTAGTTGTATATGAGAGTTATGGGTTATAAAATGCAAGCTATGTTGATTTGAATGCAAGTTTGAAGCTCAAACTGGTTGCTGGAAATTCCAGAATTTGGCATGTCTGCTCGAGTAGGGAAAGTGCCGCTCGAGCGTGAAATGCATGTTCCTAGAACTTTTGCAGACATGGACGTCCGCTCGAGCGGGGATATTCACGCTCGAGCGGGGAGCCATGTAGTCTGACTCTCAGCTCGAGCGTCCGAAGTCACACTCGAGTGTAAAAATGAGGCAACCAGTGCTTTTGCAGACCTAAAGGGTCCACTCAAGCGGCCAAAGCCACGCTCGAGCAGGAAGCCCTATTTCAGAAAGTTTGTAAAGATGTTTTGTGTTTCATTTTCCATTCTCTTCCATTTCTGAGCACTCTTAGGCGTGCATTGAATATTGTAAATGGACTAAGAAGATAATAAAGAGGCCTAAGAGGAATGCACAAATTAAGAACGGATTGAATCGTTTGTGACCCATATGTGTTATGTAATGTGTAGGGTCGAGCTCGAGGGTAATCCACCGACAGAACAGTGTGAGTAATATCTTAGTAAAGATATTTTCAAGTATGTCACTTTCCAAATGCTACTTGTATATGAGCTCCATGGATTTGTTGATTTGAAATATGAATGAGTATTCTATATGCCTAATTTGTATAAGGCCATTTGATACGTTTGATGTATTTGAATTGGGCCTAAGGCCGTTTGTCATTTGCCATTTGCCGTTGATATGTTTGATATATTTGAATTGGGCCTAAGGCTGTTTGCCGTTGATATGTTTGATATATCTGAATTGGGCCTAAGGTCGTCGGACATGAATGATTGGGCCGAAGGCTGTCAGACATGAATGATTGGGCCAAAGGCCGTTGGTTATAAACGATTGGGCCAAAGGCCGTTAGACATGAATGCAAAGATGGGCCAAAGGCCGTTTGAATATGTCATTTGATATGTTGAAATACCTTGATGTGCCGAAGGCCGTTTGAATGAAAGGGATCGTGATCATGAATATGAAATACGCATGGATATGAATATAAAGAGAATGGGCCCGAGGCCATTTGATACGCCTGATATATTTGAATTGGGCCCGAGGCCGTTTGACATGTTTGAATCGGACCAAAAGTCGTTTTAAATAGAGAGTTGGTTGGACCAAAGGTCATTTCGTATAGATGGACCTGAGGTCGTATTATTTTATATAAGAATTGGACCTAAGGTCATTTTGCATATGGACATGATGTGTTGGACCTAATGTCGTTTTGCTTTGTTGAGATTTGTAAATCTGGTATGAATGAGAATAGTGGGTCAAATATGTACATTATAAGTATGATTCATTTATGAACGAATCTCATTCATTAACCTCTTTATTTTGATATTATTCACTGGGCGTTAGCTCACTCTCATTTATATGTATGTAGGTGAGCAAAGGGACGTTTAACTCTAGCCTTAATGGAATTTAATAAAGGAACCCAAGTTTTCTGAAGTCAGCCCAGGTGCCTCACGCAGGAGGCTTTGTTCATGATCTTTTGTATTCCTTTTTGCTATTTCTATTGGTCGTGATAGACCATTTATGTGTAGAAGCTTTTGGTTTAGCTAACTATGTGTTTGAATGATCCTGGGTATACAAGATGTTAACTACTGATATGTGGTGTGAGTTATTATTAAGTACATGTGAAACGTTTTGATATGCCATGTAAACATAGCTCATTGGACAATTTTGAAGTCGTTTCTGTTTGGCACCTTAACTCTGATGGAGTATATTCTAATATGATTTGAGGCCATAGGTAATCTCATGATTACTGGCCGGTTATGACCTTAATCTATAGGGGCGCGTTCGGGTCATGACAGAGTGGTATCAGAGCACATGTTAATAACTCACTTGTCCATATGAGCCATAAGGTGTCTAGAAAAGACCTAAGATGCATCCATTTGATAAGTACATGATGTAAGCATTGAGAACATGTGATTATATGAGATATGAATTGTTGCACTGATGTGTACAACAAGTTTTGTTT
This sequence comes from Camellia lanceoleosa, assembly GCA_025200525.1. NCBI lineage: Eukaryota > Viridiplantae > Streptophyta > Magnoliopsida > Ericales > Theaceae > Camellia > Camellia lanceoleosa. Next base: position 186,485,120 of record CM045761.1, on the reverse strand, counting down.
TGTTATAATGCACGTACATGAACATGCGAATCATAAAAAGTTGCTTATGTGCATTGGATTATGCAAATGGGTGTCTATGTGGAATATGAATATGGTTTAAGTGTATAATTACTTAGTAAGTGTTCAGCACGCGATATCTGATAAGTATGCAATCATCTGTTATGTATGTGATTAATTGTGTCTTGACGACACGTAAAATGAGAATATAACAATGTGCCTATGTGCAAATGTACCTATGTGTGTCTGTGTTTATTTCTATATTGGGCATTCCAGTATTTGGCATGGCTTAATAAGAGTTTGGGTAGAACATTGATAAAGTAAGGGCATATGAGTTGGCAGACTCTTTCATAGCCCAACTTGATAGACTGGAAAGAATAGTACAAGAAATGGAAGAGATCTTAAGACAACAACATCAGTTGCCGCTACAGCAAGAACCTTTGCCACCACCAGCGCAAGAGCATCAAGTGAATGTGTTAGAAGTCACAAAATATGTTGAGGTGCTAGACCGAACACTGATGATTAAAGCTAACATGAGCCGATCTTCTGAATGGAAAAGCAAGAGACAAGGCTTTTTCTCAAAGAAGAGGTTATTTAAAAAGCAAAATACGGGATCATCGCGCACTTCAAACTCTACAAGGAATACAACACCGACATGTAATGAATGTGGTAAGAAACAGAGAGGAGTTTGTTATCGAATTTTTGGGGCTTGTTATACGTGTGTTAAAATAGACCATTTGGTAAGGGACTATCCCCAGACTGAACAAAATGTGAATAGATCCTCTGCCTCAGTTGGATTCATACCAATAATAGGAATTGCTAATCAAGATAGAGTAATTGCACTCGTCCCGGAAAGCACTTAGAATACTGCCATCGTTATCCCAGGTATCTATACTGTTTATAAACGAATGCCTATATGTTGACTGATTCTGGACTGGTACATGTGTACATCTTTGCTTAGGATATTATTTGATTCGATTCGGTGCATTCTTTCATATCTGCTATATTTGTATCTAGATTGGTCAGACCCATAGGATTAATACCTTATTTACTGTATGTATTTGTCCTATTTGGGAACTTTGTGAAATACGTATTGGGATATTGATTGACTCTGTACATACGCATATACATCTAAACCTATGCTCAAGGTGATTTGTTATATCACTGTCTTCAATGACTAAACCACTGGAATTATGACACTGTGATTGTGTGACTGAGTTGAGCACCCCAAATAATGAACTCTATAAATTGTGAGATCATGTATTTTGATTGGTAGACAATTGATTGGACTATGTGGCTGCACTAGGCTTGACTCGTAAACTTATGTTTTTGTGACTCATTTGGAACTCTTGCATAACAAATCCTATATTATGTGCAACCGAGGAACTTTGTTTAGCGTGTTACTATGCACCATGTACTTGCATGTAACGCTTATTTGGGAACTGCTATATTGATTATAATACATACCTCCTGATATGAACAACTGCATGCCTGTGCACTTACATGTGAACTTATGTGGACAATGTCATATTGTACATGACCTAAAACACTTTGATATGAACAGTTTTGATGAATGACTCTGATATGACTTTGAAAACTGATGAACTTAGGACAGTTGTGAAACTATCGACTATGTACCTAAGCAAACGAAGTATGCCTTATAGAACCAAATGTACCCCATTTGAGAAAACTTTTATCTGATTCGATCTGATAGAACTTTGTTTGATTTGGCCTGATAGAATCCCCATTTGATATAATTTGATGGGACCTTTGTTTGATTTAATTTGACAAGACCTTTGCCTGGATTGATTTGATAAGACCTTCTATCTAATTTGATTTTGTTAAGGGGGATTACAAATTGCTGCTTATGAATTAATAACCAGATTATTCTTGGCAAGAAAACTGAGGCCTCATTTGGGAACAGACTAATTTTGTAACTTTTTGGCTATTTGGCTAAAATATGAGCTAAAAAAAACTAGTATGTTTGGGATGACTTTTTGGCTTTTTACGAAAAGATGTGCAAAAAGTAGAGAGAAAAGAGAATTTTTGACTTTTTGGTATGGATTGTTGGCTTTTTGGCTAATTTAGTAACTTTTTGACTTTTTGGCTAAAAAGTTCGGTTGCCAAACGAGGCCTGATAGACCTGAAACTTGAACCCGTTTGGAATACTTGACTTATTTAGAAGACCTTATGTAGGCTATCAGCAGACCGATCTAACTATGAACACCATTGAGAACCGACCTTTAATTGTTGAAGACATACATGTTATAAATGAACAGAATTGTGCAAATCCAGTGATTGGATGTTTAAGGAATGACTGTTTCTGTGTTACTGAATTCTTATTTATTTGACACTATAGAAACCGATGACGGCAGATTGATTTGATTATAAACAGTACTGAACATTTACCTTTAACTGATCAGAATATGTTTTGAATGAGAGAATAGTTGCTTCAGTGTTGTTGGATTTTGGGAAATTATGTTACAGTAATTGTTAACCGCGAACAGTTTTGATTGTGAATACTATTGGGATTAGAAAACCTCGATTATCCGAAAGTGTGTGAATTTAGTGCGCCCTGTAAATGACTGCTTAGTGCCATTATATTCTGCAATTGGGGCTTTGAGGATGTGTAAATTATGCTTAACATCTGACTGACCGCTCCGATATTACCTTTGATGTCATGGAATTAATATACGAATTGCTTTATGTTCATTGACGACTATCAGATAACGTTGAAAGACTTGATGGAACAGGGAATCAAACATTGAACTGAATTGTGAACTATAAACTGTTGAATGATTGAGAACATATGTAAAAATTGAGTGCTTCAGTATTATCGTACTTTGCAATCAATGTTATGGGGATATGTGGACTATGTGCATTGTATGGTTAATTGCTTCGATGCTACGTTTGTTGATTCGGGAATCAGTATCGGGATCCACTTTATATTCCTGAGGACTTTTAATTGACCTTGGATAACAGTGATGAGTCACTGAACTAAATATCGAATTAGATTGTGAGTTGTGGAATTATTGGAGAATGAATTGAACTTCTGTGACGAGGAAATCATTGAATTTGTGTCTAAGTGTTTTTGGTGTCAACAAGTCAAGTTGAACATCAGATATAGACGGGACTACTTCGACCTCTCTCTATTTCAGAATGGAAATGGGAATATGTGACTACGAATTTCATTGTGGGGCTACCTTGAGCACCCAAGGTATAAGTCCAGTTTGGGTTATTGTATATAGAATTAGTAAGTCTGCTCATTTCCTCCCCGTAAAATTTTCGCATAATGCTTATAGACTAGCCACTGTTTACAGCGATAAGATTGCTCGTTTGCATGGGGTCCTAGTATCTATTGTTTTAGACAAGAATCCTAAAATGTATCTGAATTCTGACACGCCTTCAAGAGGCAATGGGAACTGAATTGTAATTCAATGCCGCTTTCCATCTGCAAATCAATGTATAATCAGAAAGAACTTTTTAGATTCTGAGAGAAATGCACCAAATGTATGTGTTAGATTTTTAGGGAAGTTGGAAAAATCTATCCATCATTGGCAGACTTTGCTTACAACAACAGCTTACACTCTAGTTTCGATGTGACACCATACAAGCCTTGTATGGAGGAAAAGGTAAGTCTCTGACTGATTGAGAACAGAGCGTTGCTTGATTTTGAGACTAAGCAAATAACTATCAAAAGGATTGGAACTGTTGAATAAAAAGTATTCCGAATTGTTTTCGACTAAAAGTAAAATAAGTTTGGAGGACCAAACTTCCTAAAGAGGGGAAGGCTGTGATAACCCTGGTCCGTTTTATGCTAATTAATCTCGATTATGATTGTAATTATGTGTACTTGACGCAACCTAAGATAAATTCCAAACACGCTGAAATCGTGTGAGGAAAGGAACACTCTAATCACGCCGAAACTGTGAGAAGATGTGATAACCCCGATCCATGTTATGCTAATTAATCTCGATTATGATTGTGATTATGTGTTTGATATGATTTGAGTGCCATTTATATGAATATATGTGGCTTTCAATTTCTATCTGTTCACCGTAGGAAAATCTATTTGATTATCTGCCTTAGAATTTAAATTGAAGGCCCTATCGGCCACAGAACCCGAAATTGATTACGCCATTATGATTAGTGTAATTTTTAGAGCCTACGGTGAAATTGAAGTTATATGCACATGCATGCATAAAATTGCCATGAAATTGCATAATCAAGCATGTAAGAAGTTGAATATGAGAAATTGAGTCTTGAATCATACATGCAAGCATAGTTTTGTTGAGTTTCATGGTTATAAGCACCATTTGTACCATTTGAAATAGAAATGGAGTCAAGAATTGACATGCATGCACGATTGATGAAGATATGAAGTTTAAATGCATGAATTTAATGTATTAGAAGTTTTGGTATAATTTGGGTTTGCATGCGATTGATTCATATGATTTGAGCTTCATAATGTAGTAAATTGGTGTTTGTAGCATGTTAGTAGTTGTATATGAGAGTTATGGGTTATAAAATGCAAGCTATGTTGATTTGAATGCAAGTTTGAAGCTCAAACTGGTTGCTGGAAATTCCAGAATTCGGCATGTCCACTCGAGCGGGGAAAACGCTGCTCGAGCATGAAATGCTAGTTCCCAGAACTTTTGTAGACATGGATGTCCGCTCGAGCGGGGATATTCACGCTCGAGCATAAAAATGAGGCAACCAGTGCTTTTGCAGAACTAAAAGGTCCGCTCGAGCGGCCAAAGCCACGCTCAAGCGGGGAGCCCAATTTCAGAAAGTTTGTAAAGATGTTTTGTGTTTCATTTTCCATTCTCTTTCATTTCTGAGCACACTTAGGCGTGCATTGAATATTGTAAATGGACTAAGAAGATAATAAAGAGGCCTAAGAGGAATGCACAAGTTAAGAACGGATTGAATCGTTTGTGACCCATATGTGTTATGTAATGTGTAGGGTCGAGCTCGACGGTAATCCACCGGCAGAACAGTGTGAGTAATATCTTAGTAAAGATATTTTCAAGTATGTCACTTTCCAATTGCTACTTGTATATGAGCTCCATGGATTTGTTGATTTGAAATATGAATGAGTATTCTATATGCCTAATTTGTATAAGGCCGTTTGATACGTTTGATGCATTTCAATTGGGCCTAAGGCCGTTTGCCGTTGAAATGTTTGATATATTTGAATTGGGCCTAAGGTCTTCTGAGTTAAAACCAACTTTTTGAGTCTAAACAACTCCTTCAAGTATCTCAGCAACAAGGTAATGGTGTTTCACTAGGTGTTGTAGTGCAAATATATAGAGAAAACACACTTTAAGGCAATATTGAGCACAATATAAAGAGAGAGAGAGAGAGAGTGTGAGAATTCTGGAGAGAGAGAGAAATTTCAGCTCTGGAAATTTTGTGAACCCCTGAGAAGGGGGAGGCACCTCCCCCTATATAGGCAATGCAAGCACAAGCTTGCTTAACAAGCTTCAAACTGCCTCCATCCCTCCATACACGTGTATGGAGGATAGCTGAGTAAGCCACAGCTGGCTCAAAATATCTGACATAAATATTTTGCTAAAACAAGGTGGTAGTTGGCCATCAGTGGTGTCTGGCAGTGCCTTATTGATTGCCGGCAGGGTCTATTGATAGCCGGCAGGCCCTAACCCATGGCCGGCAGCCCTCTCTGATGGCCGGCATGCAATCAAGGACTTCACAAAGCAAAGACCAACACATGGTCCAAAAATGAGACATAATGGAAATAGACTTTGGAAGGATCAAACCTGGAACACCCAGCCATGAAGCTCGAGTACACGATGAGCAATCACACTTGTCATCGGATGAACCTGCAAGCGTATCCGAGCGTTGAGGACGGTCAAAAATGGGGTGTCTACAGGGTCCGAATGAGTGTCCGAGTGTTCGAACCCAAATGCATAAGAAATGGTAAGTAAACGCCATAATTATATATCTGCCATCACGCAAGAGGGTCCGAATAAGTGTCCTAGTGTTCGAAGCCTAATGCTTGAGAAATGGTAAGTAAATACCATAATTACATATCTGCCATCATGCAAGCGGGTCCGAATAAGTGTCTGAGTGTTCGAACCCTAACGCATGAGAAATGGTAAGTACACACCATAATTACATATCTACCATCATGCAATAGGGTCAGAATAAGTGTCCGAGTATTCGAATCCTATTGTGTGAGAAATGGTAAGTAAACACCATAATTATATATCTACCAACATGCAAGAGAATCCGAATAAGTGTCCGAGTGTTCAAAACCTAATGCATGAAAAGTGGTAATTAATTAGCAGAATAACAGGTCTGCCATAATACAAAAGGGTCCGAATAAGTGTCAGAGTGTTCGAACCCTAATGCATGAGAAATGGTATGCACACACCACACTTACAAATCTGCCAACATGCAAGAGGATCCGAATAAGTGTCTGAGTGTTCGAACACTAATGCATGAGAAATGGTAAGTAAACACCATAATTACATATCTGCTCTCAAGCAAGAGAATCGGAATAAGTGTCTGAGTGTTCAAACCCTAATACATTAGAATTGGTAAGTAAACACCAAAATTACATATCTGCTATTGTCCAAAAGGGTCCGAATAAGTGTCCGAGTGTTCGAACCCTAATGCATGAGAAATGGTAAGTAGACACCATAATTACATATCTACTCCCATGCAAGAGAATCCGAAAAAGTGTCCGAGTGTTTGAACTCTATTACAAGAGAAATGGTAAGTAAACACCATAATTACATTTCTGCCATCATGCAAGAGGGTCCAAATAAGTGTCCGAGTATTCACACCCTAATGCATGAGAAATGTTTAATAAACACTGTAATTAAATATCTTCCATCATGCAAGAGGGTCCGAGTATGTGTCCGAGTGCTCGAACCCAAATTCTTGAGAAATGGTAAGCAAACACTACAATTACATATCTACCATCATGCAAGGGGGTCCAAATAAGTGTCCACGTGTTCAAACCCTAATTCATGAGCAATGGTAAGTAAAAATCATAATTACATATATGCCATCATGCAAGAGGATTCGAATAAGTGTTCGGGTGTTCGAACCCTAATGCCTGAGAAATGGTTAGTAAACACCATAATTACATATCTGCCCTCATGCAAGAGAATCAGAATAAGTGTCCGAGTGTTGGGACCCTATTGTATGAGAAATGGTAAGTAAACTCCACAATTACATATTTGTCATCAAGCAAGAAAATCCGAATAAGTGTCCGAGTGTTCGAACCCTAATGCAATAGAAATGATAAGTAAACACCATAATTACTTATCTGCCATCATGCAAAGGGGCCTGAATAGGTGTCTGAGTGTTCGAACCTTAATGCATGAGAAATGGTAAGTAAACACCATAATTACATATCAGCCATCATGCAAGAGGGTCCGAATGAGTATCCGAGTGTTTGAAGCCTAATGCATGAGAAATGGTAACTTAACACCATAATTACATATCTGCCATCACGCAAGAGAATCCGAATAAATGTCCGAGTGTTCGAACCGTAATTCATGAGAAATGGTAAGTAAACTCCATAATTAAATTTTTGCCATCATGCAAGGGGTCCGAATAAGTGTCCGAGTATTCGAACCCTAATGCATGAGAAATGGTAAGTAAACACCATAATTACATATCGACCATCATGCAAGAGGTTCCGAATAAGTGTTTGAGTGTTCGAACCACAATGCCAGAGAAATGGTTAGTAAACACCATAATTACATATCTGCCATCATGCAAGAGGGTCCGAATAATTGTCTGAGTGTTTGAAGCGTAATGCATGAGAAATGGTAAGTAAATACCAGAATTACATATTAGCTATCATTCAAGAGGATCCGAATAAGTGTCCGAGTGTTCGAACCCTAACGCATGAGAAATGATAAGTACACACCATAATTACATATCTGCCATCATGCAAGAGGGTCTGAATAAGTATCCGTGTGTTCGAACCCTATTGCGTGACAAATGGTAAATAAACACCATAATTACATATCTGCCAACATGCAAGAGAATCCGAATAAGTGTCCGAGTGTTCGAAGCCTCATGCATGAGAGGTGGTAACTAAACACCATAATTACATGTCTGCCATTATGCAAGAGGGTCTAAATAAACGTCAGAGTGTTCTAACCCCAATGCATGAGAAATGATATGTACAAACCATAATTACAAATCTGCCATCATGCAAGGGGGTCCGAATATGTGTCTGAGTGTACCAACCTTAATGCATGAGAAATGGTATGTAACACCATAATTACATATCTGCCCTCAAGCAAGAGTATCTAAAAAAGTGTTCGAGTGTTCAAACCCTAATGCATTAGAAATGGTAAGTAAACACCATAATTACATATCTGTCATCATCCAAGAGGGTCCGAATGAGTGTCTAAGTGTTCGAACCTTAATGCATAAGAAATGGTAAGTAAACACCGTAATTACATAGCTGCCCCCATGCAAGAGAATCAAAATAAGTGTCCGAGTGTTCGAACTCTATTCCATGAGAAATGGTAAGTAAACACCATAATTACATTTCTGCCATCATGCAAGAGGGTTCGAATAAGTGTCCGAGTGTTCGCACGCTAATGCATGAGAAATGTTTAGTAAACACTATAATTGCATATCTTCCATCATGCAAGAGGGTCCGAATATGAGTCCGAGTGTTCGAACCCAAATGCTTGAGAAATGGTAAGCAAACACCATAATTACATATCTACCATCATGCAAGGGGGTCCGAATAAGAGTCCACGTGTTCGAACCGTAATGCATGAGAAATGGTAAGTAAAAACCATAATTACATATCTGCTATCATGCAAGAGGGTCCGAATAAGTGTTCGAGGGTTCGAACCTTAATGCCCGAGAAATGGTTAGTAAACACCATAATTACATATCTGCCCTCATACAAGAGAGTCAGAATAAGTGTCCGAGTGTTCGAACCATGTTGCATGAGAAAATGGTAAGTAAACACCATAATTACATATCTGCCCTCAAGCAAGAAAATCCGAATAAGTGTCCGAGTGTTCAAACCCTAATGCATTAAAAATGCTAAGTAAACACCATAATTACATATCTGCCATCATGCAAAGGGGTCTGAATAGGTGTCTGAGTGTTCGAACCCTAATGCATGAGAAATGGTAAGTAAACACCATAATTACATATCAGCCATCATGCAAGAGGGTTCAAATGAGTATCCGAGTGTTTGAAGCCTAATGCATGAGAAATGGTAACTAAACACCATAATTACATATCTGCCGTCACGCAAGAGAATCCGAATAAATGTCTGAGTGTGCGAACCCTAATTCATGAGAAATGGTAAGTAAACTCCATAATTAAATTTCTGCCATCATGCAAGGGGGTCCGAATAAGTGTCCGAGTGTTCAAACCCTAATGCAAGAGAAATGGTAAATAAACACCATAATTACATATCGGCCATCATGCAAGAGGGTGAGAATAAGTGTTCGAGTGTTCAAACCATAATGCCTAAGAAATGGTTAGTAAACACCGTAATTACGTATCTGCCCTCATGCAAGAGAATCAGAATAAGTGTTCGAGTGTTCGAACCCTATTGCATGAGAAATGTTAAGTAACAACAAAATTACATCTGCCATGATGTAAGGGTATCTGAATAAGTGTCCGAGTGTTCGAGGCCTAATGCGTGAGAAATGGTATGTAAATAACATAATTACATATTGCTATTATGCAAGAGGGTCCAAATAAGTGTCCGAGTGTTCGAACCCTAATGGATGAGAAATGATAAGTACACACCATAATTACATATCTGATATCATGCAAGAGAGTCCGAATAAGTGTCCGAGTGTTCGAACCCTATTGCGTGAGAAATGGTAAGTAACACCATAATTACATATCTGCCAACATGCAGGAGAATCCGAATAGCTGTCCGATTGTTCGAAGCCTAATGCATGAGAAGTTGTAACTAAACACCATAATTACATGTCTGCCATCATGCAAGAGGGTCCGAATAAATGTCAGAGTGTTCGAACCGTAATGCATGAGAAATGGTATGTACTTACCATAGTTACAAATCTGCCATCATGCAAGGGTGTCCGAATAAGTGTCTGAGTGTACGAACCTTGATGCATGAGAAATGGTAAGTAACACCGTAATTACATATATGCCCTCAAGCAAGAGAATCTAAATAAGCGTCCGATTGTTCAAACCCTAATGCCTTAGAAATGATAAGTAAACACCATAATTACATATCTGCCATCATCCAAGAGGGTCCGAATGAGTGTCCAAGTGTTCGAACTCTAATGGATGAGAAATGGTAAACACCGTAATTACATAGTTGCCCCCATGCAAGAGAATCCGAATAAGTGTCCAAGTGTTCGAACTCTATTCCATGAGAAATGGTAAGTAAACCCATAATTACATTTATGCCATCATGCAAGAGGGACCGAATAAGTGTCCGAGTATTCGCCCCCTAATGCATGAGAAATGTTTAGTTAACACCATAATTATATATCTGCCATCATGCAAGAGGGTCCGAATATGTGTCCGAGTGTTCGAACCCAAATGCTTCAGAACTGGTAAGCAAGCACCATAATTACAAATCTACCATCATGCAAGGGGATCCGAATAAGTGTCCACGTGTTCGAACCATAATGCATTAGAAATGGTAAGTAAAAACCATAATTACATATTTGCCATCATGCAAGAGGGTCCGATTAAGTGTACGAGTGTTCGAACCCTAATGCTTAAAAATGGTTAGTAAACAACATAATTACATATCTGCCCTCATGCAAGAGAATCAGAATAAGTGTCCGAGTGTTCGAACCCTATTGCAAGAGAAATGGTAAGTAAACATCATAATTACATATCTCCTCTCAAACAAGAAAATCTGAATAAGTGTCTGTAACAACGCCCGCGGGGGACCTCGCTACAGTTCGGACTCGATTTTTGTTGCGGTTCTCAATCTAGAACCAAAGAGTCCAAATCCGGCAAATCGTTTTGAAGAAAAACAGATTTTTTTTTGAAAGAAGTGCCAAACGTGGGAGCTTTGCGGATAATGAGTCGCCACCTAAATATTTTTAAAATGGGAAATTGAAACCGACTCGGTGCCAAAAGGCCACGTGTCCGTCATCACCAAAGTTGGCTCGGGAACTTGGGTACGATTAGGGAAGGTCACATCGTGAGCACCCCCTCTCGCCCGGTCAAAGACCGGCCTCTACTAACCATGATATCTGTTTTTGAAAACATTGTATGCTCTTATTCCGATTATTAGCCTAGGTTACTATGTGATGCTCGCAGCAAACTAGTATAGACTGGGCCGTCTGAATTGGGACAAAACACTTCGTGTTTGTTTGTTTGAAAATGGTTTGATGGTGCTACTCGCAAGTAGGCTAAGACGTGGATTTGCCACTCTCGGGTGGGCTTAGTAAAAAGTGTGATTTTGCCACTATCTAGTGGGCTTAAAACAAACATTCGATGAATTGCTCCAATTCAGATAACTCAACCTCCACCCACAGGCATTCAAGGCAGTTATATCACATAAGCACATAGCCTCATGGCAAGCATGCTATCATGGCAACACTCACACGCATGCAAGGATGCTAAAGCATAAAAACTCACCGAGTACTCCAAGCCAAAACAAAAGCTGATTAGAAAATCATGCATGATCCTAAAAATATACAGAAATGCCTAATGCAACACATGCAAAGATGCAAACTATAGCAGGCTCGGCTATTCTAAACATGGCATGTGAAATGCAACAACTAACATGTATTCAACTTAGAATTGAAATCTGATCTGGTTTGTATGATCGTAGAGGCAGTGCATGTAAAGCAGATGAATGATGCAAACATGCTGTCATACTGTTATGCTAATTGAAATATGCCCTATATCTAACCATTCAAAGCGGGTAAATAAAAGGGAGAAAGAAATTGGGTTGGAAGACATACATCACACTCACACACCCTTATTACATTTATGCCCTCGCGCAGAGGGTCCGAATAAATATACAGTCCGAATAAAAGAATATACAGTCCAAATATACAAAAATCCTAATTAATTAACAAATTAACTAAGAAAGCTGTAAAACTGGCGTGCAAGCAGCAGATGTTGTATGTTAGCAGATGTTGTATTTGCTGTGAAATCCACTGGGATGCCCCAATTAGCCTCTGTTTGCACTGTTTCTTAAAATGCGTGCCGGACTCTGAAAAGTTGCCGATTCTGGATTTTGCTGCAACAGAGAGCAGGAAAGGGGCATAGCAATGTATTTCACAAATATATGCATGCCTCGATCCTCGTGCCACCAATCACGCACATCGATGCATGATGGCCGAGGAATCGGATTGCACAACTCAATATGGGATGAATGCATATGAATGCTACAACAAAACCTAACTCCATCATGGGTAATCCGGAGTGTCGGTGACTCGGGAATTGAGACCCGTTCCGTTACTCGGAGTACAGAACGCGCCTCATTTCCCGTGCAATATGCATGATATGCATGAAATGCAACTAAGATACAACCCTAGCATGCGCAATGCTGATGCAAATGAGATGCCTCGAAATGCGTGCCTTGGCACGCATAACCGGCGATGACATAAAGGCATGAAATGCAATGATGGACTTACACCAATATGAGAGGGCTGACCATACTCACACGGGATGCCGGAATGATAAAAATGAGGTGCCTCGAAATGCGTGCCCACTGGCACGCAAACCGAGGCAATGATGAAATGCAAAATCGAATAAAACCGAAGTGTCTCGAAATCGTGCAGCGGACCGCATAAATCGAGGAGGCATACGCAATGCCAATCGGATAAAGCGGAATGTCTCGAAATCGTGCACACAGCACGCAAACCGAAGCGAGCATACGCAAATGCCAAGCGGATAAAATAGAGTGTGCCTCGAAATGTGTGCACGCGCACGCATAACCGAGGCGATGATATGAAGTGCAAAACGGATAAAATCAAGGTGCCTCGAGATGCGTGCCCACGAACACACAAACCGAGGCGATGATGAAAATGCAAAATCGGATAAAACCAAAGTGTCTCGAAGTGCGTGCACACGGGCACGCAAACCGGGGCGATGCTAGAATAAAATGAGATGGCATACGGGATGCAAATTGGGCTTACGCCAACATGAGAGGACCTCACCGCACTCACATAGGCCGCCCGGATAAACGGTTTGCCTCGAAATGCGCGCACAGGCACGCAAAACCGAGGCGAGTCGATGAGCATGAAAATGCAAATTGAACTACGCCAACATGAGATAGCCTCGGCCACACTCGCATAGAACGCCAATGAATGAAAATGGAGTGCCTCGAAATGCGTGTCCATGGGCACGCAAGCCGAGGCAATGCATTAAGGCATGAAATGGCATGAAAATGTAGATTGGGCTTACGCCAACATGAGAGGGCCTCAACCACACTCACATAGGTCAGTAAGATGAAAATGAAGTGCCTCAAAATCGTGCTGCAGACGCATAAGCGAAACATGGCAGAAGGCATGAAAATGACATGCAAATGAAATGCAACATATAGCATATGAAAGATGCAAATTTCAGCAACTAAAATATTGCAAAACAGCCCCCAAATTATGATAAAATTGCAATCGATGCCCAAAATGCAATGAAATGCACGAAATGGCCTCTGACCCTATTAAACATACTGAGAATATGGACATGGCATGAAAAACAGTGGCAAGGCAGCCCTAAAATAGCATTTTATCAGCACAAAGCAAGGCCAAATAATGCTCACAAGTATGGAAACAAAAGCTTGCAAAAATACGGTAAAATAGGGAATTACAAAGCAAGTGGTATGTACAATGCTCAAACCCAAAAACTCAGTTCTACAATATTTAATATGGAACAAAAATATGCACAAATGCAAGAGATGACAACCTCTAAATCAGTATGTATATATGCTAAACATAGCATGCAATTTAATGAATCAACAAGGCTATAACTTGAGGTATCATAAACACTGACCAAACCACTTAAGACCCTTAATAAAACTTGAAGAAAAGACCAAAACAAGACACTTTATAAGCCTGATGAAGGCCAGAAACAGAAGCTAGAATGGCCTAAACAAACATGCAATTTTACGGTAAATTTGATGGATTACAAAACAAGTACAAAAAATAATCACCAAATGGCTTAAGGCCCTTAACAAAACATGACAAGGAGACAAAAATAAGGCTATTTCTAAGCCTGATGAAGGCCAAAATCCGGAGCCAAGTAAGCCTAACAAAGCATGCAAGAATTAGGGCCTAAAGTGGATTTTCAAAGGAGGTGGTATATAGAATGGCCAAATGAGGTTGAGCCCTTCTACAATATTGTAGAGGGGCTCAATATAAGCTAAAATCAGTTCATGGAAGTCGAAATCAGATCACACATAGGCTAGAATTTTGATGCAAAAATCAACTACAAAAGAGGAAATGAACACTCACCCTTGTAGACAAGTCTTTTGTTGATTCTTGGACCAAATTTGTGACTTATTAGCTTCTGGAAACCTTGCCTTGCTGCTGGAAATGGAATGGTGATGGTAGGGCTTGAAGATGATGAAGAAATGGGCTTGAAACTTCAAGATTTTAGAGAGATATGTATGGATATCAATGTATATGCTTGAGAGAATTTTTCCAACCTTTCTACAAGAGCTGGGAGGCCAGCTATAGGCAAAAAATCGGAGAAAAGGGGGGGCAAAAAGGTAATTTAGTTGTAGGTGGCTGGCCAGCTGGAACAGGTGGCTGGCCGGCCAAGGGTAAAAATGTCCAAAACAAAAAACTGGCCATAAATGTAGCCCTTGAAGTTATCTTTCCAATGCCGCAAACCTTGCCTTAAAATTCCTCTGTAGAAAAAAGTTATGCCGCTCAGAAGTAAAGCAGATTCGGTCCAATCGGACTTCAACCAACCATATCTCCTCCCCCCGGATTTGGACTTAGGAGATTCTTGAGTGAAAAATGAAGCCCCGGAAGTAATCTTTCCAATGGTGGTGGCCTCATTCCTTAATTCCTCTTGTGCAAAGAGTTACGCCCGTTTCGGTGAAGCCGCGCAGACTTTTCTCCTTCCCGGATTCATTCTGAACCACTTTTGACCAAACAAATAATGGGTTGCTAAAATAATTTGCTGTCCTCCCGCCCTACTACTAGCTTCCTAACCATGAAAATAAGGCCTCCACCAAAAATGAGCCCAAACCGATGCAAAATGAAGGTTCGGGGGCCAAAACAGCGTGGTTCGGGATCCCGAAAATGGGCTGTTAAGCACCGGGAGTGGCACTCGGCCACGAAGTGGGTTTCTCGGACCCCAGTGTTCCTCAGAAGGATGAAACAGAGGTACTCACCGAAAATGAACGAACAACGATGCGAAACGAATGCTCGGGGGCCAAAACCGCGTGGTTCGGGGTCCCGAAAATGGGCTGTGAGCACCGAAAGTGGCATACGGCCACGAAGTGGGCATCAGGGGCCCCAGTGTTCCTCAATATGATAAAACAGAGGCACTTGCCTAAAACCGGAGAAATCGGAGATGGTTGGGCGGTCCCGAACCGAGGCACACGGCCTGACGGCTCCGAAAACCGGGAACCGGGCTCCGAAATGGGCAAAATGGCCTGCGGCCACGAAAAGTAGCCCACGGCCACTGAGAGATAGTCTACAGGACCACTCCCTCCCCTCAGAAAAGAAAACAGAGAAAACCGAGTCTGGTTCGCAAACCGAGACAAGGCACAAAAGAGAGTTCGGGAGTCCGGAGGCAGGGCGCACGGCCGCGACTCTGAGACTTCTGAACGAGCACAACATGCAACATCACCGAGCGCTCAATCGGTGACGTCTGAGTCTTAAGGTCGGTCAAAAATGGGGTGTCTACAGTTGCCCCTCTTTGGCAGAACTCAGAAGTCATAACAATGGCGAGTGAGTGTCAAAGCCGAGACGACCCATTTTGACAAGGTCAAGACTTAGACAATCATACAAGACGATCGAGATAAATATGTGTGCTCATGTGCGTGGCCGAGCAAAAAAATGCAAATGATATGCAGAGAGATTTTGATAATTGGACTTACTTCTGTACGCGGTTTGAAAATTGGACTTACACGCTCTGTGGCGGTTTGAAGATTGGACTTACGCTTCTGTGGCGGTTTGAAGATTGGACTTACGGCTGCCAAGCGGTTATCACCATGATCATGCAAATAGAGGTAATAATGAAGCAAGTATTGACAAATAGATGCAACAATTTTAAGCAAGAATGCAAAGGTGACATACTCCAAACATATTTGGACCGACTCGTGAGAAGAGAAACGGGACACTCAAATCACGCTGAAATCGTGAGAGGAGGTCCAAACAACAACCGCCAGTGCGCATAACGCAACACGAGATAAATTCAAACAATTTGAAATCGCAGAGGAACGGGACACTCAAACCACGCTGAAATCGTGAGAGGAGGTCAAAACAACCGCCAGTGACGTCATAGCGACACGAGATAAATTCAAACACTTGAAATCGAAGTGAACGGGACACTCAAACCACGCCGAAATCGTGAGAGGAGGTCCAAACAACAACCGCCAGTCGCACGCAACGCGACTGAGATAAATTCCAAACACGCTGAAATCAGCGTGAGAACAGGACACTCAAACCACGCCAAATCGTGAGAGGAGGTCCAAACAACAACCGCCAGTCGCGTACGCAACGCGACTGAGATAAATTCAAACCAATTGAAATCGCGTAAGAACGGGACACTCAAACCACGCCGAAATCGCGTAAGGCAGGACACTCAAACCACTTTGAAATCGTGAGAGGAGGTCCAAACAACAACCGCCAGTCGTCATAGCGACACGAGATAAATTTCAAACCCGCTAAAATCGCGTAAGGAACGGGTCACTCAAACCACGCCAAATCGTGAGAGGAGGTCAAACAACAACCGCCAGTGCGTCGCAACGACTCGAGATAAATTCCAAACACGCTGAAATCGCGTAACGGGACACTCAAACCACGCCGAAATCGTGAGAGGAGGTCAAACAACAACCGCCAGTGCGTGCGCATACGTAACTCGAGATAAATTCAAACACGCTGAAATCGCGTAAGAGCGGGACACTCAAACCACGCTTGAAATCGTGAGAGGAGGTCCAAACAACAACCGCCAGCGTCGCAACGCAACTTTGAGATAAATTCAAACACGCTGAAATCGCAAGAACGGACACTCAAACCACGCTGAAATCGTGAGAGGAGGTCCAAACAACAACCGCCCAGGTGCGTACGCAACGCGACCTGAGATAAATTCCAAACACGCTGAAATCGCGTAAGGAACGGGACACTCAAACCACTATTTGAAATCGTGAGAGGAGATCAAACAACAACCGCCAGGTCGCATAGCAACACGAGATAAATTCAAACACGCCGAATCGCAGAAGAACGGCAGGACACTCAAACCACGCCATTTGAAATCGTGAGAGGAGGTCCAAACAACAACAAGGTGTCGCAACGCAACTCGAGATAAATTCCAAACACGCTGAAATCGCGTAAGGAACGGGACACTCAAACCACGCTGAAATCGTGAGAGGAGGTCCAAACAACAACCGCCCAGGTGCGTACGCAACGCAACCTGAGATAAAAGTTTTAACCGGGGAAAATAACAATGGTGTAACCAACAGGCGTATCTCAACGTATTTCATAGGGAGAGAGGGAAGGTTGTAACCGGGTAACAAGTGGTGTGAGTGTGTGTGATTGATACACAAAATAGGCAAAGCGAGTGTGTGATAGATACACTATTTGAGCAAAGTGTAATTGATATACAAAGGGTGAAGTGAGCAAAGTGTGATGGATACACAAAAGACAAGCACAAAGTGTGATAGATGCACTAAGTGAATAAGTGTGATGGATACACAATAGGTGAACACGAAGTGTGATAGATGCACTAAGTGAAAATGTGATAGATACACAAAAAGTGAACACAAAGTGTGATAGATGCACTAAGTGAGAATGTGTGTGATAGATACACAAAAAGTGAACGCAAAGTGTGATAGATGCACTAAGTGAGAATGTGTGTGATGGATACACAAAATGAATGAAGTGTGATTGATACACTAAAGCAAATGAAGTGTGTTAGATATACTAAGTGAATGATCTCAAATGGAACTTCTTTGAAAGAACCGTACATGCAATATCGTGCATGACTGAGAAAGAAACTTGACAGGTACAATGCATTACAATGCACGATGCTTAAGGAAAGCGATAAATGGACAAAGCGGCGCTTTAGAAAGCACCTCATAAGGTGAGTGGCGGTGAACCGCTCTACTCTGACGGGGATCTCCCCTCGTGCTCTTCGAACACTTACCTTCAACTCACAGTACAAAGGTTCTGAAATGCTGACAAGTAACAATATCTGCATGTAGGAGCTACGGCTGCTGCTTGTTTTCCTGATCATATTCACAACTTTCCCTATTCTCCAACGGGGTGACAGACTAGGTTGGTTCAGTATCCAGAACTGAGGCGCATACACATGCTATCTCAATCTATGGGGCTGCCATACAGATTTCAAGCCGAGGACATGCCTCTGGGTATTTAAACCAGACTCTAGTCTCGGAAATCCCGAACCTTTGCGTTCTAGGCCACGGCCATTCGAACTCTAGTTTCCACCGTCGCAGTTGGTCTCCTAGGAACTCACTGCAAACACAGCCAAGATGACCCTAGCAGGGAATGGTACTCAGGGAGAGCACTTCTGATCGCCATTCTAGCTTGAAGTAGACTTGATCTTGAGCTTGAGGTAGAGGCACACTCATACTTCAGAACATTGGCAAGACCTGAAGAGGTACACACGGGATGTAATCTCGGAACTTACTGAAGTTGGAACAAACTCAGATGCTCGACATTTTCCTCTTTTGCTTTTGCTTTGCAGCCCGAAACTCATAGCTTCAGATAGGTCCTGGTTTCACTGTTCTCACATGACCTGGGTTGAACCCTGCGGTTTTATGAAAGAACAAATTCTGTTTTGCACAAATGTGGAGAATGGACGGCACTCGGGGCTCAAAACGATTTTATTTTTTGAAAATGAGAAAAGGATTCTCAACCGGGTATTGAGCCTACAATTGACCACAGCCAAAACAACTCAACACGGAAAAACAAAAGGTAAACGACCCAAATACAACGAGACACGTTCGGGATGACTCAAAACAAGAAATGAGACAAACGAAAAGACACGACACTCAGACGTGCACAAGGAGCCTGTTTCACCGGGTAGTGTTTCCCACCATTTCTCATTTGTGGTTCTCACATCACTCGGCCCTCAAGCTCCGTTTTTCTGAAAAAGGCCTTTTCTCACTTTTTCTCTCATCGCACACCTCTCTATTCTTCAATCTCTCATTTTTCATCCCTCCCCTGGGTGGTTGACGGATAAACAGCAAGTTGTGGGCTCAGGCCTCTAGCATTCAGCTAGATCCTTCTTCTTCTGCATGCAGCTAATGAATTCCTCCCACAGAGGGGTTATGCTACAAATGAGTGTGTAGCGAATCTGCAGCTGACACCGGTCGATGATGCCTATTGGGAATTTGGACGTGATGATCGATCTGTCAAGATGAGGAAGTGGAATATCTTGATCCATTCCGTCAGGCTTCGTGACTTGGCTTGATACCTCATTTGCTTGGAGGGTGAGAGAGCTTTCGCCCTTTGTGTTAGCCGTTGTGCCCTCTTCCGAGTAGAGCGCCCTTCTTGGCAAGTATGGTGCCCTTTCTGGCAAATGCATTGGCTACGGGGAAAAGACAGAACACCTGACTCAATTGTGCCCCTAGTTCATCATTTTGACCATTTTTTATTTTTGAGCTTTCTCCTAAAAAATTTTGACCAAAATGAGAGTTAGATTAACATGCTTGTTCAATTTTGATTTAAAATCATGCAAGTCAGGCTATGAGCACTGAAAAATTTCCTTTTTTGGGTCCAAGAAATGGTCCAGTTTTGGAAAAGATGGAACAATTTTCGAGAAAATAGTCAACCTCAGTAAAAATTCTCAAAAACTATTTTTGCAGATGGCCACTGCTCAACAAGCATAGAACCCACTCTCGAGATGCACAACCTCGGACCCATAGCAATGGAAAATTGCCCCTTGTCTGAAGGACACTGCATGGCAACGGAAAGTTGCCCCTTGTTTGAAATGACTGCGCGGCATTGAATGGCAACGGAAAGTTGCCCCTTGTTTGAATGGCACCGCAGTGCATTGTAGTCAATCCTCAGAGCGATGAACACAACCGAATTCTCGAATACAGAGAAGACAAAGATGGTCAGAACCATTGCATGGACACAATCAAACTGAAGTGTTTTACGGCTGGACTTCAGAATGAAGTTGCCTACGTATCCCAAACATGGGAATCAAGCCTTACGTAGTTCGGGGTTAAGGTACACTTGGGTATTAACCTCTCCTTTTTAGGCTTTAATTTTGCCAAGGCGCCTGTTGCAGGTTTTCAACCTTGCGAGCTTTGTCTTTCTTTTCTTTTCTTTTTTTTTTCTATTCTTTTCATCTTTCTTCTTTTTTTTTGCATTTTTCTTTTCTTTTCTTTTGCATTTTTTGTATCTTTGCATTTTTTATTTTTTCATTTTTGTATATATATTTTTCTTGCCTCGCTCTAACTTTTGCCTGGGTCGCCCTCTCGGGTTTTCGGCCCAGCGAGCCTCTCAAAGGGTAAAAATGTGACCAGTCCATGCCAAATGGTTCTGAGATTGAAGCCCTCTGTATCCAGGAGAGTGGCTGTTGATTTGCAGAAGGATCCATCTTCGGCTCTTCGAGCACATCGGCCATTGTCGCCCCTAGTTCGAGGGGTGCTTCTGTTCTAGCTTTGCAAGCTTCTTCTGATCTTGTGATCTTCTTGATCTGACTTTGGTGCCTCTTGTTCGAGGGTTGCTTCAAATCTGGCCACACAGGCCTCATGTTGTAATTGACCGTTGAACCTTCTGAATTCAAGTTCAAGGTTTGAAAGCAAGGGGTCGAGTCTCGAGGCTGAGATCGATCCTAAGCTGCACAATCTCAAGAGCGATTCTACACATGTCTTCGCAGGACCGCGCAAAATATTTTTTGAATTTTTTAAGAAAGCGACAAATCGCTCGTGCTGAAGACAGTGTAAAACCAATCTGGATCAAGCCAGGGTCCTTCTCAGTACTCACGCTAACAAGCATGATTTCATTCATTAAGGGCTTAGCACGCCTCTCTCTCTCAAATGATCAAAGTTTTGCAAATCCCGAGGAATTCCTTCCTCTTCGTTTTCACCACAGTGTTCAAAAGAGTTTTGAAAAACTTAGGTCAATGCAATAATTTTAGGGCACAAACGAGCAGGTGGAATGTACTGCCATTTCATTCAAATCCGACAACTAGCACATGGCGTATAAATGCGAGAGCGTGGAAATCCTTCTTTGTTTCATTCAAAATCATATATAACTGGCTCCCTGGCAGAAACAGACTCAAAACAAAACAAAAGACAAACGCAAAACAAAATGGTGACACCCGAGGTAACACCCGAATCACCCGACTTATACAACAGATGACTCGATACAACAAGATGACCCAAAACAAAAGAGCGGACTCAAAACAAAAAGACAGACTCAAAACAAAGTAACAAAACTGACCCAATACCTAAGTCAGAATGCAAAAATAACAGCACTTGTACATTGCTCAAAACAGTGCATGCCATTCACCATATCTGGAATAATCTGAGTGCCGCTCACAGGTGGTTCATCCCCCAATCACATCACATTATCCCCCACAAGTTCACTAATCAAGTGCCGATAGACTTTGTAGAGCTCGGCGGGAGGATGACCCCATTGTCAAATAGATCCTGTACTTCATGGCGAAGACGGAAGCAGTTGTTTGTAGCATGGCCAGTTTGCTGAAGGTAGGCGCAATATTGGGTAGCATCATGTGTAGCCGGAAGAGGGTTCGGGAGAGGCCGAGGCTCAAGGGGTTTGAGATGGCCTTGTCCAACAAGGATTTGGAAAGCTTTGGACAAAGGCATGTGGAGGGCATGGAAGACCCTCTGACCTCGGGGTTGGTACTTCTGGGTTTGTGAATTTTTACCAGGCGTACCAGCAAAAGGATTGGCAGGTGCTGGCCTGGTTTGCTGATCTCTTCTGAGTGCAGGATTAGAGCTAATAGGATCATTTCTGGTACAACGGCCCTTTTCCCGGTTTGCCCCTTGATTCAAACTGCCCCCAACTTGAGTGGCAAAAGTGTCGTCCACAGTTTTTGTGACAACCGCGAGCACTTGTTCTTTGTTCAGTCCCTCGGCTTTCAAAGCCTCAACAGCCAACAGAAGATGTTCATGGGGATCAATGCCTGCCCCTACCTTGTTCTTTCCACTCGCTTCCACTTTGCCACGGGATTGGCCTTCCTCAGATGCAACCCGTTCCAAGGTCGGAGAGCCTTTTGATATGAACTCCCTGGTATGTGATGTGGTGGATGACGGAGCCAAAACTCCAAAGGTTAGATCTGCCACAGTTCTCTGAAGGTCTTCGATCATCCTCATCATTTCGAAGTAGTGGGTTCATGGGTTTGGGATGATTGGGGTTCAGATGCACCCTTCATGCATAAGTCCATGCTTTCTGGAATAAACACCTCAGGCTTGGGTAGATGGGTGGGTGATGTATATCCGGGGTCAGAGGTGGATGGTAGTATATGGATGAGGTTGAGATGTAGAGGTGATGGGTCAGATCGACTTGAGGTCTTTTTGGTGGAGTTAAGGTCTCTTCGTCAATAAGATCCCGAATCTTATGACGGCCGGATGCAACGGTTCGTATCATGACCGTGTTGTTGATGATAGGCACAGTATTTAGCTGGGTCATACCTTGGTGGAAGAGGATTTGGAAGGGGTTGGGGTTCTAGGAGTTCTAGGTGCCCTTCTTCTTGTAGCTTTTTCAAAGCTTGGGAGAGACTCATGTAAAGATGATGGAATTTTCGGGCTTGGGGCCGAGCTGAAGTGGTTGGCTTTTGGTCACTGGGGGAAGTGGTGATAGTGTCTACCGAGCATTTCGCAGCTGTGCTACCATCAGTAGTAGCATTGGAACTGCGAGCAGCATTCCTCTTCAAAGGCTCACTATCTTTTGCAAAGATCCCTTGTCTGATGGCATCCTCGATTTGAACCCCCATCTCATGCAGATCTGAAAAGGTAGGGAAGGGGATAACAATCATCTTCTGCATAAGCTTGGGCTGGAGATTGCGCACAATCATCCGAATCTGATCTTTATCAGTGGGCCTAGTGGTCATCATTGAGGCTTTTGCTCTCCATCTCGTCATGAACTCTGAGAAACCCTCCTGTGGTTCTTGGCGGGTGACTTCAAGATCACGAGTTGTGACCTCGATCTGTGTGTTATAGGAGTATTGATCAATAAAGGCCTCAGCCAGCTCTTCCCAGTTCTGTTTCACAGGGTTCTCCAACTTTGCATACCAGGTTACGGCTATCCCGGACAGGGTTCGGCCGAATAGTGATAGTTTCTGGGCTGTGGTCAAACCCATTGGTCTCAGGATATCAGAAAACAGTTGGAGGTGCACCATTGGGTCTTCAGAGCCATCAAATCGATCGATATGCGGCATCTTGAACCGATCCGGTAATGTCGTCACTGAGTTGGTAAAACCATCCTCTATGTCAGGAATAGAATGGGCCCCTTGAGACTTTTTGAACAACTCCTCAAGCTTGCTCACTTTCAATGCTGTGGG
This sequence comes from Camellia lanceoleosa, assembly GCA_025200525.1. Lineage (NCBI taxonomy): Eukaryota > Viridiplantae > Streptophyta > Magnoliopsida > Ericales > Theaceae > Camellia > Camellia lanceoleosa. The sequence goes on along the minus strand of CM045761.1, from coordinate 186,461,477 downwards.
GTCCATCTTGAATTCAGAGGGGGAGTCTGGTAGGTTGGTGGGTGTTTTAGATAGCTGGGGTAGAACCGGGGGCGGAGCTGGCCCCGTTGGAAGGCCTGTATCCTCTTGGACATTTTGGACATTTGGCGTCTCCTCGAGTATCGGAACCCTTGGTGGGGGAGGAGCCTGATGCGAAGCAGATGCTCCGGCTTGCTGTTGCAACTTAGTGATGAGCTCGGCTTGTTGAGCCATGATTGCAGCCTGTTGCTTGGAAAATTCCGCTTGGCGGACAGCGTCTTGCTGCATGAGTTTCATATTTTCCTGCATTTGAAGCATCATTGCCTCCATCCCTGATGTGTTCTGCTGATCCATCTAACTGACTGGTATCTATCCCTGTAGTAGAAACTGAGACCTCAGCCTGACTGTTCACTGGTGGGGTGGATAAGGGCCACCGACCGTAATCTTGAACCGATGATTTGTGCTCGATCGCCTTTTACCTGCTCACGGCAAAGGAACACTGATTGCCCTTGATCAATCTCGACCGACAAAGTCTATTAGCACAAACCCGATGAACACAGGGGGATATTGGAGCCTTCGAGCTATGGTTCGAGGATTACCTAGCAAAAGAAAACAGACAACATCGAGCACGATTTCACTGAGCAGACACTGAGCATAGTTAAATGAGTGTGCCCTCTACTGAATTCTGCCCCAAAATTTTGCCTCAAATCTGATACCCTCGGGTAAAACTGATTCCACCAAATACTGATGCCCGCAGGCCTGATACCCAAAATACTGAATTGGTGCCCGCAGGCCTGACGCTCAAACTCGCAAACTGATACATGCATTCCCTGTAGAGGCACACTCTAACAAGCACATAGCAAATAAGTGAGAGCCAAAACACCCCTATGTTGGGGTAGGGTTTCCCTGTCCTATTTTGTCAGGAACTAGGGTTTCACTACGCACGCAATGCTTCAAACAACCTATAAGCGTAAGCAACTTTGTCCTAGTTTGGAATGGTCACTATGGATCCGAATATGCACTAGGTCGAATGGTCAGGGTGCCCGATGAAAGGATTTGTGTTCCCATCCGTCGAGCCCAGAGCCGATCAAATTTTACGGACATGACTTGACAAGACAAGCCTCCGGCAAATCATTCGGGAATGGCATATGGCAAACACAGTGTCCTAGGCGCACCAATGCAAATGCAATGCAAAGAGACACACAAATGTAGTCAAAACCAGATATCACGAGTTCGAGTCAAGTTCTCTAAATCCCAAAGAGTCGCCAGAATCAGAATAACGCCTTGAGGGACCTCTTCTGATTCGGACTCGATTTTTGTTGCGGTTCTCAATCTAGAACCAAAGAGTCCAAATCCGCAAATCGCTTTTGAAAAAACAGATTTTTTTGAAAGAAGTGCCAAACGTGGACTTTGCGATAATGAGAGTCGCCACCTAAATATTTTTAAAATGGGAAATTCAGGAAACCCTGACTCGGTGCCAAAAGGCCACGTGTCCGTCATCACCAAAGTTGGCTCGGGAACTTGGGTACGATTAGGGAAGGTCACATCGTGAGCACCCCCTCTCGCCCGGTCAAAGACCGGCCTCTACTAACCATGATATCTGTTTTTGAAAACATTGTATGCTGTTATTCCGATTATTAGCCTAGGTTACTATGTGATGCTCGCAGCAAACTACTATAGACTGGGCCGTCTGAATTGGGACAAAACACTTCGTGTTTGTTTGTTTGAAAATGGTTTGATGGTGCTACTCGCAAGTAGGCTAAGACGTGGATTTGCCACTCTCGGGTGGGCTTAGTAAAAAGTGTGATTTTGCCACTATCTAGTGGGCTTAAAACAAACATTCGATGAATTGCTCCAATTCAGATAACTCAACCTCCACCCACAGGCATTCAAGGCAGTTATATCACATAAGCACATAGCCTCATGGCAAGCATGCTATCATGGCAACACTCACACGCATGCAAGGATGCTAAAGCATAAAAACTCACCGAGTACTCCAAGCCAAAACAAAAGCTGATTAGAAAATCATGCATGATCCTAAAAATATACAGAAATGCCTAATGCAACACATGCAAAGATGCAAACTATAGCAGGCTCGGCTATTCTAAACATGGCATGTGAAATGCAACAACTAACATGTATTCAACTTAGAATTGAAATCTGAGATCACAGTTGTATGATGCAAGAGCAGGTGCATGCTAAACAGATGAATGATGCAAACATCTTTGTCATCTTTATGCTAATTGAAATATGCCCTATATCTAACCATTCAAAGCGGGTAAATAAAAGGAGAAAGAAATGGGGTTGGAAGACATACATCACACTCACACCCTTATTACATTTATGCCCTCAGAGGGTCGAATAAATATCTGATCGAATAAAAGAATATCTGATCCAAATATACAAAAATCCTAATTAATTAACAAATTAACTAAGAAAGTCAGAAGCTGGCGTGCAAGCGAGGACGCCTTCTTTGTTGAATGAGATGTTGTATCTTGCGGAAATTTGGCGTAATCTTTGGGATGCCCCAATTAGCCTCTGTTTGCACTGTTTCTTAAAATGCGTGCCGGACTCTGAAAAGTTGCCGATTCTGGATTTTCTTTAGCGAAGCGAGAAAGAGGCATAGCAATGTATTTCACAAATATATGCATGCCTCGATCCTCGTGCCACCAATCACGCACATCAATGCATGATGGCCGGGGAATCGGATTGCACAACTCAATATGGGATGAATGCATATGAATGCTACAACCAAACCTAACTCCCTCATGGGTAATCCGAATTAGCCGGTGACTAGAATTGAGACCCGTTCCGTTACTCGGAGTACAGAACGCGCCTCATTTCCCGTGCAATATGCATGATATGCATGAAATGCAACTAAGATACAACCCTAGCATGCGCAATGCTGATGCAAATGAGATGCCTCGAAATGCGTGCCCACCGCACGCATAACCGAAAGCGATGACATAAAGGCATGAAATGCAATGATGGACTTACACCAATATGAGAGGGCCTGACCATACTCACGGGATCCGGAATGATAAAAATGAGGTGCCTCGAAATGTGTGCCCACTGGCACGCGAACCGGGGCAATGATGAAATGCAAAATCAAATAAAACCGAGGTCTCTCGAAATGCGTGCACGCGGACACGCATAAATCGAGGCAACGCAATCTGTCGGATAAAGCGGAATGTCTCGAAATACGTGCACGAGCACGCAAACCGAAAGCGAAGGCATACGCAATGCCAAGCGGATAAAATAGAGTGTGCCTCGAAATGTGTGCACGCGGGCATGCAAACCGAGGCGATGATATGAAGTGCAAAACGGATAAAATCAAGGTGCCTCGAGATGCGTGCCCACGAACACGCAAACCGAGGCGATGATGAAAATGCAAAATCGGATAAAACCAAAGTGTCTCGAAGTGCGTGCACGACACGCATAAACAAGGCGATGCTAAAATAAAATGAAATGGCATACGGAATGCAAATTGGGCTTACGCCAACATGAGAGGACCTCGGCCGCACTCACATAATTTGCGTCGGATAAACAGTGCCTCGAAATCGGCGCTGCAGACGCATAAACCGAGCGAGTCAGATGAGCATGAAAATGCAAATTGGGCTTTCGTCAACAAGAGATAGCCTCAGCCACACTCACATAGAACAATGAATGAAAATGGAGTGCCTCGAAATGCGTGTCCATGGGCACGCATAAGAGCAATGCATTAAGGCATGAAATGGCATGAAAATGTAGATTGGGCTTACGCCAACATGAGAGGGCCTCAACCACACTCACATAGGTCTTAGTAAGATGAAAATGAAGTGCCTCAAAATCGTGCTGCAGACACATAACCGAGCATGGCCCGAAGGCATGAAAATGACATGCAAATGAAATGCAACATATAGCATATGAAAGATGCAAATTTCAGCAACTAAAATATTGCAAAACAGCCCCCAAATTATGATAAAATTGCAATCGGTGCCCAAAATGCAATGAAATGCACCCGGAATGGCCTCTGACCCTATTAAACATCTGAGAATATGGACATGGCATGAAAAACAGTGGCAAGGCAGCCCCTAAAATAGCATTTTATCAGCACAAAGCAAGGCCAAATAATGCTCACAAGTATGGAAACAAAAGCTTGCAAAAATACGGTAAAATAGGGGAATTACAAAGCAAGTGGTATGTACAATGCTCAAACCCAAAAACTCAGTTCTACAATATTTAATATGGAACAAAAATATGCACAAATGCAAGAGATGACAACCTCTAAATCAGTATGTATATATGCTAAACATAGCATGCAATTTAATGAATCAACAAGGCTATAACTTGAGGTATCATAAACACTGACCAAACCACTTAAGACCCTTAATAAAACTTGAAGAAAAGACCAAAACAAGACACTTTATAAGCCTGATGAAGGCCAGAAACAGAAGCTAGAATGGCCTAAACAAACATGCAATTTTACGGTAAATTTGATGGATTACAAAACAAGTACAAAAAATAATCACCAAATGGCTTAAGGCCCTTAACAAAACATGACAAGGAGACAAAAATAAGGCTATTTCTAAGCCTGATGAAGGCCAAAATCCGGAGCCAAGTAAGCCTAACAAAGCATGCAAGAATTAGGGCCTAAAGTGGATTTTCAAAGGAGGTGGTATATAGAATGGCCAAATGAGGTTGAGCCCTTCTACAATATTGTAGAGGGGCTCAATATAAGCACAAAATCAGTTCATGGAAGTCCCGAAATCAGATCACACATAGGCTAGAATTTTGATGCAAAAATCAACTACAAAAGAGGGAAATGAACACTCACCCTTGTAGACAAGTCTTTTGTTGATTCTTGGACCAAATTTGTGACTTATTAGCTTCTGGAACCTTCCCTTGCTTCTGGAAATGGCATGGCGATGGTAGGGCTTGCAGAGTATGAAGAAATGTGCTTGTATCTTCAAGATTTTAGAGAGATATGTATGGATATCAATGTATATGCTTGAGAGAATTTTTCCAACCTTTCTACAAGAGCTGGGAGGCCAGCTATATAGGCAAAAAATTGGAGAAAAGGGGGGGCAAAAAGGTAATTTAGTTGTAGGTGGCTGGCCAGCTGGAACAGGTGGCTGGCCGGCCAAGGGTAAAAATGTCCAAAACAAAAAACTGGCCATAAATGTAGCCCTTGAAGTTATCTTTCCAATGCCGCAAACCTTGCCTTAAAATTCCTCCTGTAGAAAAAGTTATGCCAGTTTCCGTAAAGCCGCGCAGATTCGGTCCAACGGGACTTCAACCAACCATATCTCCTCCCCCCGGATTTGGACTTAGGAGATTCTTGAGTGAAAAATGAAGCCCCGGAAGTAAGCTTTCCAATGGTGGTGGCCTCATTCCTTAATTCCTCTTGTGCAAAGAGTTACGCCCGTTTCGGTGAAGCCGCGCAGACTTTTCTCCTTCCCGGATTCATTCTGAACCACTTTTGACCAAACAAATAATGGGTTGCTAAAATAATTTGCTGTCCTCCCGCCCTACTACTAGCTTCCTAACCATGAAAATAAGGCCTCCACCAAAAATGAGCCCAAACCGATGCAAAATGAAGGTTCGGGGGCCAAAACAGCGTGGTTCGGGATCCCGAAAATGGGCTGTTAAGCACCGGGAGTGGCACTCGGCCACGAAGTGGGTTTCTCGGACCCCAGTGTTCCTCAGAAGGATGAAACAGAGGTACTCGCCGAAAATGAACGAACAACGATGCGAAACGAATGCTCGGGGGCCAAAACCGCGTGGTTCGGGGTCCCGAAAATGGGCTGTGAGCACCGAAAGTGGCATACGGCCACGAAGTGGGCATCAGGGGCCCCAGTGTTCCTCAATATGATAAAACAGAGGCACTTGCCTAAAACCGGAGAAATCGGAGATGGTTGGGCGGTCGAACGAGGCACACGGCGGCAGCTCAAACCGAACCGGGCTCGAAATGGCAAAATGGCTCGACCCACGAAAAAATAGCCCAGCTTGAGAGATAGTCTCTGGGACCACTCCTCCTCGGAAAAAAGCAGAAAACCGAGTCTGGTTATGGCAAGAGACAAGGCACAAAAGAGAGTTCGGGAGTCCGGAGGCAGGGCGCACGGCCGCGACTCTGAGACTTCTGAACGAGCACAACATGCAACATCACCGAGCGCTCAATCGGTGACGTCTGAGTCTTAAGGTCGGTCAAAAATGGGGTGTCTACAGTGTCCGAGTGTTCGAACCCTAATGCATTAGAAATGGTATGTAAACACCATAATTACATACCAGCCATCATGCAAGAGGTCCTGAATAAGTGTCCGAGTGTTCGTATCTTAATGCATGAGAAATTGTAACTAAACAACATAATTACATATCTGCCATCGTGCAAGAGAATCCGAATGAGTGTCCAAGTGTTCGAACGCTAATTCATGAGAAATGGTAAGTAAACTCCATAATTACATATCTGCCATCATGCAAAGGGGTCCGAATAATTGTCCAAGGGTTCAAACCCTAATGCATGAGAAAAGGGAAGTAAACATCATAATTACATATCAGCCATCATGCAAGAGGGTCTAAATGTATGTCTGAGTGTTCGTATCCTAATGCATGAGAAATGGTAAGTAACACCATAATTACATATCTACCATCATGCAATGGGGTCTGAATAAGTGTCCGAGTGTTCGAACCCCAATGCATGAGAAATGGTAAGTAAACACCATAATTACATATCTGCCATCATGCAAGAGGGTCTGAATAAGTGTCCGAGTGTTCGAACCCTATTGCGTGAGAAATGGTAAGTAAACACCATAGTTAAATATCTGGCAACATGCAAGAGAATCCGAATAAGTGTCCAACTGTTCGAAGCCTAATGTATGAGAAGTGGCAACTAAACACCGTAATTACATGTCTGGCATTACGCAAGAGGGGTCCGAATAAGTGTCAAAGTGTTCGAACCCTAATGCAACGGAGAATTGGTAAGTAATCACCATAATTACATATATGCCCTCAAGCAAGAAAATCTAAATAAGTGTCTGAGTGTTCGAACCGTAATGCATTAGAAATGGTAAGTAAATATCATAATTACATATCTGCCATCATGCAAAGGGGTCTGAATAGGTGTCTGAGTGTTCGAACCCTAATGCATGAGAAATGTTAAGTAACAACATAATTACATATCAGCCATCATGCAAGAGGGTCCGAATGAGTGTCCGAGTGTTTGAAGCCTAATGCATGAGAAATGCTAACTAAACACCATAATTACGTATCTGCCATCACGTAAGAGAATCCGAATAAACGTCTGAGTGTTCGAACACTAATTCATGAGAAATGGTAAGTAAACTCCATAATTAGATTTCTGCCATCATGCAAGGGTGAACAAATAAGTGTCCGAATGTTCGAACCCTAATGCACGAGAAATGGTAAGTAAACACCATAATTACATATCGGCCATCATGCAAGAGGGTCCGAATAAGTGTTCGAGTGTTCAAACCATAATGCCTGATAAATGTTTAGTAAACACCATAATTACATAACTGCCCTCATGCAGGAGAATCAGAGGGTACGAATATCTGCCATCATGCAAGAGGGTCCGAATATGTCTCCGAGTGTTCGAACCCAAATGCTTGACAAATAGTAAGCAAACACCATAATTACAAATTTACAATCATGCAAGGGGGTCCAAATAAGTGTCCACGTGTTCGAGCCCTAATGCATGAGAAATGGAAACTAAAAACCATAATTACATATCAGCCATCATGCAAGAGGGTCCGAATGTGTGTCCGAGTGTTCGTGTCCAAATGCATGAGAAATGGTAACAAAACACCATAATTACATATCTGCCATCATGTGAGAGAATCTGAATAAGTGTTCGAGTGTTCGAACCCTAATTCATGAGAAATGGTAAGTAAACTCCATAATTACATATCTGCCATCATACAAGGGGGTCAGAATAAGTGTCTGAGTGTTCGAATCCTAATGCAAGAGAAATGGTAAGTAAACACCATAATTACATATCTGGCATCATGCAAAAGGGTCCGAATAAGTGTTTGAGTGTTCGAACCCTAATGCCTGAGAAATGTTTCGTAAACACCATAATTACATATTCGCCCTCATACAAGAGAATCAGGATTAGTGTCCGAGTGTTCAAACCCTATTGCATGAGAAGTGGTAAGTAAACACCATAATTACATATATGTCATCTTGCAAGAGGGTTCGAATACGTGTTCGAGTGTTCGAATCCTAAAGCAAGAAAAATGGTAACTAAATACCATAATTACATTCTTCCCATCATGCAAGAGGGTCCAAATAAGTGTCCGCATGTACGAACCCTAACGCATGAGAAATGATAAGTACATACAATAATTACATATCTGCCATCATGCAAGAGGGTCAGAATAAGTGTCCGAGTGTTCGAACCCCATTGTGTAAGAAATAGAAAGTAAATACCATAATAACATATCTGCCAAAATGCAAGAGAATCCGAATAAGTGTTCGAGTGTTCGAAGCCAATGCATAAGAAGTGGTAAGTAAACACCATAAATACATGTCTGCCATTATTCAAGAGGGTCCGAATAAGTGTCAGAGTGTTCGAACCCTAATGCATGAGAAATGGTATGTACACACCATAATTACAAATCTGTCATCTTGCAAGAGGGCCCGAATAAGTGTCCAAATGTTCGAACCCTAATGCATGAGAAATGATAGGTAAACACCATAATTACATATATGCCCTCAAGCAAGAGAATTTGAATAAGTGTCCGAGTGTTCAAACCCTAATACATTAAAAATGGTAACTAAACATCATAATTACATATCTGCCATCATGCAAGAGAATCTGAATAAGTGTCCGAGTGTGCGAATACTAATTCATGAGAAATGGTAAGTAAACTCCATAATTACATATCTGCCATCATGAAAGGGTGTCTGAATAAATGTCCGAGTGTTCAAACCCTAATGCAGGAGAAATGGTAAGTAAACAGCATAATTAAATATCTGTCATCATGCAAGAGAGTCTGAATAAGTGTTCTAGTATTCGAACCCTAATCTTTGAGAAATGGTTAGTAAACACCATAATTACATTTATGGCCTCATGTAAGAGAATCAGAATAAGTGTCTGAGTGTTCGAACCCTATTGCATGAGAAATGGTAAGTAAACACGATAATTACATATCCGCCATCATGGAAGAGAATCCGAATAAGTGGCGAGTGTTCGAAACCTAATTCATGAGAAATGGTAAGTAAACACCATAATTTCATATCTGCCATTATATAAGAGGATCCGAATAAGTGTCTCAGTGTTCAAGGCCTAATGCATTAGAAGGCTTATGTAAACACCACAATTACAAATTTGCCTTCATGCAAAACGGTCCGAATGAATGTCTGAGTGTTTGAACCCTAATGCATGAGAAATGGTAAGCAAGCACCATAATTGCATATCTGCCCTCAAGCAAAAGAATCCGAATAAGTGTCCCCGTGTTCAAACCCTAATGCATGAGAAACGGTAAGTAAACACCATAATTACATATCTACCGTCATGCAAGAGAATTTGAATAAGTGTCCGAGTGTTCAACCCCTAACGTGTAAGAAGTGGTAAGTAAAAATCATAATTACATAATTGCCATCATGCAAGATGGTTCGAATAAGTGTCCGAGTGTTTAAACCCTAATGCACGAGAAATGGTAAGTACACACCGCAATTACATATCTGTCATCATGCAAGAGGGTCCGAATAAATGTCCGAGTGTTCGAACCCTAATGCATGACAAAGGGTAAGTGAACACCGTAATTACATATCTACCATCATGCAAGAGTTTCCGAATATGTGTCCGAGTGTTCGGAGCCTAATGCATGAGAAATGGTAAGTAAACACCATCATTACACATCTACTATTATGCAAGCGGGTCTGAATAATTGTCCGAGTATTCACACTATAATGCTTGAGAAATGGTAAGTAAACACCATAATTACATATCTGCCATCATGCAAGAGGGTCCGAATATGTGGCCAAGTGTTCGGAGCCTAATGGATGAGAAATGTTTAGTAAACACTACAATTACATATCTGCCATCATGCAAGAGGATCCGAATAAGTGTCTGAGTGTTCGAACCCTAATGCATGAGAAATGGTAAGTAACCACCATAATTACATATCTGCCATCATGCAAGAGAATCCGAAAAAGTGTCCGAGTGTTCGAACCCTAACGCATGAGAAATTGTAAGTACACAACATAGCTACATATCTGCCATCATGCAAGAGGGTTAGAGTACGTGTCCGAGTGTTCGAACCCTGTTGTGTGAGAAACGATAAGTAAACACCACAATTACAAATCTACCAACATGCAAGAGAATCCAAATAAGTGTTCGAGTGATCGAAGCCTAATGCACGAGAAGTGGTAACTAAACACCATAATTATAAGTTTGCCATCATGAAGAGGGTCCGAATAAGTGTCAGAGTGTTCGAACCCAAATGCATGAGAAATGGTATGTACACACCATAATTGCAAATCTGCCATCATGCAAGAGGGTTCGAATAAGGGTTTGAGTGTTCGAACCCTAGTGCATGAGAAACGGTAAGTAAACACCATAATTAAATATCTGCCCTCAAGCAAGAGAATCTGAATAAGTGTCTGAGTGTTCAAGCCCTAATGCATTGCAAATGGTAAGTAAACACCATAATTACATATCTGCCATCATCCAAGTGGGTCCGGATGGGTGTCCGGGTGTTCGAACCCTAATGCATGAGAAATGATAAGTAAACAATATAATTACATATCTGCCCCCACGCATTAGAATCCGAATAAGTGTCCGTGTGTTCGAACTCTATTGCATGAGAAATTGTAAGTAAACACCATAATTACATATCTGCCATCATGCAAGTTGGCCCGAATAAGGGTACGAGTGTTTGAACCCTAATGCCGGAGAAATGGTTAGTAAACACCAAAATTACATTTCTGCCCTCATGCAAGAGAATCAGAATAAGTGTCCGAGTGTTCGAACCCTATATCATCAGAAATGGTAAGTAAACACTATAATTACATGTCTGCCATCAAGCAAGAAAATCAGAATAAGTGTCCGAATGTTCGAACCCTAATGCATTAGAAATGGTAAGTAAACACCATAATTACATATCTACCACCATGCAAAGGGGTCCGAATAAGTGTCCAAGTGTTCGAACGCAAATGCATGAGAAATGGAAAGTAAACATCATAATTACATATTGGCCATCATGCAAGATGGTCTGAATGAGTGTCCGGTTATTCGAAGCCTAATGCATGAGAAATGGTAACTGAACACCGTAATTACATATTTGCCATCATGCAAGAGATTCTGAATAAGTGTCCAAGTGTTCGAACCGTAATTCATGAGAAATGGTATGTAAACTCCATAATTACATATTTGCCATCATGCAAGGGGGTCCGAATAAGTGTCCGAGTGTTCGAATACTAACGCAAAGGAAATGGTAAGTAAACACCTTTATTACATATTTTCCATCACGCAAAAGGTTTCGAATATCTGTCCGAGTGTTCGGAGCCTAATGAATGAGAAATGGTAAGTAAACACCATAATTACATATCTACTTTCGTGCAAGCGGGTCCGAATAAGTGTCCGAATATTCACACTGTAATGCATGAGAAATGGTAAGTAAACACAATAATTACATATCTGCCAACATACAAGAGGGTTCGAATATGTGGCCGAATGTTCAGAGCCCAATGCATGAGAAATGTTTAGTAAACACCACAATTACATATCTGTCATCATGCAAGAGGGTCCGAATAAGTGTCCGCGTGTTCAAACCCTAATGCATGAGAAATGGTAAATAACCACCATAATTAAATATCTGCCCTCATGCAAGAAAATTCGAAAAAGTGTCCGAGAGTTCGAACCCTAACGCCTAAGAAATGGTAAGTACACACCATAATTACATATCTGCCATCATGCAAAAGGGTCAGAATAAGTGTCCGAGTGTTTGAACACTATTGCGTGAGAAATGATAAGTAAACACCATAATTACAAATCTCCCAACATACAAGACAATCCAAATAAGAGTCCTAGTGTTCGGTGCCTAATGCGTGAGAAGTGGTAACTAAACACCATAATTACAAGCCTGTCATCATGCAAAAGGGTCCAAATAAGTGTCAGAGTGTTCGAACCCTAATGCATGAGAAATGGTACGTACACACCATAATTACAAATCCGCCATCATGCAAGAAGATCCGAATAAGTGTCCGAGTGTTCGAACCCTAATGCATGAGAAATGGTAAGCAAGCACCATAATTACATATCTGCCCTCAAGCAAGAGAATCTGAATAAGTGTCCGAGTGTTCAAACCCTAATGCATTAGAAATGGTAAGTAACACCATAATTACATATCTGCCATCAACGAAGAGTGTCCGAATGAGTGTCCGATTGTTCGAACCCCAATGCATGAGAAATGGTAAGTAAAAAATATAATTACATATCTGCGCCGATGCATTAGAAACTGAGTAAGTGTCCGTGTGTTCGAACTCTATTGCATGAGAAATAGTAGGTAAACACCACAATTACATATCAGCCATCATGCAAGAGGGCCCGAATAAGGTTACGAGTGTTCGAACCCTAATGCCTGAGAAATGGTTAGTAAACACCAAAATTACATATCTGGCCTTATGCAAGAGAATCAGAATAAGTGTGCGAGTGTTCGAACCCTATAGCATAAGAAATGGTAAGTAAACACTATAATTACATATCTGCCCTCAAGCAAGAAAATCCGAATAAGTGTCTGAGTGTTCGAACCCTATAACATGAGAAATGGTAAGTAACCCTATAATTACATATCTGCCCTCAAGCAAGAAAATTCGAATAAGTGTCCGAATATTTGAACCCCAATGCATTAGAAATGGTAACTAAACACGATAATTACATATCTGCCACCATGCAAAAGGGTCCGAATAAGTGTCCAAGTGTTCGAACGCTAACGCATGAGAAATGAAAAGTAAATACCATAATTACATATTGGCCATCATGCAAGAGAGTCTAAATGAGTCCCCGAGTGTTCGAAGCCCAATGCATGAGAAATGGTAACTAAACACCATAATTACATATCTGTCAACATGCAAGAGAATCTGAAAGAGTGTCCACGGGTTCGAACCCTAATTCCTGAGAAATGGTATGTAAACTCCGTAATTACATATCTGCCATCACGCAAGGGAATATGAATAACTATCTGAGTGTTCGAACCCTAATGCAAGTGATATGGTAAGTAAACACCATAATTTCATATCTGCCATCATGCAAGAGGGTCCGAACAAGTGTTCGGGTATTCGAACCCTAATGCTTGAGAAATGGTTAGTAACCACCATAATTACATATCTACGCTTATGCAAGAGAATCAGAATAAGTGTCCACGTGTTCGAACCCTATTGCTTGAGAAATGGCAAGTAAACACCATAATTACATATCTGCCATCATGCAAGAGGGTCCAAAAAAGTGTCCGAGTGTTCGAGGGCTAATGCATGAGAAATGGTAAGTAAATACCATAATTATATATCTGCTATCATGTAAGATGGTCCGAATAAGTGTCCGAGTGTTCGAACCCTAACGCATGAAAAATGATAAGTACACACCATAATCACATATCTGCCATCATGTAAGAGGGTCTGAATAAGTGTCCGATAGTTCGAACCCTATTGCGTGAGAATTGGTAAGCAAATATCATAATTACATATCTGCCAACATGCATGAGAATCCGAATAAGTGTCCGCGTGTTCGAAGCCTAATGCATGAGAAGTGCTAACTAAACACCATAATTACATTTCTGCCATTATGGAAGAGGGTCCGAATATGTGTCAAAGTGTTCGAACCCTAATGCATGAGAAATGGTATGTACACACAATAATTACAAATCTGTCATCTTGCAAGAGGGCCCGAATAAGTGTCCGAATGTTCGAACCTTCATGCATGAGAAATGGTAGGTAAACACCATAATTACATATCTACCCTCAAGCAAGAGAATTTGAATAAGTGTCCGAGTGTTCAAACCCTAATACATTAAAAATGGTAACTAAACATCATAATTACATATCTGCCATCATACAAGAGAATCTGAATAAGTGTCCGAGTGTGCGAACACTAATTCATGAGAAATGGTAAGTAAACTCCATAATTACATATCTGCTATCATGCAAGGGTATCCGAATAAATGTCCGAGTGTTCGAACCCTAATGCAGGAGAAATGGTAAGTAAACATCATAATTAAATATCTGTCATCATGCAAGAGAGTCTGCATAAGTGTTCTAGTGTTCGAACCCTAATCTTTGAGAAATGGTTAGTAAACACCATAATTACATTTATGGCCTCATGTAAGAGAATCAGAATAAGTGTCTGAGTGTTCGAACCCTATTGCATGAGAAATGGTAAGTAAACACGATAATTACATATCCGCCATCAGGGAAGAGAATCCGAATAAGTGGCGAGTGTTCGAAACCTAATTCATGAGAAATGGGAAGTAAACACCATAATTTCATATCTGCCATTATATAAGAGCATCCGAATAAGTGTCTGAGTGTTCGAGGCCTAATGCGTTAGAAGGGTTATGTAAACACCACAATTACAAATTTGCCTTCATGCAAAACGGTCCGAATGAATGTCTGAGTGTTTGAACCCTAATGCATGAGAAATGGTAAGCAAGCACCATAATTGCATATCTGCCCTCAAGCAAAAGAATCCGAATAAGTGTCCCCGTGTTCAAACCCTAATGCATGAGAAACGGTAAGTAAACACCATAATTACATATCTACCGTCATGCAAGAGAACTTGAGTAAGTGTCCGAGTGTTCAAACCCTAACGTGTAAGAAATGGTAAGTAAAAATCATAATTACATAATTGCCATCATGCAAGATGGTCCGAATAAGTGTTCGAGTGTTTGAACCCTAATGCACGAGAAATGGAAAGTACACACCGCAATTACATATCTGCCATCATGCAAGAGGGTCCGAATAAATGTCCGAGTGTTCGAACCCTAATGCATGACAAAGGGTATGTGAACACCGTAATTAGATATCTGCCATCATGCAAGAGTTTCCGAATATGTGTCCGAGTGTTCGGAGCCTAATGCATGAGAAATGATAAGTAAACACCATCGTTACACATCTACTATTATGCAAGCGGGTTCGAATAATTGTCCCAGTATTCACACCGTAATGCTTGAGAAATGGTAAGTAAACACCATAATTACATATCTGCCATCATGCAAGAGGGTCCAAATATGTGGCCAAGTGTTCGGAGCCTAATGGATGAGAAATGTTTAGTAAGCACCACAATTACATATCTGCCATCATGCAAGAGGATCCGAATAATTGTCCGAGTGTTCGAACCCTAATGCATGAGAAATGGTAAGTAACCACCATAATTACATATCTGCCCTCATGCAAGAGAATCCGAAAAAGTGTCCGAGTGTTCGAACCCTAATGCATGAGAAATTGTAAGTACACAACATAGTTACATATCTGCCATCATGCAAGAGGATTAGAGTACGTGTCCGAGTGTTCGAACCATGTTGCGTGAGAAACGGTAAGTAAACACTACAATTACAAATCTGCCAACATGCAAGAGAATCCAAATAAGTGTCCGAGTGATCGAAGCCTAATGCATGAGAAGTGGTAACTAAACACCATAATTATAAGTCTGCCATCATGAAGAGGGTCCGAATAAGTGTCAGAGTGTTCGAACCTTAATGCATGAGAAATGGTATGTACACCATAATTACAAATCTGCCATCTTGCAAGAGGGTCCGAATAAGGGTCCGAGTGTTCGAACCCTAGTGCATGAGAAACGGTAAGTAAACACCATAATTAAATATCTGCCCTCAAGTAAGAGAATCTGAATAAGTGTCTGAGTGTTCAAGCCCTAATGCATTGCAAATGGTAAGTAAACACCATAATTACATATCTGCCATCATCCAAGTGGGTTCGGATGGGTGTTCGGGTGTTCGAACCCTAATGCATGAGAAATGATAAGTAAACAATATAATTACATATCTGTCCCCACGCATTAGAATCCGAATAAGTGTCTGTGTGTTCGAACAATATTGCATGAGAAATTGTAAGTAAACACCATAGTTACATATCTGCCATCATGCAAGTTGGCCCGAATAAGGGTACGAGTGTTCGAATCCTAATGCCAGAGAAATGGTTAGTAAACACCAAAATTACATATCTGCCCTCATGCAAGAGAATCAGAATAAGTGTCAGAGTGTTTGAACCCTATATCATGAGAAATGGTAAGTAAACACAATAATTACATGTCTGCCCTCAAGCAAGAAAATCTGAATAAGTGTCCGAATGTTCGAACCCTAATGCATTAGAAATGGTAAGTAAACACCATAATTACATATCTGCCACCATGCAAAGGGGTCCGAATAAGTGTCCGAGTGTTTGAACGCAAATGCATGAGAAATGGAAAGTAAACACCATAATTACACATTGGCCATCATGCAAGATGGTCTGAATGAGTGTCCGATTATTCGAAGCCTAATGCATGAGAAATGGTAACTGAACACCATAATTACATATTTGCCATCATGCAAGAGATTCCGAATAAGTGTCCAAGTGTTCGAACCGTAATTCATGAGAAATGGTATGTAAACTCCATAATTACATATCTGCCATCATGCAAGGGGGTCCGAATAAGTGTCCGAGTGTTCGAATACTAAGGCAAAGGAAATGGTAAGTAAACACCTTTATTACATATTTGCCATCACGCAAAAGGTTTCGAATATCTGTCCGAGTGTTCGGAGCCTGTAGACGTCCCCCGAATGCCCCGGGAGGGTGAACTCCCGTTCCGTTCGTTTTGCGGGTCTACTACAGTTCGGACTCGATTTGTGTGATGGTTCTTAATCTGAACCAAAGAGTCCAAATCCGGCAAATCGTTTTGAAGAAAAACATATTTTTGAAAAGTAGTGCCAAACATGGACTGCTTTGCCAGATACAGAGTCGCCACCTAAATATTTTAAAATGGGAAATTTAGGAAACCCTGACTTGGTGCCAAAGGCCACATGTCCATCATCACCAAAGTTGTCTTGGCTCGGGAGCTTGGGTACGATCGGGGAAGGTCAGCTATGAGCACCCCCTTTTGCCCGGTTCGAAGACCGGCCTCTACTAACCGTGATATCCGTTTTTGAAAACATTACATGTTCTTATTCCAATTATTAGCCTAGAATTACTATGCTATGCGCACAGCAAACAAGTATAGACTAGATTGCCTAATTTGGAAATAAACATTGCATATCCGTTCGTTTTGAAAATGCTTCAGAATTTGCTACTCGCAAGTAGGCTAAAACACGGATTTCAATGAGTTTTCCCAACTCAAGCAATCCAACCTCCACCCACAGGCATTCAAACAGTTTATCTCACATAAGCATTTAGCCGCATGGTAAGCATACTGTCATGTTAGCATTCACACGCATGCAATATGCTAAAGCATAAATACTTACATTGTACTCCGTGCCAAAACAAGAAACTAGTTAGCAGACATGCATGTCCCTAGGTCATGTTAAGTGGCTAATGCAACACAGGCAAGGATGCAATTTAGAGTAGGCTCGGCTAACCCTAAAATGGCATGTGAAATGCACTTTATTCGATGCACGTATTCAATTTGGAATTGAAAATACAATGCAGTTTGTATGATGTAACGAGCCCGGTGCATGTCAACAAATGCATGGATGCACGCATGCATTGCACAAGGTATGCTAAAATAAACGTGCCCTAACACTAACCATTAAAAGCAGGTAAGTAAAAGGGACGAAAGAAGTGGGGTTGGAAGACATGCACACCACTCACCCACACTTATTACAATTATGCCCTCGCTCGGAGGGACCGAAAGAATAATACAAATAATTAACTATGCAAGCTAATTAAATATTACAAATTAATTAAATTAACAAATTAAACTAAGAGAAGCAGTAAACCGCCTCGGGGCGAGGGCTTAATGCATGCGCGCTCGGATTCCGCTCAGAATTGCACTGGCATGCCTAGCTTGCCTCTGTTTTCCCTGCTTTACTCCTCTGGAAACTACCAAAGTCTCAAGGATGCCTTTTTGGACACTGGAGAATCCCACCGGCTGGAGGAAATGACCACCGGCACTAGGATGTAGCCATCGGCACAAAATATATCCACCGGCCATCGATTGACTGCCGGTCGGCACTAAACACCGCTTAGCAAACCTTGAATGTCTCAGAACACCGCAACTCCACGTGACGAGAGGGCAAAAACTTGCATGGCAGCTCAATTCCAACGATGTATGCACTAATCATGCCCCTTATCATATTTGTGACTCAAAGGGGCATGTGCCTCGATTCTCGGGCCACCAATCACGCATTCCCATGCATGATGGCCCAAGGAACCAAATGCGGACTTTCAATTTCAAATGCATGCAAACCATATAAACAAACAAGGGTGCCAAACCTCTATCATGACTTGGTCAAGAGGTAGAGCATGCATGTTTATGTGATGCAATTCTAGACATGTCAACTAGTATGCAATCATGCCAATGCAAAGGATGCCAATGCAAAGGAGCATACAAGATAACAAACATACAAGGCATGAAACACCAATGTTAATCCTCAAGTATGCAAGGTGTAATGTGGGTGTCCAAGCACGCAAACAAACATGTGACTTCATTCAATCATGTTAGTCCTAACATGCATTTACTTACCAATACATTACAACACTCAAGGAGCGTATGCAAGCGACAAGAGGATGGACTTGCACATAGGTTAGGCAACTCTAATTAGGCCTAAAATCAGTAGCCAAAATGCTAAGTATGAGAGCTAAACACACATGCACATGTACACATGTTAAGGCACACAACTTAGGCATTAAACAAATCACTCTCAAGCACACTTGAAAGGAGATAACATGGATGATTAGCATGCAATATGAGCTCTAAAATCATGTTAAAGTGTGGTGCTAAACCAACTCAAGATAGACCAAACAAAGCATGCAAATGGTCCAAGACTTAAAGCAAGTCAATGAGGCATTGAACTATACTTATGCAAGACAATTATGGCATGCATTAAACAATTAAAAACAGGTTTTTAGCATATTAAAACAAAGCCAAAAGGCTACTTAGATGGCATCTAAGAGGCTTGAAACCAAAGGCAAGCACAACGACCAAAACATGGAGCATTCAATACATGTTTGTAAAGCATTAAAGTGGCATGCAAGGCAAACATATGGGCATGCCACAGGGTCTGAAATTACATGTAGGGTGGTTCCAAACCACCAAAATGAGGTAAACAACACATGCTACACATGCATGCTAAAAGGCTAGCAAGCCTAAAATGCAAAGGGGCTATATAATGCATGCCAAGATCAACCCAAATGACTATGGACAGAGCTAAAACATGTCAAAATAAGCACAAAACATTCATAATTCTAAGCCTAAAGCATGCTTAAACTAGGGCTAACAACCTAAAGCATGTTAAGGCAATACAAGGCATTACATGGCAACTATGCTAAGAATGCATAAGGGACCAAAACCAACACATAGCAATGTTAAATCATGATATACTAAGCATAAAAAATAGTCCATACATGCTCAACACATACTCAATCACAATGCTCCCTCAAGAGGCAAAACTTGCCCTTTTCAAGGACATCAAGGAGAGGGGGTGACCCCCTCCTTCTTGGGGCTTCAAGGCATCACCTTCACCACTGAAATCCCTCAAGATTTCAGTGGTGAAGAGACCCAAACACCAAAATCCCGGATCTCAACAAAACAACACAAAATGACCCCTTTTCAAGGCGTAAGGGTGGTCAAACCTCCCCAAAGCACAAAGTTCCCTTAATAAACTATCAAGAGGACTAAAAAACAGAACTTTTTTGTATTGAACACCAAGCACAAAAACAGTTCAAAGATAGGTAAAAAAGGAGTGCAAGAATGGGGTAAATAAAGCAAGTTTCTCACCCTTGTTGACCTTCTTCACAAATGTTGACTTTGTTGCTTCCTTGAGCTCCAAACCAGTCAAGAACAGCAAGAATAACCTCTTGGGACCTCAGTGGCCAAGGGAAGGTGAAATATTATGTGCTTGTGTGCAATAATGAGACACAAACACACACAAGGGCAAGAGAAGAATAGGTATAGGTATAGATATAGGTTAGATACACCAAAGCAAACCCCAAAAACCAGAGCTCTTCCTTCTCCTCTCCAATCTTTCTAACCCTCAAGCAAGGGAGATAAGGCCTCCTCTTATAGAGGAGGCAATCTTGTAAGCTTAGTCACTAAGCAAAACAAGAGAGGCATCAAGCCAATGCCATACAGCTGCCTCAAAATATCTCATAAAGCAACTGCACAGTATCGGCAGGGCAAAATTGTCATTTTGACAAAATTTACTGCCGACCGGCACAATATAGTGCCGATAGCAACACCAACCAGCCGGTGGCCTCTAGCTAGTGCCGGTGGTGTGTGGGAATGCCACAAAAGGCATTTCCTGCCCCTCCAAGGCAAAGCACAAGTGTTTGGTGCAAAACCAGACACAAAACAGTCGAGTTCGGAGGTCTTGAGGCAAGGCGCGTAGCCGAGAACTCCGGGAACTCCAAACGAACACGAACATGGATAATCACCAACTGTTCAAATGGTGACGTCCAAGTCTTGAGGACGGTCAAAAATGGGGTGTCTACAGAGCCTAATGAATGAGAAATGGTAAGTAAACACCATAATTACATATCTACTTTCGTGCAAGCGGGTCCGAATAAGTGTCCGAATATTCACACTGTAATGCATGAGAAAGGGTAAGTAAACACAATAATTACATATCTGCCAACATGCAAGAGGGTCTGAATATGTGGCCGAATGTTCAGAGCCTAATGCATGAGAAATGTTTAGTAAACACCACAATTACATATCTGCCATCATGCAAGAGGGTCCGAATAAGTGTCCGCGTGTTCAAACCCCAATGCATGAGAAATGGTAAGTAACCACCATAATTAAATATCTGCACTCATGCAAGAAAATTCAAAAAAGTGTCCGAGAGTTTGAACCCTAACGCCTAAGAAATGGTAAGTACACATCATAATTACATATCTGCCATCATAGAAAAGGGTCAGAATAAGTGTCCGAGTGTTCGAACACTATTGCGTGAGAAATGATCAGTAAGCAGCATAATTACAAATCTGCCAACATGCAAGACAATCCAAATAAGAGTTCGAGTGTTCGGTGCCTAATGCGTGAGAAGTGGTAACTAAACACCATAATTACAAGCCTGTCATCATACAAGAGGGTCCGAATAAGTGTCAGAGTGTTCGAACCCTAATGCATGAGAAATGGTACGTACACACCATAATTACAAATCTGCCATCATGCAAGAAGATCCGAATAAGTGTCTGAGTGTTCGAACCCTAATGCATGAGAAACTGTAAGCAAGCACCATAATTACATATCTGCCCTCAAGCAAGAGAATCTGAATAAGTGTCCGAGTGTTCAAACCCTAATGCATTAGAAATGGTAAGTAACACCATAATTACATATCGGCCATCAACGAAGAGTGTCCGAATGAGTGTCCGAGTGTTCGAACCCCAATGCATGAGAAATGGTAAGTAAAAAACATAATTACATATCTGCGCCGATGCATTAGAAACTGAATAAGTGTCCGTGTGTTCGAACTTTATTGCATTAGAAATCGTAAATAAACACCACAATTACATATCTGCCATCATGCAAGAGGGCCCGAATAAAGGTACGAGTGTTCGAACCGTAATGCCTGAGAAATGGTTAGTAAACACCAAAATTACATATCTGGCCTCATGCAAGAGACTCAGAATAAGTGTGCGAGTGTTCAAACCCTATAGCATGAGAAATGGTAAGTAAACACTATAATTACATATCTGCCCTCAAGCAAGAAAATCCGAATAAGTGTCTGAGTGTTCGAACCCTATAGCATGAGAAATGGTAAGTAACTCTATAATTACATATCTGCCCTCAAGCAAGAAAATCCGAATAAGTGTCCGGATATTCGAAGCCCAATGCATTAGAAATGGTAACTAAACACGATAATTACATATCTGCCACCATGCAAAAGGGTCCGAATAAGTGTCCAAGTGTTCGAACGCTAACGCATGAGAAATGAAAAGTAAACACCATAATTACATATTGGCCATCATGCAAGAGAGTCTAAATGAGTGTCCGAGTATTCGATGCCTAATGCATGAGAAATGGTAACTAAACACCATAATTACATATCTGTCAACATGCAAGAGAATCTGAAAGAGTGTCCGGGGGTTCGAACCCTAATTCCTAAGAAATGGTATGTAAACTCCGTAATTACATATCTGCCATCACGCAAGGAAATATGAATAACTGTCTGAGTGTTCGAACCCTAATGCAAGTGATATGGTAAGTAAACACCATAATTTCATATCTGCCATCATGCAAGAGGGTCCGAATAAGTGTTCGGGTGTTCGAGCCCTAATGCTTGAGAAATGGTTAGTAACCACCATAATTACATATCTACCCTTATGCAAGAGAATCAGAATAAATGTCCATGTGTTCGAACCGTATTGCTTGAGAAATGGCAAGTAAACACCATAATTACATATCTGTCATCATGCAAGAGGGTCCAAAAAAGTGTCTGAGTGTTCGAAGCCTAATGCATAAGAAATGGTAAGTAAATACCATAATTATATATCTGCTATCATGTAAGATGGTTCGAATAAGTGTCCGAGTGTTCGAACCCTAACGCATGAAAAATGATAAGTACACACCAAAATCACATATCTGCCATCATGTAAGAGGGTCTGAATAAGTGTTCGATAGTTCGAACCCTATTGCATGAGAATTGGTAAGCAAATATCATAATTACATATCTGCCAACATGCATGAGAATCCGAAAAAGTGTCCGAGTGTTCGAAGCCTAATGCATGAGAAGTGCTAACTAAACACCATAATTATATTTCTGCCACTATGGAAGAGGGTCCGAATATGTGTCAAAGTGTTCGAACCCTAATGCACGAGAAATGGTATGTACACACCATAATTACAAATCAGCCAACATGCAAGAGGGTCCGAATAAGTGTCTAAGTATTCCAACCCTAATGCATGAGAAATGGTAAGTAAACACCATAATTACATATCCAATCTCAAGCAAGAGAATCTGAATAAGTGTCCGAGTGTTCAAACACTGATGCATTAGAAATGGTAAGGAAACACCATAATTACATATCTGTCATCTTCCAAAAAGGGTTCAAATGAGTGTTCGATTTTTCGAACTGTAATGCATGAGAAATGGCAAGTAAACATCATAATTACATGTCTGCCCCCATGCAAGAGAATCCAAATAAGTGTCCGAGTGTTTGAACTCTATTGCATGAGAAATGGTAAGTAAACAACATAATTCCATTTCTGCGATCATGCAAGAGGGTCCGAATAAGTGTCCGAGTATTCGCACCCTAATGCATGAGAAATGTTTAATAAATACTGTAATTACATATCTGCCATCATGCTAGAGGGTTTGAACGTGTCCGAGTGTTCGAACCCAAATGTTTGACAAATTGTAAGCAAACACTATAATTACATATCTACCATTATGCAAGGGGGTCCGAATAACTATCCACGTGCTCCAACCCTAATGCATGAGAAATGGTTAGTAAACACCACAATTACATATCTGCCCTCATGCAAGAGAATCAGAATAAGTGTCCTATTGTTCGAACCCTATTGCATGAGAAATGGTAGGTAAACACCATAATTACATATCTACCCTCAAGCAAGAAAATCCGAATAAGTGTCCGAGTGTTCGAACCCTAATGCATTAGAAATGGAAAGTAAACACCATAATTACATATCTGCCATCATGTAAAGGGACCGAATTAGTTTCTGAGAGTTCGAACCCTGATGCATGAGAAATGGTCGGTAAACATCATAATTACATCTCAGCCATCATGCAAGATGGTCCGAATGAGTGTTTGAGTGTTTGAATACTAATGCATGAGAAATGGTAACTAAATACCATAATTACATATCTGCCATCATAGAAGAGAATCCAAATAAGAGTCAGAATGTTCGAACCCTAATTCATGAGAAATGGTAAGTAAACTCCATAATTACATATCTGCCATCATGCAACGGGGTCCGAATAAGTGTCCGAGTGTTCGAACACTAATACAAAGAAAACGGTAAGTAAACACCATAATTACATATCTACCATCATGCTAGAGGGTCCGAATAAGTGTTCGAGTGTTCGAACTCTAATGCCTGAGAAATGATTAGTAAACACCATAATTACATATCTGCCCTCATGCAAGAGAATCAGAATAAGTGTTCGACTGTTCGAACCCCATTGCATGAGAAATGGTAAGTAAACACCATAATTACATATCTATCATCATCCAAGAGGGTCTAAATAAGTGTCCGAGTGTTCGAAACCTAAGGCACAAGAACTGGTATGTAAATACCATAATTACAGATCGGCCATTATGCAAGAGTGTCCGAATAAGTGTCCGGGCGTTCGAACCCTAACGCATGAGAAATGACAAGTACACACCATAATTACATATCTACCATCGTGCAAGAGGGTCAGAATAAGTGTCCGAGTGTTCGAACCCTATTGCGTGAGAAATAGTAAGTAAACAACATAATTACAAATCTGCGAACATGCAAGAGAATCAGAATAAGTGTCCGAGTGTTCGAAGCCTGATGCAAGAGAAGTGGTAACTAAACACCATAATTACATGTCTGTCATTATGAAAGTGGGTCCGAATAAGTGTCAGAGTGTTCGAACCCTAATGCATGAGAAATTATAAGTAAACACCACAATTACAGATCTGCCCTCAAGCAAGAGAATATGAATAAGTGTCCGAGTGTTCAAACCCTAATGCATTAGAAATGGTATGTAAACACCATAATCACATATCTGCCATCATTCAAGAGGGTCCGAATGAGTGTTCGAGTGTTCGAACCATAATGCATGAGAAATGGTAAGTAAACACAATAATTACATATCTGACCCCATGCAAGAGAATCTGAATAAGTGTCCGAGTGTTCGAACTCTTTTGCATGAATAATGGTAAATAAATACCATAATAACATTTCTGCCATGATGCAAGAGGGTTCGAATATGTATCCGAGTATTCGCACCCTAATGCCTGAGAAATGTTTTGTAAATACATAATTACATATCTGCCATCACGTAAGAGGGTCCGAATATGTGTCTGAGTGTTAGAACCCAAATGCTTGAGAAATGTTAAGGAAACACCATAATTACAAGTCTACCATCATGCAAGGGGTCCGAATAAGTGTCCACGTGTTCGAACCCTAATGCATGAGAAATTGTAAGTAAACACCATAATTACATATCTACCATCAAGTAAGAAAATTTGAATAAGTGTCCGAGAGTTCGAACCCTAATGCATTAGAAATGGCAATTAAACCTCATAATTACATATCTACCATTATGCAAAGGGGTCCAAATAAGTGTCCGAGTGTTCGAACCCTAATGCATGAGAAATGGAAAGCAAACACTATAATTACTTATCAGCCATCTTGCAAGAGGGTCCGAGTGTCCGAGTGTTCGAAGCCTAATGCATGAGAAATGGTAACTAAACACCATAATTACATATCTGTCATCATGCAAGAGAATTCGAATAAGTGTCCGAGTGTTCGAACCCTAATTCATGAGAAATGGTAAGTAAACTCCGTAATTAAATATGTATCATCATGGAAGGGGGTCAGAATAAGTGTCTGAGTGTTCGAACCCTAATGCATGAGAAATGGTTAGTAAACACTATAATTACATATCTGCCCTCAAGCAAGAGAATCTGAATAAGTGTCCGAGTATTCGAACCCTACTGCATGAGAAATGGTTAGTAAACACCAAAATTACATATCTGCCCTCAAGCAAGAGAATCCGAATAAGTGTCCGAGTGTTCGAACCATAATGCATGAGAAATGGCAAGTAAGCACCATAATTACATATCTGTCGTTATGCAAAAGAATCTGAATAAGTGTCCGAGTGTTCAAACCTCATGCATGAGAATTGGTCAGTAAACACCATAATTACATATTTACCATCATGCAAGAGGGTTCGAATAAGTGTTCGAGTGTTCGAATCCTAATGCCTGAGAAGTGGTAAGTAAACACCATAACTACATATCTATTATCATGCAAGGGGGCCTGAATAAGTGTTCGTGTGTTTGAACCCTAATGCATGAGAAATTATAAGTAAATACCATAATTACATATATGCCATGATGCAAAAGGGTCCGAATAAGTGTCCAAGTGTTCGAACCCTAATGCATGACAAATTCTAAATAAACACCATAATTCCATATCTGACATCATTCAAGAGGGTCCGAATAAGTGTTCGAGTGTTTGAACCCTAATGCATTGTAAATGGTAAGTAAACACAATAATTACATATCTGTCATTGTACAAGAGGGTCCGAATCAGTGTCGGAGTGTTTAAACCCTAATTCATGAGAAATGGTAGGTAAACACCATAATTACATATCTGCCATCATGCAAGAGGGTCCAAACAAGAGTCCGGGTGTTCGAACCTTAACGTATTAGAAATGCTATGTAAACACCATAATTACATATCTACCCTCATGCAAGTGAATCCGAATAAGGGTCCGAGTGTTCGAACCCTAATGCATGAGAAATGGTAACTAAACACCATAATTACGTATTTGTCACCATGCAAGGGGGTCCGAATAAGTGTCCGAGTGTTCAGACCCTAATGTATGAGAATTGGAAACTAGACACCATAATTACATATTTGCCATCGTGCAAGAGGGTCCGATTAAGTGTCCGAGTGTTCGAACCCTAATTCGTGAGAAATGGTAAGGAAATACCATAATTATATATCTGCCATCATACAAG